>JANAVB010025860.1:0-97139 GCA_029216955.1 Iris pallida
TTCTTTCTTGGTCTTTGGTTGAGATGTCTTCTTCACTGCATCTCTAAATAAGAAGGCCGATTTCTTATGAACCACATTATTACACTTTCCAAAGGTTCACCATTCATCAGACATAATAAAGTGTTACTTTCTTGAGCAATGAGTATGGCCCTTCTGGATTCAGGTGCATCATATTGTGGATATGAGATGAGATAAGTCTTCTTTATATTCTGATACATTGAAAGCTGAAGCATATTCTCAGCATCAAGTTCTTCTTTAAGATCAACTACAAAAAGAAAGAACAAACAAAGTTTGTCTCAAAAAGAGTTTTTATGAAGCAGAACACCACAAATCATAGGTTTTGCGACGTCTGTATTGCACAACTTCCGTGTTGTACGACATCTATGTTGCACGACATTTATGTTGCGCGACATCTGGTTGCAGTATCTATGTTGCGCAACATCGGGGTTGTACAACTTTCGTGTTGCGCAACATCTGGTTGCACAGTATCTGCGTTGTGCGACATCTGTATTGTGCGTGATTTTAAGTTGAACCACTTGATATGCACATTCGCAAAAAATCAGAAAGTAAAAAATTTGAAACTTGTGCAACACAGTGCGTAAAAATGAACAGTGTGTGAATAGTAACCAAACTCTAAACAGAGAAGGCGCAAGATGTGAAGTATGCCTACCACTAAATAGAGGTAGCGCATGTTGTGAGATGCACGAATCGACCAAAACCCTAAAAAGAGTTAGTCAATCCAGTCGACGTTCAGTCCATTCTCGAAGAATCATCTTCGAGTGCCGGGTTAGCTCTCTCAGTTCTTGATGACGGTGGCACGTATTGAGGCGCACTGATTGGCGGTGCATGAGATGAAGCCCAGCAATGGCCTTTTCCTTAACGGCGATAGACTTTTTTGGGGCCATTGATGATCGTCGGAGGAGCTTCGAGAGTTTGGAAGAAGAAGATGAAAGAGTTTAAGAGAATTAACTTTCGATAAAAAGTTAAAAGTTCTCTTTGGACGGCTATTTATAGCCTAAAAAGTCTTTTCGAAACTGTTGCACAACTAGCGCTTAAAATTCAGAATTTTTTGAACAGTTGACTGGCGCAACTCGTATTAAGTTCTTCTAATTCTAAGTATTTCAAAAAATTTGAAATCTTTCAAACTTTGAAGGGGGTCTTGTAGAAGTTAGAAATCAAGGGGTGCCACCCATTAAAGTGCGCCATCATCAAGTGGCGCCAAATCATTTGATTATGCCAGATCATTAGGTTGCACCAGTAATTGGTTACGCCAGTATCAGATTGTGCCAAAACTAAGGTGCATGGCACTATATGGCAAGCCTCCTCAAGAAGCTATAATGGCTTTCATCACTACTAACAGCTCTGACAGCACGAAAATCGAAGAATATCTATTCGAATCCCGCACAATGAGGCACTCGAGAAGATTTTGTCAGCATGTAATTAATGCTGACAACTGGCCCGCGCAAGTTGTCAAGTGGCGTGCGAATTAATCAATACAGTACAAAACACTTAGTTAGAGGCGCCAGTTGTTGAGTTGCGCCCGCGAGCAACCTGGCTAGTTGGTGCCACCTGATCAATTTTTATTCAGAATCAAGATGATGTGGCACGCATCCCACTAATCTCGAAGAACGTGTCCACTACACTGTCCACGACCACGTATATCTCACTCAAACGATGCCATACATCCGCAGCAGTTCAACTAACCATTCGCACAACTGGATAGAAGGTGCACAACCTGAAGTGCGCACAACTCAAAAACAGTTATTTCAAAACTTTATAAATAGAGTTTCAAATTAGTTCTAAAGGATCACTAATGATCATAATCTATTGACAAAGTGCTGTTGCATCTTCCAGAGGCTCGTGTCTTCGATATCACATCGTCCAAGGGATAAAGTAATCGTCTTCTGCTCAGATTCCTATAGTTGTACTTCCCCATAAATTAATTACTCTTGTACTTTCTTTTTTTAGTTTGTAATCAAACTTTTGTTTTTGCAAACATGAATCTTTTTATGAGATATTATCCCCTCATTGGGCATCAGGTACTTCATGTCAGGTGCTTTTCTCGTATATCACGTACTCCTTGTACTCGTATTTATCCATGTACACTCATGTGCTCTCATGTTCACATGTGCTTCATGTATAACCAACAATCATGTACGTACGTAACTTGAACGGATCCTTGTGTATTGATTGGGGCGGGAGAGTAGAAGTGGTTTTGTGGTTAATTCCCAAGTAGTGTAATCATGTACATGTCTATTATACCATCACGTATAATGGAGTTAGCTTAGAATGATCATGTGCAAACCTAACCCGATTACATAACCATCTTGTGCTCTAAAACACTTATATTTACTTACAGTTCTTATTTTCTATACATCTTTCCTATACTCAAAATTTTCTATTTTTACTGGTCATGTACATATCTTTACAACATTTCATGTATTTTATCCTATTGCTTGCTCTATATTTCCTACCATGTTATGGAACTGCTTTCAGAGTTATGTATTCGTTCATGTCCTAACTGGACCCATTGATAAAAATATTACAGAGAACCTGGAGGACTTCTGCACTACCTACTATGGAGCTGACGTAGATGACACTTGTGACTTGGACCCTCAAGAGGATCCAGTTTGTACTGAGGAGACTACCATAGTTCCTAGGCTAGACTGCTTGGATTTACCTATCTTATTTCAGTTGCCTTGAATTCTATTTATTCAGATATTCTGTTGTAGTGTTGATAACACTTAAACTTATTTCATTTTTGGTTGTATCTCACTTTGTGGATTTCATATCTATCTTATCGTGCTAATTATCTATCTTAGAATTGTGATTGAGTTGTATCTTTTGAGATGTCCTCCGATTGGAGAGTATATTATGTACAGGTATATTTATACTGTGTTAGATGTTTGAGACCTAGGACAGTGTTCTACCGCCGATACTGCGACGTAGGTTGGACGTACCCACGGTCTCGTGCCCTTACACTGGGTACGGGTCGTGACACATTTGTAGTGGTGGCCCATGCAGGTCGAGTTCTGAGTTACATCTCAGTTCGTAGTGGTACTCGAACTAGAGTATCGCTACAACCTGCAGTAGGATATAGGAGATAGGTTTTAAGATACTCAATCACAGTTAGGAAAAACTCTTATCTAAATTCCTGCCATCTAAATTCTTGCTGATAATTGCCTTCTTTTGAAGTAAACTGTCCTTTTTTTATTATATCGCTTCCTGCTCATTATTGACTTCCACTACCAAAATTCATCGCTTTAGCGACGGCCGCATCCATCGCCCTATCATCGGTAAATGGCAATACCGACGGTTGGCCAACATATTTTGGTCAAAAAACATCCGGGAAAAGCTTCGTCGCTAAAAACAATCCGTCGCCAAGTTGTCGCCTAGCGACGATTTTGCGATGGATTTTCGTCAACCATGCTCGTATATCTCGCGATGAATTATCGACAAATTTTCGTCAAAGCGCGTATCAGAAAGTTAATGACACATCGCCTTAGCGACGGCCGTATCCGTCGCTAAAATGGTCGGTAATTGCGTATCAGAGAGTATCTGATACGCAATATCCGACGCTAAATGGTCGGTAAACGCGTATCATAGAGTGTCTGATACGCAATATCTGTCGCTAACTCATCGATGGTAGTCGCTACTGTTCGACGGACTAGCGACGGAATAGCCGCGGTACATCCGTCAACCCGGTTCTGTGAATCTTTCATATTTTCAGAACCGTGGCGACGAATATTCTGCCGCTATTCCGTCGGGAATATCTCGCTACTCTGTCGCCGACCAGTCGCGGATTTGGTGACGGATTATCCGTCGCCAAACTTTTACCGACTACTAGCGACGGTCTACCGACAGAATATCCGTCGATCCCATTCTGTGATTTTTTTTCATATTTCTAGAACCTTGTCGACGGACGATCCGTCGATGAGTTGTCGCCATCCGTCGCTAACTTGGAATAGTCCCAGTTGGCGACGAATACTCCGTCGGTGAGTAGTCGCCATCCGTCGCTAACTTGGAATAGTTTCAGTTAGCGACGGATATTCCGTCGGTTGGTAGTCACGGGTCCGTCGCTAACTGGATATTTTTGAATTTTTTTTACATAAAATAGAGCATTCCCCGTTCACACAACATCCACCAACATAAATAACACAAATTATCCAAACATTTAACATTATCCAAACATTCAAACATTCAACATCCGAAACATCCACCAACATAATAAAATAGATCATTCCCAGACATCCACCAACACAAACCAACATAAATAATGCAACAATCATTTAAAACAGTCAACATTATCCAATATTTCAAATTATCTACACAAATATTCAATATTTAAACAGTTTTCAAAATTTTTGAATACAAACATCAACGAGGAGGAGGAGTTGGATCATCCGATGGTGCTGGTCCTCCCTGCTGTGCCCGACGCATGTACACTTCCACCAGGTGTGGCGGCAATCCCTCTAAGACATGGTCTGGAAGTTGGCATAGCTGCTCTGGTGACATCAGGTCGAGAAGGGCCGTCATAGCAGAAGGCAGTACGATAGGGGCAGTAGGGTCAAAAGAGAGACTCCCGACGGAAGAAGGACCGACATCACCAGTAGACGGACCGGGAGCAGACAGACCGAAACCAGTAGAAGGACGCAAAAATTATGTAGACAACTATGCCCGCAAGTTCGACACCGCCTCGTTCAGATGCGCAAGCTGGGACATCATTTTATCTTTTGTCGGGGCCGTGGGAGGAGGCGGAGAAGGTAGAAATCTCGGAATTGCCACGTGTAATGGCGTCAGGGGGCCGACACCGTATAGGCGCCCTTTCTTAAAGCTGCCGACGGTATCTACGAAAATGTCATCGTAGCGAGCGACCGTAGAAGAGGGCGTCCCGACGGACGTCGTTTTGCCGACATCCTCGAGAGCAATGGCTGAACCCGACTAAGGGCCTCACGATACGCAGCCAATCAAATGAATGTGTTTATATATATTCCTCTATATATATATACTAAGTTTATATATATATATATATATATATATATATATATATATATATAGAGGAAGGATAGGCATCTCCATACTTTTTGCATCCCATGCATCCCCATGTTCACATCCGTTAGATGTGCTTTAAGTCATCTAATCTTAACCATTGGTAAATCAACGGTTAAGATTAGATGCCTTAAAGCACTATCCAACGGTGTAAAAAGGGGGGATGCTTGGGGATGCAAAAAGTGTGGGAATGCCTAACCTTCCTTATATATATATATGTGTGTGTGTGTGTGTGTGTGTGTGTGTGTGTGTGTGTGTGTGTGTGTGTGTATGTGTATGTGTGTGTATATGTGTGTTCCGACCCCTACCACCGCCGACCCCAACTCCCACCCTCGGCCACAATCCGATATACTAACCCCCCGTGACCGCAACACCCACCACCGCCGACCCCGGCACCCCCGTCCCCCGCCACCCACCCCCCGCGGCCTTCTCCGCAGCCCCAGCCCCCATCCCCTGCACGACCCCTCCCCCGCGAGCCAAACTCCCACCACCCCCATCCCCTGCACTACCCCTCCCCCCATGCCTCCCACCACAGCCGACCACCCCCCACCACGGTACCACACCACCCCTCCAGCGCCGGCTACCTTCCGCCCCCCTCTTCCCACACCCCCGCGGCCTCCATTCCCTCGCGGCCTCCACCACAGCCTCCTACCCACCCCCGACCACGGCTCCCCTCCGCCCCTACCCTACCGTCGGCTACCTCCGCCCCCCCGCCCCCCATAACCCCCAAAAAAAAAGAGAGAGAGAGAGTACCTTTGAGAGAGAGAGAGAGAGAGAGGAGAGAGAGAGAGAGTTCGAATAAAATTCCCCCCGTCGGTTCAATTTAAGTTAGGGCTGGCAATTTAACGACGGACTGTCGACGAATATATCCGTCGCTAAGTAGTCGTAAATTTCCCACAAATTTTTATATATTTTTCTGCCAGCTGAGTGACTACGTAGTGACGGCTGCAGGTTCCGTCGCTAAAACTCATCAGCTGGACGACGGTCTATCCGTCGTTACGTAGTCGCCAATTTCTCGCAATTTTTTTAACATTTCCCATGCAAATATCGACTAAGGAGTGACTACCTAGTGACAGATACATTGTTCGTCGCTACTTCATCGACGCCGTACCGTCAGGTGTGAGACAACTTTTCACCCTTAAAATTAAAAAAATATTGCCTGTGATTAGACGGTAAACCGTCAGTATATAGTCGGGAGTCCGTCGCTACTAGCGATGGACTTAATCCGTCGCTAACAGGCCGTTGCTAAAGCGATGAATTTTGGTAGTGTTCGTTGTTTGATCTGCTTCGGGGTGGTGGAGACTAGATCACATCGCTCCGTCCCAGCGGCTACTGAGAGGTCTGTCACCTCTCGTCTGGCTCGGCCAGACGTTGGGACCACAGCACCTCTCATTCCTGCTCATATGGGAGCTTTTGCAGCCTTTGGGGTTGCTCCTCCACCTACTCGAAGGCCTGCACCAGTTGTACCAGATGTTCTCCAGCCACCACCACCTCCGGCACCGGTAGATGTAGCAAAGCTTTTTGTGCTCTTTCACAAGATGATGGAGGCGCAGTAGCGCCAGTCTGCAGACATGAGGTAGGACATCGAGAATGCCCATCAGGTGGCGATGGCGGCAGTAGAGAGAGTGGCTGCACAGCCACAGGGAGGCCAGATTCAGCAGCAGCGGCTCGGGAACATCTTGGACTTCTAGAAGATGAGGCCGAGAGACTTCAGGGGTACAGAGGGCATTCTGTACACCGATGAATGGATAGAGCATATCGATGAGATCTCGATTGGGATACAAATAGAGGCAACATGCATCCAGATACAGGATCTTACACGGACTTGATACCACACCGATCCCGGAGTTGGTATTCTGGGACAGACTTGGAGGGCCTTTAAGAAGCTTTTCAAGGAAAAGTTCTTTCCAGATGTAGCACTCGACGCTTTGGAGACTCTATTTGAGAGCCTAGTTCAGGGGAACCAGATGGTTGAAGAGTACGCTGGGGAGTTCTGTCATCTGGGCAGATTTGTGGAGGGATTGAGCGAGGCAGCAAAGGCAAGGTGGTTCTGAAAGGGCTTGATCAAGGAGGTCAAATCACTGACCAAGAGTGACCGTGATGCCACTTTTAAGGAGATCTTGGCGGAGGCCATGACAGTAGAGGATGACCTAGAACTGAAGCTGAAGGGAGGTCGCGATACACATGGAGCCGGTAGCAGTATAGGCTCGGCCAAGAGGCTCCACTTCCAGCAGCAGCAGCAGTAGAGGCCCTTTCAACAATAGCTTCCAGGCAAGCATTGAGATGTCACCATTCGAGGCATTGTACGGGCGTAGATGTCGTACTCCTTTGTCTTGGGATGATGTTGGAGAGAGAACTTTATTGGGACCTGAGATGGTTGTGGACACAGCCGAGAATGTAAAACACATCAGAGATCGACTTCGCGTGGCGCAAGACAGACAGCGGCGTTGGGCCGATAGCCACCGGAGACCTTTGGAGTTTGAGGTATAACTTAGATTTAGGATTAGGATTTGTTTATTTTGTGATTTTATTTGATAATGTTGATTGCTATAGTTAAGTGTGAGACCTTGTTTGTGCTAGTTTGGAGATCTGGTGTTCCTGAGGATATCTCCGACATGAGGCACCATTCGATTTGGTAGAAGTGGGAAGCTTAGCCCACGTATTATCGAACCTTTCGTTATCTGCAAGAGAGTCGGTACCATGGCTTACAGGCTTGTCTTGCCACCTGTACTAGAGAGAGTTCATGATGTGTTTCACATGTCATAGTTGAGATGGTACGTGGCGGATCCCAGTAACATACTATATCACTCCGAGATCGAGGTGGGCCCTACTCTCAGTTATCCAGAACAGCCTATGAAGATTCTGGATTGATGGAAGAAGATGTTGAGGAACCAGACTATACCCTTGGTTCGCGTCACGTGGAGGCATCACTCTTCAGGTGAGTCTACCTGGGAGAGGGAGGATGAGATGCGCGAGCGATACCCTTTTCTTTGAGCCTTGAGGTATGATTTTCTATCCTTCTCTTCCGTCTAGTTTTATCTTTAATTTTGAGGACAAAATTATTTTAAAGAGGGTAGATTTGTCACTACCACTTTCTAAAATAAGGGTATTTTGGTAATTATGAATTTTTGATTATTTTTAATATTATTTAATTTGATGGATTATGATTTTGTTATTTGCTAGTGAAACCTTAGAACCATTATGACTAGAGACTAACCATGACCATGGAGACCTAGCTTATGGATTTAGATTTGTAGTTACTCTAATCTAGCTAGAAAATCACCTAGAATGTAATTAGAGAATAGAAACAACATGGTAGTTTGGGCCTTTAGCAAAGGGGGCTTGATTTGACAACTTAGAAAGGCCTTTGTGTCAGTGCAACCCCAACCAAACCCTAGCCCATGACTATGGCCGACCACACATTGTTTCTTCCTCCTATATAGATCATTATTTTGCCCTCTTTTTTCCCTCTTGCATTGAAACCCTAACCCTAGTTTGTGTTCTTCCCCAAATTTACCTTTCTTTTCCCCAAATCAACTCCAAATTCATTCAAACCAATTACATTCTCTTCATCTTGAGGAGAGGAGGTCTCTATTGGCTAGCTAGAAAGGATTTGGAGCAATTTGACCATTAGATTTGGTGGAAGAAATTTTAAGAGGATTTTCATTGGGATTCCAACTCCCAATTGGTAAGAGCCTCTAAACCTATCAGATTTTAGTTTTATTGTTGTAGATGCATTCATTTAGGGTCCCCCTAACCATAGGAATGATTTGGGTTTAATTTGTGTCTATTTGAGGTACGTATCATGGCGTATCGCTCCGTATCGAATATGTATCTCAAATGTTCGACGAAATGCCCCATAGGAAGTTTTTATCCCCAATTTTAGAACTAATTACATTTTTGGATAACTTATGACCTATGGATTACAATGGTATTCGACTGAGTTGATTTTGAAGTGATTTGATGTGTTAAAATAGACACGGGGACACGCGGCCTAGTAATGCACGGGCTACAGTGCTTCCCCTGCTGCTAGGGTGCCACTGCTCACACGACACGCCATGTTTTCTCGACTTAGCTACTATTTTGGGTAGGGGCATTGTCTGACAGCAGATTAAGAGAGTTGGACTTTGAGCCATTGTGGTTTCGATCTGTTGTTCGACCCACAGATCCCCACGGCTCTGTGCAGTCGACCTTGCTGCACATGGTTAACACTCCTTATTTGCATGGTCTGTACACTCCATTGGCATACTTGTTGACACTCATTGGACACTTGCACATGTTTGACACTCCACTGTTGTTCACTATGACACATGATTCACTCATTCACTCTTCATATTTGTCTACTGCACACGCGTCTGATACACACTTGACACATTCTCTGTTATACTTCGTATATTTGCACATTCTCATTCACATTGTTGTACAATTGACACTCAATTGTACACTTTCTTTGTTGCATTGACACAGCTCACACACCCTATTATTTACCCATTCACACATCTGAACACCATGCTCTGATACACATTGACACTATTTGACATATCTGTACACTCCTTGCTCTGATACATGTTGACACTTCACTTGTATTTCACACACTAACACTACTGCTGTAGACACTTACACTCTTATTTCACTTGACACACACCACATGTTTGTACACTTGATTCATTGCATTACCAAATACCATTGCCTAATTGAGGTTCAATCCAATTCTGGACTGAACAAGATATTTATGGCATTGTTTTATATCCCATTTAACCCCTACTTGCATTTCCCCCTTCTTCAATTCTCAGATATCTGCGATTGACTGTACATGTCTGTATTTACTTTTTATGTGCACTGCACTTACCTGAGGCATCTATGGCCACAGTCTGTTCAGTCCAAACCCTTGACAGAATTGAGGTAATACTATTATGTGTTATATAATGAGGATATATGCCTATATATTGATACATATATAGATAAGGAGATATGATACATTATGTGTTATGTATCTGTAAGGGATACATGCTTAGGACTATAAAATTGATATGTCATATTATGAGGATGAGGGTTTGGGGGTAGCAATTGATAGGGGGTTGCTAGTAAGTTGATAGTATCTTATATACATACTATAGGGATGTATGCCATATAGGTTGACATATATATATATATATATATATATATATATATATATATATATATATATATATATATATATATATATATATATTTTAAGGGGGAATTTTATTGATGTATCAGGCGCAAAATGGTAAAGCCTATACAAGAAGAGCGTCAAGTGCTGGCGAAAGAAAAAAAACGGCTAGTCAAGCCGACAAAATATAAACAAGATGACAGAGGCTAATCTAGGGTCTCCCAGAATTTGGGCGTGGAGTGCGAGCAACGTCTCCGAATCTTTAGGATCTGTCTGATGATTTCCCTGTACAGTTGGGGGGGAGGGGTAAGGTGTCGGCCCTCGTACCGGCGGAATTTGTTCTTATTTTTCCACTGGACCCAAATCCCCGCGGCTGTGACAATCTGATGTCCGTAGGAAATGCCCCAGCTGGACAGGAGATCGTTGAAGCCCCTAGTAGGGAGGGCCTTCCTAAACTTGGTGCTGAGACTCGCCCAAATGTTCTTGGCCAGATCACCGGAGGTTAGGATGTGCTCTGCAGATTCACCATAGGGCGCATTACAGCAATGGCAACTCGAGGCGAGGCTGTAGCCAAACTAGGTGATGGCGTCGTCGGTGGGGAGCTTACAAAAATAGGCTCGCCAGATAAGGATCGACCATTTGATGGGGATGTACGCGTGCCAGTAAGAAGCGATGAGGGGTGATAGGGTCTCGATGCCGCGGGCGACAGACCTGGCAGAATGCAGGAAGAATTGGCCATCCGGGTTAGGGGACCATTGCATGATGTCTGGATTATTGGAGAGGCTTAGATTCGCAGTGGCGCGATAGACGGCAGCCGCTAGATCGAGCCAGATCCTGACTCGGTCCCAGATCCATCCGGACGTGGGATCCTAAAGCTCGTAGATCTGGCCCTCCCGCGGAGGGGACTCGGGAGGGTGCTAGAGGTTCCCACCCAGCCAGCGATCATGGCTCATCGATGAGAAGCCATTGCCCAGCTGGATGTGCATTAGGGGGTCCGCAAGCAGACGGTCGCGAGTAATGCGTCTCCAGGATGACGATGAATGGTTGTTGACTAAGGCCGTTCCAGGATGGCAATATCTGAAGTATCTCGCTTGCATGAAGCGGGTCCAAATTGAATTGTCCGCGCATAGTTTCCACCATAACTTCATGGAGCATGCGTCGGCGATGTGTTCCAATATACAGAATCCCAGACCTCCT
This sequence comes from Iris pallida, assembly GCA_029216955.1. Classification (NCBI taxonomy): domain Eukaryota; kingdom Viridiplantae; phylum Streptophyta; class Magnoliopsida; order Asparagales; family Iridaceae; genus Iris; species Iris pallida. Next base: position 11,381 of record JANAVB010025860.1, read on the forward strand.
TCGAAGGTAGGATTAGCCATAGTGGTCCAGCTGGCCCAGTAGTGCTTGTCTTTGCCTTTGTTGTGACCCCAGAAGAAGCGGGCGAAGAGGGATTCAAACGAAGCGAGAACCTTTTTGGGAGGGTTGCAGACCGCCAGGGTGTAAATAGGAATGAAGGATAGGACTTGCTTGATCAAAATCAGCTTGCCTCCAGGCGAGAGAGTGGCATTGTGCCACCCCTCGATCTTTTTTCTGATGGCGCTGACCAAGTACTCGAAGATACCCGAGTTTGCCTTACCATAGACCAATGGGAACCCTAAGTAGGTGAAAGGAGGGAGGGTAAGCTATGGCAAAGGAGGTCAAATTGGAGATAGTCGCAGAGTGAGACCTGTTCGTTTTGTGATGGGTGTAGATGACGCTCTTGTTGTTGTTGATTCTTTGGCCGGAACATCTGGTGTACTTGTTCAGCGTTTAGAGGACCACCTCGATGGTGCCGATGTCTCCGGAGGAAAAAATGAGAACATTGTCAGCGTAAGCAAGGTGGGTGATGATGGGGCAGCCGGTGGTGGTGTGGAAGTAGTGGAACCTTGGGGTATTAGGCATGCTCTTAAGGTTTCTGCTGAGGGCCTCAACAGTGATGATGAAGATAGTGGCAGAAAGAGGATCCCCCTGCCGGACGCCACGGCTAGAGGTGAAGAACCCATCGGTCTGGCCGTTGATAACGGTAGAGAACCAGGAATTGTTAATGGACTTGAAGATGATGTCAATCCACGGTTCAGAGAAGCCAAAAGCCCTGAAAAGCCAGATCATGAATTGCCAGTCAAGGCGGTCGTAGGCTTTCTCCATGTCCAGCTTAATGGCAATATTTCCCCCTATAGCCAGAAATTTCATGTAAGTGACCATCTCTTGTGCGAGCAAGATGTTGTCCACGATGTTACGCCTTTTCACAAAACCGTTCTGCTCCTCGGATATAATTTTGGGCAGGAGATCCGTCATCCGGTCAGCGATAATTTTCGCGATGATTTTGTTGGCGAAGTTGCATAGACTTATGGGGCGAAAGTCTTTGAAGGTATCTGGGTTGTCTTTTTTTAGTATAAGAATGAGATTAGCCCTGGATAAGGATTTATGGTATCTAGCTCCTTGAAAGAAGGCCACCGAAGCCTCCAAAAAGTCCGGGCCAATGATGTCCCAGCACTGTCTGTAGAATACCCCGCTGAAGCCGTCGGGACCGGGAGTGTTGTGCTCGTCGAGATCCCATACCGCGGTCTGCACCTCGACAGCGGAAAGGAGGGAAAGCAGCTGCGTGTTGTTTTGCTCGGTGATGATGCTGGGGATCTCCGCCAGCACTTCCTCATCCATGACCACCGCTTCCTTGGTGAAGAGATTGGAGAAGAAGTTAGCCGCAGCCTCTTAGATCTTTTGCTGGTCCGTCAGCCGGTTGCCGTTGTTATCGGAGATGCGATATAGGTTGAGCTGTTGCCTGCGGCCTTTAACACAGGCGTAGAAGAAGCTGGAGTTGCGGTCCCCTTCGTTGTCCCATTTAAGTCTAGCTTTTTGTTTCCAGAATTCCGTTTCGACTTTAAGCCTGGACTTGAGGATAGCTCTGGAGAGGTTGAGCACGGTCCATACTTCGGGGGATCTGTTAGCAACGTAAGAGATCTCGGTTCGGGTAACATCATCTTCCGCATTTTTGATCTCCTGAAAGATGTTGCCGAAAGCAGCCTTGCTCCACCTTGAGAGAGCCTTGCTCGATATATATATATATATATATATATATATATATATATATATATATATATATATATATATATATATATATTGAGATGTATGTATATATATGTTAGATATATATAAGGCTGATGTATACATATAGTGATATGTATATGCTTGTTAGCCTATATAGTATCTTAGGTATCCTAGTATATAAGCCTATGGGTTTATGAGATAACCCTATAGAATGACCTAGATATTGAATCTATAAGCCTAAGTGACTTTGTTGACTAGAGATTGAGCAAACCCTAGACAATTGACCAAGTTGACTTAGAAGTTGACCTAAGTTGACTAAAGGTTGACCAAAGTTGACTTAGAGTTGACTTTGACCTATAATCATGTAGATTGCATTGTAAACTTCAATTATTATATATTGAACACATTGTAACCTGTATTGCTCTAAATAGGACTCTGTTACTCCAGTTCGGACATCTGTACACATCGGTTGTTCATGATATCAGGCGAGTACATGCTCTGTTAGTTTTCATTCATGATAATACTTATATTTCCTTCTCTAGACTACTTTACTTAATACTGACACATCGTTCACACGAATTAGTACTATATGGATCTTTTCATGAGATGTTATCCCCTCATCGGGTGCATCGGGTACTTTGTGTCATGTGCTTTTCACGTACATCACGTACTCCTTGTACTCATATTTATCCATGTACACTCATGTGCTCTCATGTACTCTCATATGTGCTTCATGTATAACCAACAATCATGTACGTAATGTAACTTGAACGAATCCTTGTGTATTGATTGGGGCGGCGGAGTAGAAGTGGTTATGTGGTTAATTCCCAAGTCGTATAATCATGTACATGTCTGTTATACCTTCACGTATAATAGAGTTACCTTAGAATAATCATGTGCAAACCTAACCCGATTACATAACCATCTTGTGCTATAAAACACTTATATTTACTTACAGTTCTTATTTTCTATACATATTTCATGTACTCAGATTTGTCTATTTTTACTATTTATGAACATATCTTTACAACTTTTCATGTATTTTATTCTATTGCTTGCTCTATATTTCCTGCCATGTTATGGAACTGCTTTCAGAGTTATGTATTCATTCCTGTCCTGACTGGACCCGTTGACAAAAACATTATAGAGAACCTGGAGGACTTCTGCACTACCTACTATGGAGCTGACGTAGATGACACTTGCGACTTAGACCCTCAAGAGGATCCAGTTTATACTGAGAAGACTACCATAGTTCCTAGGGTATACTGCTAGGATTTTACCTATCGTATTTCAGTTGTCTTGAGTTTTATTTATTCAGATATTCTGTTGTAGTGTTGATAACACTTAAACTTATTTCATTTTTGGTTGTATCTCACTTTGTGGATTTCATATCTATCTTATCGTGTCGATTATCTATCTTTAAAATTGTGATTGAGTTGTATATTTTGAGATGTCCTCCATTGGAGAGTATATTCTGTACAGGTATATTTATACTGTGTTAGATGTTTGAGACCTAGGAGAGCGTTCTACCGCCGACACTGCAACGTAGGCTGGACATACCCACGGTCTCGTGTCTTTATACTGGGTACAGGTCGTGATACATTTTTAGTGGTGGCCCATGCAGGTTGAGTTCTGAGTTACGTCTCAGTTCGTAGTAGTACTCGAACTAGAGTACCGCTAAAACCTGTAGTAGGATATAGGAGATAGGTTTTAAGATACTCAATCACAATTAGGAAAAACTCTTATATAAATTCTTGCCATCTAAATTTCTGCTGATAATTGCCTACTTGTGAGATAAATTGTCCTCCTTTGATTATATCACTTCCTGCTCAGTATTGACTCCCTTGTTTGATCTATCTTCATGATGGTGGAGACCAGATCGCATCGCTCCGTCCCAGTAGCTACTGAGAGGTCTGTCACCTCTCGTCTGGCTCGGCCAGACGCTGGGACCGTAGAACCTCTTATTTCTGCTTATGTGGGAGCTTCTACAGCCTTTGGGGGTGCTCCTCCACCTGTTCGGAGGCCTGCACCAGTTGTACCAGATGTTCACTAGCTACCACCACCTCCGGCACCAGTAGATGCAGCACAGCTTTTTGTGCTCTTTCGCGAGATGATGGAGGTACAGTAGCGCTAGTCTGTAGACATGAGGCAGGCCATCGAGAATGTCCATCAGGTGGCGATGGCGGCTGTAGAGAGAGTTGCTACTCAGCCATATGGAGGCCAGATTCAACAGCAGTGGCCTGGAACATCTTGGACATCCGGAAGATGAGGCCAAGGGACTTCAGGGGTACAGAGGGCATTCTTTACGTCGATGACTGGATATAGCATATCGATGAGATATTTTGGTTGGCACAGATCCCAGTTGGAATACAGATAAAGGCAGTAGGCAGCCGGATGCAGGATCTTGCACGGACTTGGTACCACACTGATCCCAGAGTTGGTGTTTAGGGACAGACTTGGGAGGCCTTTAAGAAGCATTTCAAGGAAAATTTCTTTCCAGATGTAGCAATCGGTACTTTGGAGACTCGGTTTGAGAGCCTGGTTCAGGAAAACCAGACGGTCGAAGAGTACGCTGGGGAGTTCTGCCATATGGGCAAATTTTTGGAAGGAATGAGCGAGGCAGCAAAGGCGAGGAGGTTCCAAAAGGGCTTGATCAAGGAGGTCAAGTCACTGACCAAGAGTGACCGTGATGCCACTTTTGAGGAGATCTTGGAGGGGGCCACGGCAGCAGAGGGCGACCTGGAACTGAAGCAGAAGAAAGGTCACGATACACATGGAGCCGATAGCAGTACAGGCCCGGCCAAGAGGCCCCACTTCCAGCAGCAGCAGTAGCAGAGGCCCTTTCAACAACAGCTTCTAGGCCAGCATTGGGATGTCACCATTCGAGGCATTGTACGGGCGTAGATGTCGTACTCCTTTGTCTTGGGATGACATTGGAGAGAGAGAGAGAGAGAGCTTTATTGGGGCCTGAGATGGTTGTGGACGTAGCCGAGAAGGTGAAGCTCATCAGAGATCGACTTCGCGTGGCACAAGACAGACATCAGTATTGGGCCGATAGCCACCGGAGACCTTTAGAGTTTGAGGTATAGCTTAGATTTAGGATTAGGATTTGTTTGTTTTATGATTTTGTTTGATCATGTTGACTTCTATAGTTAAGTGTGAGACCTTCTTTGTGCTAGGTTAGAGATCTGGTGTTCCTGAGGATATCTCCAACACGAGGCACCATTCGCTTTGGTGGAGGTGGAAAGCTTAGCCCACGTTTCATCGGACCTTTCATTATCCGCGAGAGAGTCGGTGCCATGGATTACAGGCTAAACTTGCCACCTGCACTAGAGGGAGTTCATGATATGTTTCATGTGTCGCAATTGAGATGGTACGTGGCGGATCCCAGTCACGTACTAGATCACTCCGAGATCGAGGTGGGTCCTACTCTTAGTTATCCAGAAAGCCTGTAAAGATTTTGAATCGATGGGAGAAGGTGTTGAGGAACCAGACTATACCCTTGGTTCGCGTCACGTAGAGGCATCACTCTTCAGGTGAGTCTACCTGGGAGAGGAAGGATGAGATGCGCGAGCGATATCCTTATCTTTTTGAGCCTTGAGGTATGATTTTCTATCTTCTCTTCTGTCTAGTTTCGTCTTTAATTTTGAGGACAAAATTCTTTTAAGAAGGGTAGATTTGTCACTACCACTTTCTAGAATAATGGTATTTTGGTAATTGTGAATTTTTGATTATTTTTAATATTATTTAATTTGATAATTGTGATTTTGTCATTTGCTAGTGAAACCTTAGAACCATTGTGACTAGAGACTAACCATGACCATGGAGACCTAGCTTATGGATTTAGATTAGTAATTAGACTCTAATCTAGCTAGAAAATCACTTAGAATGTAATTAGAGAATAGAAACAACATGGTAGTTTGGGCCTTTAGCAAAATGGGCTTGATTTGACTACTTAGAAAGGCTTTTGGGCCATTGCAACCCTAACCAAACCTAGCCCATGACTATGGACGGCCACACATTGTTTCTTCCCCTATATAGATCATCATTTAGCCCCCTTTCTTCCCTCTTGCATTGAAACCCTAACCCCAGTTTGTGTTCTTTCCTAAATTTACCCCCCTTTCCTTAAATCAACTCCAAATTCATCCAAACCAATTGCATTCTCTTCATCTTGAGGAGAGGAGGTCTCTATTGGTTAGCTAGGAAGGATTTGAAGCAATTTGACTATTGGATTTGGTGGAAGAACTTTTCAAGAGGATTTTTATTAGGATTCCAACTTCTAATTGGTAAAAGCCTCTAAACCTATTAGATTTTAGTTTTATTGTTGTAGATGCATACATTTAGGGTCCTCCTACCCCTAGAAATGATTTGGGTTTAATTTGTGTCCATTTGAGGTACGTATCATGGGCGTATCGCTCTGTATCAAATACGTATCTCAAGTATTCGACAAAATACCCCATAGGAAGTTTTTATCCACAATTTCAGAACTAATTACATTTTTTGATAGCTTATTACCTATGGATTACAATGGTGATCGACTGAACTGATTTGATGTGTTAAAATAGACACGGGGACACGCGGCCTAGGAATACAGTGGCTACAGTGCTTCTCCTGCTGCTAGGGTGCCACTGCTCACTCGACACGCTACGTTTTCTCGACTTAGCCACTGTTTTGGGTAGGAGCATTGTCTGACAGTAGATTGGGAGAGTTGGGCTTCGAGCCATTGTGGTTTCGATCTGTGGTTCAGCCTACAGATCCTTACTGCTCTGTGTAGCGACCTTGCTGCATATGGTTGGCACTCCTCATTTACATGGTCTATACACTCTATTGCCACACTTGTTGACACTCATTGGACACTTGCACATGTTTGAAACTCCACTGTTGTACACTATGACACATGATTCACTCATTCACTCTTCATATTTGTCTGCTGCACACACGTCTGATACACACTTGACACATTTTCTGTTACACTTCGTATATCTTCACATTCTCATTCACCCTGCTATACAATTGACACTCACTTGTACACTTTCTCTATTGCATTGACACAGCTCATTCACTTTGTATATCTTCACATTCTGTGGTGGGAGGCCACGGGGGTATGGGGGGAGGGGGACGGGAGGTAGCAGGCGGTGGGGGAGGGCGGAGGGGAGCCGTGGTGGGGGGTGGTCGGCTGTGGTGGAAGGCCATGGGAGGGAGGGGTAGTGCAGGGAATGGGGGTGGTGGGAGTTTGGCTCGCGGGGAGGGGGGGAGGGAGGGGTAGTGCAGGGGATGGGGGCCGGGGCGGCGGAGAAGGCCGCAGGGGGGTGGGTGGCGGGGGACGGGGGCGCCGGGATCAGCGGTGGTGGGAGTTGGGGTCGCGGGGGAGGGGGTCGTGTATCGGATTGTGGCCGAGGGTGGGAGTTGGGGTCGGCGGTGGTAGGGGTCGGAACACACACACATACACACACACACACACACACACACACACACACACACACACATATATATATATTTATATATATATATATATATATATATATATATATATGAGGAAACTATATATATATATATATATATATATATATATATATATATATATATATATATATATATATATGAGGAAGGAAAAAAATATATATGAGGAAGGATAGGCATCCCCGCACTTTTTGCTTCCCCAAGCATCCCCCATATTTACACCATTGGATAGTGCTTTAAGTCATCTAATCTTAACCGTTGATTTACCAATGGTTAAGATTAGATGACTTAAAGCACATCTAACAGATGTGAACATGGGGATGCATAGGGATGCAAAAAGTATGGGGATGCCTATCATTCCTCTCTCTATATCTATATATATATATATATATATATATATATATATATATATATATATATATATATATATATATATATATATATATAAACTTAGTATATATATATAGAGGTGTATATATAAACACATTCATTTGATAGGCTGCGTATCGTGAGGCCCTTAGTCGGGTTCAGCCATCTGCTCTCGAGGATGTCGGTGAAACGACGCCCGTCGGGACGCCCTCTTCTACGACCGCTCGCTACGATGGCATTTTTGTAGATACCGTTGGCGGCTTTAAGAAAGGGCGCCTGTACGGTGTCGGCTCCCTGACGCTGTTGCATGCGACAATTCTGAGATTTCTACCTCCCCCGCCTCCTCCCACGGCCCCGACAGAAGATAATGTGAGGTCCCAGCTTGCGCATCTGAACGAGACGGTGTCGAACTTGCGGGCATAGTTGTCTACGTAATTTTTGCGTCCTTCTACTGCTTTCGGTCCGTCTGCTCCCGGTCCGTCTACTGGTGCTACCGGTCTTTCTTCTACCGAACGTCTCTCTTTTGACCCTACTGCCCCTATCGTACCGCCTTCTGCTATGACGGCCCTTCTCGACCTGATGTCACCAGAGCAGCTATGCCAACTTTCAGACCATGTCTTAGACGGATTGCCGCCACACCTGGTAGAAGTGTACATACGTCGGGCGCAGCAGGGAGTACCAGCACCATCGGATGATCCAACTCCTCCTCCTCGTTGATGTTTGTATTCGAAGACTTTGAAAACTGTTTAAATATTGAATATTTGTGTGGATAATTTGAAATATTGGATAATGTTGACTGTTTTAAATGATTGTTGCATTATTTATGTTGGTTTGTGTTGGTGGATGTTTGGAAATATTCTATTTTATTTATGTTGGTGGATGTTTGGGATGTTGAATGTTTGAATATTTGGATAATGTTGAATGTTTGGATAATTTGTGTTATTTATGTTGGTGGATGTTGTGTGAACAGGGAATGCTCTATTTTATGCATTTTTTTTCAAAAAATTCTCAGTTAGCGACGGACCCGTGACTACTAACCGACGGAATATCCGTCGCTACTAGGACTATTCCAAGTTAGCGACGGATGGCGACTACTCACCGATGGAGTATCTGTCGCCAACTGGGACTATTCCAAGTTAGCGACGGATGGTGACAACTCATCGACGGATCGTCCGTCGGCAAGGTTCTAGAAATATGAAAAAAATCACAGAATGGGATCGACGGATATTCCGTCGGTAGACCGTCGCTAGTAGTCGGTAAAAGTTTGGCGACGGATAATTCGTCACCAAATCTGCAACTGGTTGGCGACAGAGTAGCGACATATCCCGACGGAATAGCGGTGGAATATCCGTTGCCACGGTTCTGTAAATATGAAAGATTCACAGAACCGGGTTGACGGATGTACCGTCGCTATTCCGTCGCTAGTCCGTCGAACAGTAGCGACTACTATCGACGAGTTAGCGATGGATATTGTGTATCAGACACTCTCTGACACTCTCTGATACGCGTTTACCGTCGCTAGTCCGTCGAACAGTAGCGACTAACATCGGCCGTCGCTAAGGCGATGTGTCATTAACTTTCTGATACGTGCTTTGACGAAAATTTGTCAGTAATTCGTCGTGAGATATACGAGCATGGTGGATGAAAATCCGTCACGAAATCATCACTGGACGACAATTTGGCGACGGATTATTTTTAGCGACGAAGCTTTTTTCGATGGATGTTTTTGACCAAAATCCGTCGGCCATCCGTTGATATTGCCATTTACCGACGACTGGGCGACGAATGCGGCCATCGCTAAAGCGATGAATTTTGGTTGTAGAAGTCAATAATGGGCAGGAAGCGATATAATCAAAAAAGGACAGTTTACTTCAAAAGAAGGCAATTATCAGCAAGAATTTAGATGGCAGGAATTTAGATAAGAGTTTTTCCTAACTGTGATTGAGTATCTTAAAACCTATCTCCTATATCCTACTGCAGGTTGTAGCGATACTCTAGTTTGAGTACCACTACGAACTGAGACGTAACTCAGAACTCGACCTGCATGGGCCACCACTAAAAACATGTCACGACCCACACCCAGTGTAAGGACACGAGACCGTGGGTACGTCCAGCCTACGTCGCAGTATCGGCAGTAGAACAGTGTCCTAGGTCTCAAACATCTAACACAGCATAAATATACCTGTATAGAATATACTCTCCAATCAGAGGACATCTCAAAAGATACAACTCAATCACAATTATAAAGATAGATAATTAGCACGATAAGATAGATATGAAATCCACAAAGTGAGATACAACCAAAAATGAAATAAGTTTAAGTGTTATCAACACTACAACAGAATATCTGAATAAATAGAACTCAAGGCAACTAAAATAAGATAGGTAAAATCCTAGCAGTCTAGCCTAGGAACTATGGTAGTCTACTCAGTACAAACTGGATCCTCCTGAGGGTCCAAGTCGCAAGTGTCATCTACGTCAGCTCCATAGTAGGTAGTGCAGAAGTCCTCCAGGTTCTCTGTAATATTTTTGTCAATGGGTCCAGTTAGGACATGAACGAATACATAACTCTGAAAGTAGTTCCATAACATGGTAGAAAATATAGAGCAAGCAATAGGATAAAATACATGAAATGCTGTAAAGAGATGTACATGAACAGTAAAAATAGAAAAATCTGAGTACAGGAAAGATGTATAGAAAATAAGAACTATAAGTAAATATAAGTGTTTTAGAGCACAAGATGGTTATGTAATCGGGTTAGGTTTGCACATGATTATTCTAAGGTAACTCCATTATATGTGAAGGTATAATAGACATGTACATGATTACACTACTTGGGAATTAACCACATAACCACTTCTACTTCTCCGCCCCAATCAATACACAAGGATCCGTTCAAGTTACGTACGTACATGATTGTTGGTTATACATGAAGCACATGTGAACATAAGAGTACATGAGAGCACATGATTGTACATGGATAAATATGAGTACAAGGAGTACGTGATGTACGAGAAAAGCACATGACATGAAGTACCTGATGCACCCGATGAGGGGATAACATCTCATAAAAAAATCCATGTTTCAAAAAAAAAAGTTTGATTACAAACTAAAAAAGAAAGTACAAGAGTACAATTGATTTATGGGAAAGTACAAATATAGGAATCTGAGCAGAAGACGATTACTTTATTCCTTGGACGAAGTGATATCGAAGACACGAGCCTCTGGAAGATGCAACAACACTTTGTCAGTAGATTATGATCATTAGTGATCCTTTAGAACTGATTTGAAACTTTATTTATAGAGTTTTGAAATAACTGTTTTCTGAGTTGTGCGCACTTCAGGTTGCGCGCCTTCTATCCAGTTGCGCGAATGGTTAGTTGAACTGCTGGGGATGCATGGCATCGTTTGAGTGAGATACGCATGGTCGTGGGCATTGTAGTGGACACGTTCTTCGAGATTAGTAGCATGCATGCCACATCATCTTGATTCTGAATAAAAATTGATTAGGTGGCACCAACTAGCCAGGTTGCTCGCGGGCACAACTCAACAACTAGCACCTCTGACTAAGCCTTTTGTATTGTATTGATTAATTCGCACGCCACTTGACAACTTGCGCGGGCCAGCTGTCAGCATTAATTACATGCTGACAAAATCTTCTCGAGCACCTCCTTGTGCGGGATTCGAATGAATATTCTTCGATTTTCGTGCTGTCATAGCTGTCAATAATAATGAAAGCCGTTACAGCTTCTCAAGGAGGCTTGCCATATAGTGCCACACACCTTGGCTTTTGCGTAACCTGATACTGGCGCAACCAATTACTGGTACAACCTAATGATCTGACGCAATCTAATGATTTGGCGCCACTTGATGATGGCGTACTTTAATGGGTGGCGCCCCTTGATTTCTAACTTCTATAAGACCCCCTTCAAAGTTTGAAAGATTTCAAATTTTTTGAAATACTTAGAATTAGAAGAACTTAATACGGGTTGCAACAGTCAACTGTTCAAACAAATTCCAAATTTTAAGCGCCAGTTGCGCAACATTTTCGGAAAGACTTTTTAGGCTATAAATAGCCGTCCAAAGAGAACTTTTAACTTTTTATCGAAAGTTAATTCTCTTAAACTCTTTTATCTTCTTCTTCCAAACTCTCGAAGCTCCTCCAACGATCATCAATTGCCCCAAAAAAGTCTACCGCAGTCAAGGGAAAGGCCATTGCTGGGCCTTTATCTCGTGTACCGCCAATGAGAGCGCCTCAATACGTGCCACCGTCACCAAAAACTGAGAGAGCCAACCCGGCACTCGAAGGTGATTCTTCAAGAATGGACTGAACGTCGACTGGATTGACTGACTCTTTTTAGGGCTTTGATCGATTCGCGCATCTCACAACATGCGCTACCTCTTTTTAGAGTGTAGGCATACTTCACATCTTGTGCCTTCTCTGTTTAGAGTTTGGTTGCTATTCACATACTGTTCATTTTTATGAACTGTGTTGCACGAGTTTCAAATTTGTACTTTCTAATTTTTTGCGAATGTACATATCAAAGTGGTGCAACTTGAAATCACGCACAATACAGATGTCGCACAACACGGAAGTTGCACAACACAGATGTTGCACAACACAGATACTGTGCAACCATATGTCGTACAATATAGATGTCGTACAACACGGAAGTTGTACAATACAGATGTCGCGCAACCTATGATTTTGTGTGTTCTGCTTCATAAAACTCTTTTTGAGACTAACTTTTGCTTGTTCTTCTTCTTTTTGTAGTTGATCTTAGAGAAGACCTTGATGCTGAGAAATATGATTCAGCTTTCAATGTATCAGAATATAAAGAAGACTTATCTCATGTCTCATATCCACAATATGATGCACCTGAATCCTGAAGGGCCATACTCATTGCTCAAGAAAGTAATACTTTATTATGTCTGATGAATGGTGAACCTTTGGAAAGTGTAATAATGTGGTTCATAAGAAACCAGCCTTCTTATTTGGAGATGCAGTGAAGAAGACATCTCAACCAAAGACTAAGAAAGAAGAAAGGATTTATTAATGTAAGGACAAAATTATATATCTCACTTAGATATCAAGACACTTATCCTTGTCCCGATATGAATTCTCCAGTCACCCTCGACGGATGGTATAGGACATGACTCCGATTCAGCAAGCCAGAGTCGAAAAAAATGTTATAGGTTAGGTCCGCAGAGCAAGGACCTATTTCACAGTACTTCAGACAGGTATAACTCTAATCTAAGGGGTTTGAAGCCGAGTTGTATACCTCCGAAAGATTCATCGATGCTTCTTCCAGTCAGGGTGTCTATTTTTGTGAGCACATTTGCTAAAGCTGAAGGAAGATACCCAGATCAGGCCATACGTTTGACAGGCCTAGTGAACCCTGACATGAAACGTTGGAGCAGCTTAGTGATTTGGATTCTGGATCAGTTCAAGGTCAAACTCCTTGAACTAGAACTTTATGAGTCCATCTGGACTACTGTTCACGGCTTTTGTCCAAATGCTCATATGTTCTTAGCTCTGATTAAAAGATACAATGACAGAACCGGTACCTTCATGACCCCTCACGGGGAAATTGGTTTTGTACTTCATGAGATAAAATATCTCTTCCATCTTCCAATGGGTAACAACCCATATGAAGAATATGTGCCCACTAATGAGGAATTGGATATTCTTTCTACAGAAAACCCTCAGATGGTGGCTGTGTTTGAGGAACTTCTGTGCCATTATAAGATATGCTCCCTTTATTACAAAAGCGCTTCCGCAGGGACTTGATATACAACTAAGTGGTTGCCGTATTTGTTTTTAGGCAATATCTTTGAAGATAAGATAATCGAGAGTCAGGCTTGCGATCCTTGCTTCTTCCAACCGCTCAGCCGTAGCGACATAGAAAATGGAAAAGTCCATGCATACCGATAACATCTTGGATGTGGACTGGCACCCCTTTAAGGCTGGTGCTACTATTGAGAGTTATCTCAGACAGGGTTACAGACCCATTTCAAAAGAAGCCCAATTGGTGGGTTTTCTTTCTTTGTGGCTGCGACGGTTTGTAGTTCCTGGGGCCAGTGCAGTCGATAGATTTCACCGAGGCGTATTATTTGCTGTTGTGCGTCTAGTATTTGGTCACAAGATGGACCTTCTTCCAACGATGACTTATTGCCTGAACGCAGGACTGCGTTCTTTTATTGACACTATGCTGTAAGATAAGGCTGCTCGGCTAGATTTTCCCCGCACCGAAATGCCATATACTTATTTATTCGGGTAATTATTGCTACACCATCCCAGCTTGATGGACCCTGATATGGGTGAAGTTGGAGGCAACTTTATCAGACATTATTCTAATGCTCGATGGAATATAAACGCACTTTCAGAATGCAGGAGAGCTTTCAACCGAGGATCTCGATGGAGATTTCAATGTGTTCCTCCTCCTCCAGGATATGGGACTCTTCCTCCACAACTTATGGATTTAGAAGCGGCATCCCTCCGTCTGTCTCCGACTATTTTTGCATGGTTGAAGACAATCCATCCGTCTCACCTAGTATATAGATTTGAGGAAGAGTGTTTTCTAGAACCATATTTGCCAAGTCGATTCGCTCGACAATTTGGCTATGACCAACTACATGTGGGGAATGCCACTACTTGCCTTCATGCCAAGGGTTTCTTGATTGATGGTGCTAGGGCTTGGAGATATTATAATACCAGAGGCACCAAGGCTATATTCTCCATGCCCCATAATCTTGCTCAGGGTCCGCGTATGTTATACACATACGCGAATTTCTATACTTTGGCAAACACTTTTGCCAAAATTTTTTATCTGGCCCACAGCTTTGACAGTGATAAGCGATCAAAGGCTGGAGTCCGTACTGCACAATTGTTCAGGGATGCAGAAGATCGAGACCCTGCCGATGAACCTCTGGAGGCTTCTCTTGTAGGCTTCCTAGATGAAGTAAATGAGCCGTTGGATATATCATTAAAAGTACAAAAGGAAAGTCTCCTGCCAAGGGGCTTAAGAAAAGGAAGACTGGAGATTCATCTGCTTCTTCATATCATGATGATCTTCCTTCTTCTCCTAAGGCTCCGGGGAAGAAAAAGACGAAGACCACTTTGGTCATTAGTGAACAGCCTACTACTAGGATAACTCGGTCCCGGTCGAAGCAGATGCATACTGGGGCCTCCCTTGGGAAGGGAGAAATAACTCCTTCGATTCCAAAATAGAGTGGAGTCGCCCGAGATAAAGTGCCCAGAATACAAGACGACCTTGATGAGGTCGAAGAACCTGTAGCACCTCTGCTACAGAAGGCCAGAAGAAAATTGCTAGTGACTCAAGCAGAACGTCAAACAATTGACGCTTCCTCCCTCCAAAAGGAATTTGATATATCATTATCCTCGCAGAAGGATCTACCATCTCAAAAAGGTAATTTCTATATTTTAAGCATAATTTTAAAATATAAAGGATATGTATTGATATTATTCTTTTTTATCTACAGAGACTACAACAATTTTATTCCAGTCTCAGTTACTACCGAGGAAATTCCAGGATATCGAGTTGTACGGATAACTGTTTCCGTAACTGCACTGACTGCACCAGGAGTAACACTGTCATCCCCGACTCCAAATATCCCAGATGTTATATCCTCCAAAGTGGAGTTGCCTCCTATATAATCTCAAGCTGGGGCTGCCAATCTTTCGGCCACTCAAACTTCTACTCGTTCTCAAGGAGATCGAGCGATGATAGACCCCCTCCTAGATTATGACTATGGCGATGTGTCCATCGGAGATAATTCTGCAAGTGTTGCTGAAGAAGAACCAGTTTCAGTAGATGTCCCACTAATACCAACTGAAGAAGGCCATATAACTGTTGAGGGTGAAAAACATCCCATTGTTGAGAAGGGACATCCAAGCCCAAAAATTGATATACCTGAAAATAACGAAGATCAGACTACGGCTCTTGAAGATGCTGGGAATGATGAAAATCCCAACACTGTTGTTTTAGAGACTCAGACCCCTATTGATCAAGCTTTTGAAGTCAGGGATACAGAAAAGATTGCCCCAGCTGACCGGGCAGAATCAGGGGTCGAAAGCAGCCGTTTCTTATCAGGCTGTTCCAACGCTGGAAGTAGTCAGGCAACTGTGTCTGAAACTACCATGGCCAGGCTCCGCTCTGATCTGGATATGCCCCATGAAACCCCATATGTATTGCCAGGATCAGGTTAAATTTTGACTTTTATTTATCTTAATTCCTGTAATGATGTGTAATAACTTTGTATCTTGATTACAATGGGTCCTGTAGGGACACTTGCAAAAGGTGCATCTACTACATTCTATTTTAGCTCAACCATGGATCCCTTGTATATGGGGACCCAAACTGGAGAGAAAAGTTCTTCTATGATGCCAGTACTCGGGTCTCCTGGTGTACAATTTGTAATCCCTCCAGCTACTACAGAAATAAGAATTTCAACAGTAGTGGCTACCCCGAGGATCACAGCGATGAACATAGCTGTCGTCGAAGCTTATACTAATGCTTTCTTCACTTCTCTGAAGCCTCTAATTCAAATGGTCATGGAAAAGGACCAACCTTATGAGTTAGTAAGGGGTCCTTCTTCCTTCATCATTGGAGCCATTCGCAAGATTGGTGATCTGGATAGAGTCAACTATTTAGATCATATTTTGAATGAGCTTGAAGAATCAATCAAATCTTATAAAGATCTAACAAGAGGAAACATCCAGAAACTCGTAGATGCTGAATGCGAGGTGATGGCTCATGAGGCTGCAATATGAAAAGCAGAGTTCGAAGCTTCTGTGGTAGCTTTCTCACAGTGCTATGCAGAGTTGGAATCTTGCATTGTCGAGACAACTTCTTCTATTGAGTGCTATAAGACTGAAGCTGCAGAGAAAGAAAAAGAAGCTGCTGAATATCGACTTTGCCTTCAGGATATAGAAATTAAAATGGCTCGGCTCTAAGAAGCAGTTAAAGCAGCTCGACAATGTGAAGAAGAGGTATTGGAAATGCATCAAATTGCTGCAAGTCAATTAGATAACTTGAGGAGGCAACGGGATGCACTTATCCAAATCAAAGGTGTAGAACTGGAACGTCGAGCAGATTTGCTGCAACCTTTTGATCCAGAGTTCGGGAGAGCTCTTGCTAGAGAAAGGATACTCAACTCCAGAGTAGAGAGGGTGAGAATTTGAAAAGACTGATTATTGATCTCAGCACTCAGCCTCCCCAATGAAGTAATTTATAGGAGCTTTTGTCTTCTTTTCTTTCAAAATAATGTACTTTTTTTTGACATTTTGGACATTATTGCAATAAAAATTAATGCTCTTTTTGTGGTTCTATTACTTATTATATACCTATAGTAGATATAAGTAATAGATAAGGATAGAAAAATATGTTCAGAGGTACCGGACATGACATATCTCCTAAAAAAAACTAACAATACTAATTATATCTGTTCAGAGGTAATATGGACGTGACAAAATATAATTCTCATAATATTATCATTTCAAAAGACGACTTTATCAGAGGTAATATGGACGTAATAAGTTGCTGATGTAAATGATAGAATCAGAGGCAATACGAACATGAATTCATGTATTTGTTGATTATCTTTGAATCAGCTGGGATTCAAAAATAAGATATCTTTTAAAACGACTGGGTTCCGAAAGATTGGGTTTATGATCATGTGATATGATGTGGATATATTCTGCCGGGGATTTTAAGAGTTTATCAGAAGGGTGAACAAAAGACAACAACTCAACTCTTTTAGCATGTATAACATTCAAAGAATATTTTATATTTTCTTCAGACATAGTACTTTTTTAAGAATTTATTGTTGATAGGCATCATAGCAACTCGGCTATCCATCTCTGTTAATTGATAAGCTCCGTTTGAGAAAACCTTGCTTACAATATAGGGACCTTTCTATTTTTCTTCGAATTTGCCCTTGCTCATGTGTGTCATAGTCATAGGACGTCTGACAGTAAAGACTAGTTCGCCTTTTTGGAATGCTCGTACTTTGACTTTTCGGTTAAAAGCTTTAGAGATACGGGCTTGATATAGCTCAATATGCTGTTGATCTAGTAACCGTTTCTTGTCCAACGCTTCAAGCTCCTGAAGTTGAAGGCGATCATTATTTTCTATTGTGAGTTTATTGCCAATTTCAATCCTTAAGGAAGGGATTTGAATTTCCAATGGTAGGACACCTTCGCATCCATACACCAAGGAGAAAGGTGTGCAACAGGTTGGAGTACGTATAGTAGTGCGATAAGCCCATAGATATTCTTCAAGATTTTTAGTCCATTTTTATTATTGGTAGAAACAAATTTCTTGAGAAGCTTAATAATAGTTTTATTGAATGCTTCAGCCAAACCGTTAGCTGCAGGATTGTAGGCTGTGGAAGCAACATTATTGATTCTGTTATCATCACAAAATCGAGTAAACTTTTAACTGATGAATTGTGGCCCATTATCATGAATGATTCATCGAGGAATACCGAATCTGTATATCACATGATGTTTAATGAAGTTAATAACACTGTTGGTCTTGACTTCAGATAAAGGTATAGCTTCAGCCCATTTCGAAAAGTAATCGGTTATTGCCAGTATAAACCGATGTCCTCTAGACGATGGTGGATTGATAGGACCAATGACATCCATACCCCAAGCTTCAAAGGGCCATGATACGATAGTCGGATAAAGGAACTTCGACGGTTGATGGATGAAATCTGCACAGATTTGACAAGCTCGACATTTTCTTGCATATTCAATGGCATCTGATACCATAGTGGGCCAATAGTAGCCCATACGTCGGATACGATCTTGTAATTTAGGACCAGGCTGATGTGCACCACACACACCATCGTGAGCTTCTCGTAGTATTTGTTTTGCTTCATCTCTAGCAAGACAACGTAAGAGTAGACCATCAAATGTTCGTCGATAAAGGGTTTTAGAAGTACGATTGTAATAAAACCAGAGTGATCGCCTACGGATTGTCGTAGCTTCTTTAGTATCTTTCGATAAAATATCATGTACCACAAAGTCAATAAAAGAAGCTCTCCAGTCTTTACTAATGATATTAATTTCAGTTGAATTGCTGAACTCGATATTTGAGTTATTTTCAATACAAAATAACTCTCTGTGAGTGATAATAATCATCTATTGCCTTTTACTGGAATTGCTAATATGGCTGCCAGATTAGCCAATGCATCAGCCTCCGTATTGCATATCCGACGTACATGTTCAATAAAGAAACCCTTGAACGATGTAGCCAACCTAACTGTCGCTTCATGATATGGGACAAGATCCTAGTGTCGAACTTTATATATGCCTCTAACCTGATTGATAATCAGTTTAGAGTCTCCATATACTTTAAGATATTCAATATCTAATTGTTTAGACAATTGGAGACCAATGAGTAGAGCATTGTATTCAGCCATGTTATTGGAACACAACTCGTCTAAAGAATATGCTCCTTGAATAGCTAATCCTTCTGGTGATACGAGGACGATTCCAACTCCTGCGAATGGCACCTTTTGGTCCTATTCTGGATGCACCGTCAAAGAATAGACGCCATGTAAGAATCACTTCTGAAATCATATTGGATTCCAAAGTTTAATCTGGAATCTCGTCATAGAGTTTAGATGTTTTGGGAATTGGATGACCAGGAAGTCAGCAAGAGCTTGACCCTTAACAGACATTTGAGGAATATAAATCATATCATATTGTGCTAACAATATGGCCCATGTAGCAAGCCTGGAATTGAGTGTACTGGGCTTCTTCATCAAGACCCGGAGAGGGTTAACTCTAGAAATACATGAATAGTTTGGCCGGGTGATATAATGTCTCATCTTTTGAACAACAAATATCAAAGCAAGACATTCTTTTTCCACTAGGCTGTATCGATGTTCAGCTCCGATCATTATACGACTGAGATAATAGATAGCTTGTTCATGACCTTTTTTTATTCTTCTGAGCTAATAAGGCACCCAATGAATGATCCATTGCTCGAACATACATCAAAAAGGGTATTCCTGAGACTGGAGGCACTAGAACTGGAGGGTTCATCAAGTACCGCTTTATATCTTCAAATACTTGCTGTCATTCTTCAGTCCAAATAAAAGACACACCTTTCTTCATGAGTTGAGCAAACGGTCTACAACGTCCAGAAAAATTTGAGATGAATCTCCTGATGTACGCAAACCGTCCCTGGAATCCTTGTATAGCTTTTAGGTTGCATGGAGGACACATCTCTTGAATAGCTTTGATTTTCTCAGGGTCAACGTGTATACCTTTAGAGGTAATAACGAATCCAAGAAATTTGCCACTAGAGACTCCCAAGAATGACTTGGTAGGATTTATCTTGAGTTTATGTTGGCGCATTAGACCGAATATATTTCTCAAGTCTTGAATATGGTTTTCCTTTAGATGACTTTTGACAGCAATATCATCTACATAGTATTCAACTGACTTCTGTAAATGATCACGGAAGATAGTACTAATGGCCCGCTGATAAGTTGCACCAGCATTTTAAGACCAAATGGCATGACAGTATAGCAATAGACTCCGAGAGTAGTACAAAATGATGTATGTTTCTCATCTTCTGGGTGCATCTTGATTTGATTATATCCTGACAATCCATCCATAAAAGACATTTGTTTAAATTGGCAAGTATTGTCGATCATAACATCAGTGATCGGAAGAGGAAATTCGTATTTGGGACAAGCTTCATTAAGGTCTATGAAGTCGATGCAGACTCAGACTTTTCCTGTTTTCTTCAAAACTGGGACAACATTAGCCACCCAGTTTGGATGTTGTTCTTTCTGACGAAGCCACAGGCGAAGAGCTTGACTTCAGCTTCTATGACGTCCATCATGTTAGATCGAAATTGACGTTGTTGTTGCTTGACTGGCCTCGCATTTGGTAGAATGTTGAGCTTGTAGGTAGCGATCTGGGGATCCAATCCCGGCATGCCTTCATAGCTCCAAGCGAATATATCAATGTATTCCCTAATAAGTTGAATCAGTTCTTGTTTATCCGCTTTATGGAGGCTTTTGCTGACAAATATTTGTCTTGGGGAGGCTTCGTCTCCAACGTCAACTTGAATAACTGATCTTCGGTAGGCTATTTTCCATAAATAAATTCTATTTATTTATTGTATTTCTGAGAAAATTACAACTGTAGGAATCTGATCTAGAAGACGATCACTTATCCCTTGGACGATGCGATGAAGAAGGCTCGGACCTCGAAGAACTTGGATAGCAACTGGGCAATCTCTCTGTTCTCTCTGAATTGAATGTGGTGTCTGTTGAAGGTGGAGAAACTATCTTTTATAGAGTTCTGGATAACTGCTCTGGGCATACGCTCAGTCAGTTACTTGACGTGTAACTGCAGGGACGCGTGGCGAATTTTGGTGGAGACACGTTGGAGTACGGTTGAGAGTAGTGGAGTATATCCAGAGAGATTGATGGCATGAATGCCATGTTACATAACTTCTGAATGAGTGGATAACCGAATACAGGACACATGAAAACGTGTGTTGACTGTATATTGAAGTCATTCTGAATGCATTTGCTTTGATACGCTGTCTTTTGGAGAAGTGATGACTAGCATACGCTGTCTTATTTGAAGAGGAGTCGTATGGAGTCCATACGCTGTCTTTTGGATACGTATGTCTTGCATACGCTGACTTGGATAGCAAAGAGTCATATGGAGTATATACGCTCACTTGATGAGGAGTCGTATTGAGTACGTACGCTGCCTTGATGAGGAGTCGTATGAAGTCCATACGCTGCCTTGATGAGGAGTCGTATGAAGTACATACGCTGTCTTGATGAGGAGTCGTATAACTGGAGAAGTAGACACGTGGCTGTCCTCAATCTTCTCGAATATGCCATATCTCCCAATAACTGACAAATATCTCTCGAGCGTCGTGTTGCGGATATGACGGATGATAGACTGTCAGAAATGACAGTAATGATGGCTGTGCATTCATGATGGCTATGCATTCATGATGGCTAATGAGTTGTCCTCATAAAAGACAAAATCAACTCTCGAAAATCTATACGACGGTTAATTCTCCTAAGACAGCTGTTTTTGCACGAAAGACGAAGTGTCAGATTCATTCCCCACTGAGCGTATGCTGTGCTGTCAGTCGAGAAATAATAAAATATTTACTGAGCGTATGACTTTTGCACTGAGCGTATGGCCTTTGGCTGAGCGTATGGCTTTGGCTGACTTGGGCTTATGTCAGCGTGTCAGAATTCTTCACACCCTACAAGACCCCCTTCAAAGTTTTCGAACTTTATGATTCGAAAGTTCGAAATTACTTTGAACTCAAAGTGGGAATAAGTCTTGACACGGGCACGAGTTTGTTATTTCCTCGATATCAGTGCATATCTCTAGGGATTCGCATTTGAAAAAGGCTGCCGTTTGGGCTTCTCCTTCTATAAATAGGCCTTTAAGAACTTAATCCTTTCTTACTTTTGCCTTCGTCTTCGAGAGAGAGAATCCAGAGCTCAAGCCTTCTTCTTCTCCAACCTAATCTTCGTCAATGGCACCAAGCTCGACGCTGCCGCAAAGGGGAAAGGCAAGGCTCTTGTAATCAGTATTTTGATTTTGACTGAGGAAATGAGCACTTTGACTGATTTCGATTTGTGTATGATGTTTTTGTAGAAAATATGTTCAGAGGTAAAATACAGCATATTTCAGAATAAAATATACAAATGAATTTGTAATTTCATCAGATGATATTAAACCAAAAATTTTAGTTTAATACTGATTAGAGAAAACAGAATTTAGATATAAAGATATCTTTGAACTCAATTTTCCATGATCTTTGGACTCGGAAATCAAACGACTAGATATCATTTTCATAGAATAGAAAATATGATACTGAGATGAGATAGAAAATTCAGAGGTAATATGGACGTGATTTTCTATATGAGATCTTTATTAAATCCACTGGGGATCTAATAAGACAGAATATCAAATTCTCTGGGAAGATGATATGTGGTAGAATATCAATTTCCGCTGGGAATAACGATATCGAGACGACTTTGTGGGGAAGAATAAATTCTGATTTTATATTTGCTGGGGAATAATCGAAGCAGATAAAAATATCATTAACGAGATTTATACATAATATTCTTTAAGAATTTGCTGTTAATAGGCATCATCGTGACTTTACCATCCATAGAGGTAAGCGGATATGCTCCATTTGAGAAGACTTTGTTTACGACGAATGGGCCTTCCCATTTAGCGTCGAACTTGCCTTTGCTCTATGTGTCATAGTCATCGGACGTTTGACGGTAAGAACAAGTTCTCCTTTCCGATATGCTCTAACTTTCACCTTCCGGTTAAAAGCTTTTGAAATTCGGGCCTAACACAGCTCGATATTTTGTTGAGCGTACAATCGCTTTTCGTTTAGATCTTCTAGCTCTTGAAGTCGAAGATGATCATTGTTCTTCGTTGTAAGTTCATTTGAGATTACGATTCTCAGAGAAGGAATCTGGATCTCAAGGGGAAGGACAGCTTCACACCCGTATACCAAAGAGAAAGGCGTACACCCGGTCGCATTGCGAACTGTGGTACGGTAGGCCCATAAACATTCACCAAGCTTCTCGCTCCAGTTGCGTTTGTTAGAAGAAATAAACTTTTTCAGGAGTTTGATGATGGTTTTATTGAAAGCTTCTGCCAATCCATTAGCTGCTAGATTATATGCTGTAGAAGCTAGGTTATTGATTCGATGGTCGTCGCAGAATCGAGTAAATTTCTGACTGACGAACTGTGGTCCATTATCATGGATAATACGCCGAGGAACACCAAATCGATAGATGACATGATGAAGTTGATGACGTTGGAAGTTTTGACTTCGGATAGCGGGATTGCTTCAGCCCATTTGGAAAAGTAGTCGGTTATTGCTAGAATAAACCGGTGTCCTTTTGATGACGGTGGGTTGATGGGACCAATGATGTCCATGCCCCAGGACTCGAAGGGCCATGATGCCGCTGTCGGGTATAAGAACTCTGACGGTTGATGGATAAAGTCTGCATAGATTTGACAGGCTTTATATTTCCGGGCATATTGAATGGCGTCAGCCACCATCCTGGGCCAATAATAACCCATACGTCGGATGCGATCTTGAAGTTTAGGACCTGGTTGATGGGCTCCGCAGACACCATCATGTGCTTCATGGATAATCCGTTGTGCTTCCTCACCAGCGATGCATCGGAGGAGAAGACCGTCATAGGCCAGACGATATAGTCTTTGTCGTATGATTATAATAGAATCTGAGAGATCGACGCCGGATAGACGCTGCTTCGCTCGGATTATCGAGAAGTATGTCATATAATACAAAGTCTAGAAATGGACGTCTCCAGTCTTCGGTCATGGCTTCTGTTTTGTTGAAAAAGACGTATTCCATAGTAGAATCGGAAGAAGACGAGGATTCTCTATCAAACCCTAATCCAGAGTTAAGGTTGGAGGAATTAAATTCATCAGGGTTGAGAGAATTTTCGTCTGGGTCATGGGGAAAACCCAAAGCCAAATTATTCTCGATGTAGAATGGCTCCCGGTTATAAACCAATATCAATTGTTGACGTCTGACCGGTATGGCTAGCACAGCAACAAGATTAGCCAAAGCATCGGCTTCTGTATTACAGGCTCGCCGAACGTGTTCAATAAAGAAACCTTCAAAGGAAGAGGACATAGAGAGTGCTGCTCGGTGATAAGGTATCAAATCCTGATGACGAACTTCGTATGTACCTCTAATTTGATTGACAATAAGTTTGGAGTCTCCATAAATACTGAATATCCAGATATTTAGCAAGTTGAAGACCGATGAGTAACGCATTGTATTCGGCTACATTGTTTGAACACGATTGATCCAAATAATAAGCCCTCTGAATAGTCAGCCCTTCCGGGGATACAAGAACAATTCCGACTCCGGCGACAATATCGCCATTGGGACCTATTCTAGACGCTCTATCAAAGAATAGACGCCAAGTAGGAGTTTTTTCAGAAACCTGATTTGAATCCATAACTTCATCTGGAATCTCATCGTATAATTTAGAATCCTTTGGAACTGCATGAGCTGCCAGAAAATCAGCAAGAGCTTGTCATTTAACTGACTTTTGAGGAATATAATGCATGTCATATTGGGCTAACAAGATTCCCCAATTAGCCAGTCTGGAGTTGAGAATACCGGGTTTCTTCATCAAAATCCTGATGGGATTCACTCTGGAAATGACATGAATCGTTTGACCGATGATGTAATGTCGCATCTTCTGAACGGCAAACATTAATGCTAGGCATTCTTTCTCAATTGGAGAATAACGCGGTTCAGCACCTGTCATTGTGCGACTGACGTAATAAATAGCCTGTTCATAGCCATCTTTGTTTTTCTGGGCGAGCAATGCACCGAGAGAATGATCCATAGCTCGAACATATAGAAGAAATGGTATTCCCGAGACGGGAGGTACCAAAACCGAAGGGTTCATGAGGTACTGTTTGATGTCATTAAATGTTTTTTGACATTCTTCGTTCCAGACGAAGGACACACCTTTCTTCAGAAGTTTGTTGAACGGTCTGCAGCGTCCTGATAAGTTAGTGACGAATCTTCTGATATAAGCAATTCTTCCTTGAAATCCTCGTAGCTCTTTTAAGGTGCGTGGAGGACACATCTCTTGGATGGCTTTGATCTTCTCGGGATCCACGTATATACCTTTAGCGGTAATGACGAAGCCGAGAAATTTACCACTAGAGACGCCCAGAAAGGACTTTAGGGTTCATCTTAAGTTGATGTTGACGCATTAAATCAAAGATAGTCTTCAAATCTTGGATATGATCTTCCTTTTGTCGACTCTAGACTGCAATATCATCAACGTAGCATTCGACTGTTTTTCGGAGATGTTCGCGGAATATAGTGCTCATTGCTCGCTGATACGTTGCTCCTGCATTTTTGAGACCAAACGGCATCACTGTGTAACAGTATGTACCGATCGGCGTTCTGAAGGAAGTATGTCTCTCGTCGTCTGGAAACATTTTGATTTGGTTGTACCCCGAATACCCATCCATAAATGACATTCGTTCGAAACCACACGAGTTATCGATCATGACGTCGGTGATTGGAAGAGAGAACTCATCCTTAGGACAAGCTGCATTGAGATCGTAAAAGTCTATACAGACTCGGATCTTGCCAGTCTTTTTGAGAACATGAACAATGTTAGCCCCCACTCAGGATGTTGTTCCTCTCGGATAAATCCGGAAGCCATAAGCTTGTTGACTTCAGCTTCAATTGCATCCATAATGTCTGGATAAAATCATCGCTGTTGTTGTTTGACCAGTTTAGCATTCGGCATGATATTAAGTTTGTGTGTTGCGATCTTCGGATCTAGTCCTGGCATATCCTCATAGCTCCAGGAGAAGATATCGATGTAATCATGAATAAGCTTGATCATGTCTTGCTTATCTGTTTCTGAAAGACTTTCGCTGATGAATATTGGCTTGGGGGATCCCTCCTCACCAACATTAATTTGGATCAATTTATCTTCAGTAGGAGGTTCTCTTTGCTCGAACCCGAATTCCCATTGGTTGTCTAATCTTTGAGCCTATTGTTCCGATTCGGGTGATATTTCAAAAATCTTCATCTTCATCATTTTCTTGCGGACCGTTGGCGGAGACCATATTGGCGGATAGAGTAGAATGATGAAAATCGCCAATACTTGTGTCGGAATCCCAAGAAAAAGAATCGGAAGAATCAGATCGTTCGTCTCCGTCGGATTCTGGATCCTCA
The DNA here is from genome assembly GCA_029216955.1 of Iris pallida. Classification (NCBI taxonomy): domain Eukaryota; kingdom Viridiplantae; phylum Streptophyta; class Magnoliopsida; order Asparagales; family Iridaceae; genus Iris; species Iris pallida. The sequence continues at coordinate 37,741 of JANAVB010025860.1, forward strand.
TGGACTGTGTTGATGAAGGGGGTAGGAGTAATGTAACCCAATCCGCTTTTTGTCCTTCCGTATTTCAAGGGAGGAATTCGAACAGGCATTCTTCTTCCTTTTCCACTACTGAGGTCGGTTCTGAAGTCATAGCCCATGTTCTTAATGATATTTTTGGACTGCTGACTGTAGCGACGTAGTTGTAACCTTTCGGTATCATCGTTTTTGTTGCCGTCTTCCGGATTAGGAGGATTCTGGGGCCCCTTGCAGAAGAATATTGGCGCTTCTCCTGACTTTCTAATAGGAACAAGGAAGTATGAATTTTGTACAGACTCTAATGATACTTCTGTATGAAGAGTTTGAACAACTCCTATAGTTAGTGGCTCTAAGCTATCTGTCAAATGTAAATAACTTTGTACATGATTACAAACATCAATATACTGTAAAGGAGATGCTTTATTAATATCAGATGCTGTATTTACAGAAGAAGGCTGAGCCTTAGTAGATTTAGTCAAATTAATGACTAAAGGGGGAGAAGAAGAGCGAGCAGAAGTTTTGTTTCGATTAAGGTCGATAACAAAAGGCTCAGAAAAGGTGAGCTCCTTTGAAGAGGATCGTGGATAAGTAGTGCGTCCACTGACTGGAATGACTAGAGTATCTGGTCTAGCCTGAGAAGATGGTGAGAGAGTGGTGCGTCCACTGACAAGGATTATCAGCGAACTTTGTGGAGCTTAGAAAGGCAATGAAGTGGTACGTCCACTGACAGGAATTATCAGTGGGCTTTCTTCAGATGATTTAATAGACCACGGATGAGTAATACGCCCTTTTACAGGAATAACAAAGGTGTCAACTTTCGATGTCTCATCATCATCCATAGCTTGTAAGACTTTTGAATACTCATTTGTACATGCGAGAGTCACTGTAGAAAGCTTCGACTCCTCTGAAAGGATTAATGTCCGCGACTTCCTTTTGAACTTTCCTTTTCATCAATGTATTTGAAGCACTGATGAAGAGTGGAGGGGACGATATTGTGTTCATGGAGAAAAGGTCTTCCCAAGAGCAAGTTGTAAGATCCAACTAACTCGATCACGTAGAATGTGACACTCGCCCGGAAATTGCCTATTTGTATTTTTAGGCAAATTTTCCCCAGAGGTTCGCTCTTGCCTTGATTGAACCCTAAAATGGTAGTGACTGTTTGACAGATGATGAACTGGAATCCGTAAGGCATCCAAGAGACTCTTAGGTATAATACTTAGAGCTGATCCTGGATCAATTAGAATACGGTCGACCTTCATCATGTCAATGTACCCAGTGAAGTAGAGAGGCCGATCATGACGATTGTCCTCTAGAAGCATATCGTCTTGGGTAAAAGTGATGTTCGAAATGATTTCCAAGACACTGTTGCAATGTAGGCAAGTTACCGGCTCTGCTTCCGGCTTCTTCAGTGAGTCAGACAAGAGTCTGCTTGCAGTAGAGCTTCACTTAATGTTTCTCGAGTTTTGGATAAACGTAAAAGTTCGAAGATGGATAACCTGGCTGGAGTGTTAGCAAGTTAAGCCAGAATGTCAAAATTATATGGCTTCTACAATCCGGGAAAAGAGACTTCTTGATTGGTTTGTCGAAGCGGGCAGGTTGCTTCCCTTTGTCGGCTGTTGTTGGTTTAGAGGGAATCGTCTCTGCGGGAGCATTTGAAGGTCCTTCGTTAGCGATGGGTGCTGGAGCTGAAACCGGAGGGACATCAGGAGTTTCCTCAGGAGCTTCAGCGTAATCTTTCAGATATGTTTTTCCTGACCGGGTTCCGCGAGAGCTTCGACTTCAGGCTCAGGTTCAGAGTCTACCGAAACCATTTGCAATCCTTCATCTTGTTCTTGGTTTTTGGTGCTTGATGAGAGCTTCAATCCAGAAACCGAGGCCAACACGGGATTGATTATTTCTCAAAGTGAGGGCTAGAGGTGCTCGGAGTCCTTTGCCGGAGCTTAAACCAGGAGCAGTGGCTAGATCATAACCCATCTTCGCCATTAATTCACGAGATTGTGAACTATATAGATGAAACGCAGGTTTGTATCTGTCTTCGGATCTAGGTACAGTTCTTACCTCTGTAGGGGGTGACTTTCCTGCAGGATGAAAGTAGAGGTTAGAGAAGATTGGGTGTGATGCTAGAAGTCATATGGCATGACTTAGTCTTCCCAGGTCTTTTTAGACAGAGAAGCCTTCCGAGGAGAAGAGGAAGACGTCTCGAACTCCGTCACTAAATCGGGGTGGATCCACATAATCTCTCCTTTTTTAGTGGTGACGGGAACAAGTCCTTCATTCTGGGCTGGTGGAATATTCACAACTTCAAGGGTTGCTTTGGGGATAGGGACAATCCCATTTTCTACCAATAACAGAGGAAAGTCACCGAACTGCATCGAAATCACATTTGCTGTGACTGTCTTGTCTTTAGGTGTTAGTATCACAGCTCCTGATTTGATCATTTCTTGGATCTTTCCTTTTAATACGAAGCAAAACCGGATTGTATGACCCAGCATTCTGTGATATAGACAGTATTTTGGATGATCCTCTTGTTGGCTTCATCATGCTTTTGATATCTGGCAGTTGTATCTTGTTACCTTTAAGTAAACATTCGAAGATGCCTTGAACATCGTCGTCGTCGAAAGAGTATTCTTCCTTCGGCCGAGGAGTCTCTACTGTTGATTTGTTGGAGCTGGGGTAGCTTGGGCAGACATTACCTCTTGATTGTTGCTCTGGAGATTGACTGTCACCCTCACTTTCCGTATTTTCCGTATTTTCTTATATTTCGATTTTTACTCGTATCTGGATTTTGGCAATATTCTATTTTTCTCAGCTTGTAGAATTTCGGTATTTCTCGTATTTTGGATTTTTCTCATGGCTCGGTTTTAGTTGGGATTGGTTCGGTTTGGTTCAGTTTTGTGCATTGGAACACCCTAGCCCTATGCTACACCTTCAACCCACCACAACTCCCCCTCTTTATATTCCCACCTACCACTCTCTCTTCTCATAACTTCCACCATTAATTTCCTTCTTCTTCTTCTTCTTCTCCTTCCTTCACAACTCTCCTAACCCTAGGCAAGTGCATCTTGCTACTATATGAGGACCCTCTTTTCTTTGTCCATTTGCTAGTTTAGGACATGGAGATCAACATTAGTTCTTGGGTTTTTATGATTTGGAGTCTCTGTTGATGTAGATCTAAGTTATTGCTATTTTCGGATTTTACATGTTTTGATCCATTTTAGTTGGTTTTCTTGAGTTCTGATATTTCCATATGGAAGAGCTTTCAGTTTCACCCAAGTTGGAACTTTGGAAATCCGGATTTGGAGTTCGGATGGCCAAGTTATGAACTTGTGAAGCTTTGGGTTCTTCTTTGGTGTTCTTGCTGTTTGGAGAAGACAGTGAGCAGTGTGCATAGCTGTTTAGCTTACGCACGCTGAGCTACGTGTACTCTTTAGCGCTGCATACGCAGACTTGGGTATGCTTCCTGTTGGAAGCGTGTCTCCTGTAGCGTGCGTGACTTTTCACCTACGCTGCTCCCTGTAGCGTGCGTGACTTTCACGTATGCTGCTTCCTTGAGCGTGCGTGACTTTCACGTATGCTGCTTCCTTGAGCGTGCGTGACTTTCACGTACACTGCTCCCTGTAGCGTGCGTGACTTTTCATGCAGCGCTCCCTGTAGCGTGCGTGACTTTCACGTATGCTGCTTCCCTAAGCGTGCGTGACTTTCACGTATGCTGCTTCCTTGAGCGTGCGTGACTTTCACGTATGCTACTTCCTTGAGTGTGCGTGACTTTCACGTACACTGCTCCTGTAGCGTGCGTGACTTTCACCTATGCTGCTCTCTCAGCGTGCGTGACTTTTCGTACGCTGCTTCCCTGACCCCCTTGCTTAACCCCTTAGCTCTTGGAGTTTTGGTCTTATTTCTTTAAGCTTGGCTTTTCTATTGTCCTGTATATTGATATTTTATTAGATATTTTACGTCCATTTTATATCCTTACGCCTTTTGTCATGAACTTGATTTTACTTAATATGTTTGGAATAACTATTGTACATGGCATGATATGACAAGGAACTAGTATAACACGACAGTGACCCGTGGTGGTGCACTCCTGACATGACCAACCAGATATGATAGTGGTCCATCGTGGCGCACTCCTGACAAGTACCCTGACATGATTTATCTTGATAATTTAACTTGACCTGCCTTGACACCGTGGGTGGTTCTTCTTGCTTGCTTATTAAATCCACTTGTCCTGTCTTGCATCATGTCTAGAAGGGGACTCCTGAGTACCATGGTCAGGAGTACCTACTAAAATGGATTAAGGTTAATAACTAGAATAACTCAGTAGTCATGAAGAGATTGACACAGCTACAGGCAATCCCATTACCTGGGCGCTCTTGGGATCTGTAGCCTGCCGTCGAGTAGGGCACATTTCCAGCACACCGTCGAGTGTTGCACCCTCTAAGTCACCTAAGGGTACATTTGTCTCCCGGGCGATGTACCCACCTGAATTCAACCCTAATCTTTCGTTCTGGTTAGCCTGGATGGTCTGCAGGGCTTGTGGCTGTGGAACAATCTTACTGCATCTTGTTAGTAATTAGGCCTGTGATAACCCTAGTTAGTTAAAGTAGTAATCCGTAGGATCTGCTTGGCCGTGATTGATTGAATGAGGTATAACCAGTCTAGTCATGTCTTGATCCCAAGCAAGATTGCTTCCTGTCTTGATTACTTACATTACTTATCTGGCCGATAAATGGTGGGAAACCAAGCTCTGTTCAGATGAAGGGTTACAACCCCGGTCCTGGTTTGGTTTACGGGTTGTAACCTGGCTATCAGAATAGTTCTATGGTTATCTCGTCGTATATCATCCTGACATGTTTTCGTAATTTTAGTTTTAATACTGGATTTTCTTGTGCTATGTGCTGGCTTTTGTTCTTATTTCGTGGCCCCCTTGTGGCTCTTGCTCTTTCTGGGGTTGACCCAGCTGGTTTTGTGTGGCCAGATTTCGGAGCAGCTCCCGAGGATCTACCAAGCTTCCAGCCCAATGGTGACAACTAGACGAAACCCGGGCCAAGAGTGGGTTTTCCTTTTTGTTTTGCCCACTTTATTGTAAAATTATTCTTTTGAGGCGTTTAGCCGACGAGCACCTGTTAGCTCGCAGCACTTTTACTTACTGTCTGCCTACGGGCTGTAAACATGATTAACAAATCCTAGGGTTGATCATGTATGACTAAACTCTTGCTAGTCCTAACATTTTGTAACGACTAGCTTCATGATCAGCTGAATATGTAATATTTGGGACGCCTTATTATTGTATATTTAATGATCATACATCTTGCGACTTTACTTACTTGTGATGATTGAGACACTAGGCTTGTTCATGACCATAAGAGACTGTTGGCTTGTAGAAAACCCTCACATATCTAGACAGCCGTGATCGTATATCGAGGTGGTTTCCATTTCAATATACGTAGCTGGCTATGTCTGCCCCCGCTCTCCAGTATTCTGGTTCTGGGGCGTGACATGGTTTAAGTGGTAGCCCATGCAGGTCTTATAAATCAAGATGTGTGGGGGTTTACCAGATAGATGTCTCAATCAGTACTCGTCCTTGATCTCTGTTCGTATCTTCTGAATCTCTGGATTCTTGCCCTGATCCTGTGCTTATATCATTGATCTGTCCTGGTCCTTTTCTTATTGTTCCCTGTGTCGTCTTCTTCAGCGGCACTATACCTGGTCCTACCGATCGAGGAGGTGGAGCATTTCCCGTGGAACAGCAGCAACCCGGAGATCAAGCCCAGCATTCCGGGGTAGCCTCCAGAGTTGTGCCTACTGGAGGAGAGTCACCAGTTCGGCCCGTCCAGTCCACAGAGCCAGATGATGGTACCTTAGTAGGCCTCATCAGAACCTTGATAGCTTCCTAGGATCGTCGAAGCGACGCCCTGCACCAGACAGTTCAAGATGCTTTGACCCGAGGCGGACATCCAGGGAACCAGGCGACGAACAGCTTCAAGCGATTGAACCCTCCTTTCTTCGACGGCACCGAGGATGCGATTGCCGCGGATGCATGGCTTCAGGATACCGAGGTGGTTCTGGAAGCAGCCAGGACACCCGAAAATGAGAAGGTAGCGGTGGTACGCCTGCAGTTGTTGGATTTAGCTCGTAATTGGTGGGCGACGCAGGCCATGGGATTAGTGGCACCCATTGCTTGGGCAGTGTTTAGGGAGAGATTCCAGACGAAGTATTTAGATGCTGTGGCTCGGTACGACCTGCAGACCAGATTTACCAACTTGAAGCAAGGAGGCAGATCTGTCGACAGTTATGCATCGGAGTTTTCTAGGCTCAGTAGGTTTGCCCCCACCTTGGTGGCGACCGAGTTTGATAGGGCCCAGCGGTTCCAGCAGGGGCTGCATTTGGAGATCTTGTTAGCAGTAGAGCAGTTCGAGCACCAGACGTTCGATGCAGTCTTGAGAGCAGCTAGGAGGCATGAGTATACCTCCTAGAGGATCGTGGATAGGACCGGAAGTAGGAAGCGGTCCCACAGTCAGATGCACCAATCATCAGCTCCAGCCCCAGCAGCTAGGGGATTGACCATTGGAACTCCGAGGCGGGTGGCCTCAGTAACGTCGGTTCAGCATTCGACCCCGACGTACCCGCAGCAGCAGAAGCAGACTTCCGCGATAGGATGTTCTCATTACGGGAAGCCAGGGCATGTGGTGGCAGACTGTCGCAGGGCGCAAGGATTGTGCCTGGCGTGTGGAGCAGCAGATCATAGGATAGGGGCTTGCCCGAATAGGGGTGGTTCGTCAGCATCCAACCCTTCTAGCTCTTCGGTGAGAGGACCGGCCCCAGTACCAGTTCAGCAGCAGCAGTATCAGTCTTCGAGGCCCTTGCCGCCTCAGTCTCAGGCATTCCAGCAACAACACCCCCAGCAGTATGCACAAGCCCAAGCTTAGACCCAGAATAGGCAGAGAGGTTTCCAGCAGAGGGGACCAGCAGCCAGAGGACAAGGTCAGGCCGTGATGATGGCTATGGATGAAAAAGTTGCACCAGGTGAGGTAGTGGCAGGTACTATTCTCGTCAACTCCTTTCCAGCTTCGGTATTGTTTGATTCTGGTGCATCGCATTCATTCATGTCTGCACGATTCGCGACACGGATAGGATTGGAGCCCGAGTCATTATCAGTGAGGCTCAATATACTTACTGGTAATGGTCTTGCGGGAGTAGATCGCGTGTTTTCCTCGTGTCGGATCGTAGTTAGCGGTAGGGAGTTCCCCGCTAGATTCATAGAGTTTCCTATGGCAGACTATGACGTAGTCCTAGGCATGGATTGGTTGAGGAACCAGTATGCTAGGATAGACTGCCATATTGGCAGAGTTGTCTTTAGTATCCCCGGCGAGCCAGAGTTTTCGTTTTCCAGAGACGCAGTGGAGCCATCTTCCCCAGTATTGCGGATGGAAGTAGCAGCAGTGCAGTTACCCCGGATAGTTGAAGAGTTTCCAGATGTCTTTCCAGAGGAGCTTCTAGGGATGCCGCCGGAACGGAAGATTGAGTTCACTATAGACTTGATTCCCGGGGCAGCACCAGTATCAGAACGAGTCTACAGGATGGCGCCTTCAGAGTTGGAGATTTTGTACAAGATGATATAAGAACTGAGGACCAAGGGATTCATCCGTGCGAGTGGATCGCCTTAGGGAGCCCCGATGCTTCTTGTGAAAAAGAAGGATGGTACGTCCAGGCTATGTGTTGATTATCGTACCTTGAATTCGGTGACAATCAAGAACAGATACCCTCTTCCGAGGATAGATAACTTGTTTGATCAGCTCAGAGGGGCTTCAGTGTTCTCGAAGATCGACTTGCGGTCGGGATACCACCAGATCATAGTCAGAGAGCAGGATATCCCGAAGACAGCATTCAGATCGAGGTATGGGCATTGGGAGTTCCTTGTTATGCCCTTTGGAGCGACCAATGCGCCGGCCGTATTCATGGACCTCATGAATCGCATTTTCATGCCTTACTTGGATCAGTTCGTGATCGTGTTCCTAGATGATATCCTGGTCTACAGTAAGAGTGAAGCAGAGCATGAGCAGCATCTCAGAGTCGTCCTCCAGACGCTTAGGGAGCATCAGTTGTACGCCAAGTTCAGTAAATGCGAGTTCTCGCTCGATCGCATTTCATACTTGGGTCACATCATTACCAGAGGAGGAGTGGAAGTGGATCCCCAGAAGATTGTGGCTATCGAGTCATGGCCGGTACCCTGCTCAGTGGCAGAGGTTCGCAGCTTCTTTGGATTGGCCGGCTACTACCGGCGGTTCGTTTCAGATTTTGCAAGGATCTCAGCGCCGATGACCCAGTTGACCCGCAAGGATGTGCCATTTGTTTGGACAGCAGAGTGTCAGGAATCATTTGAGAAGTTGAAGCGAGGTTTGATAACGGCTCCCATTCTCACCCTTCCAGATGGGACCGGAGGATTCACAATTTATTGCGACGCTTCAGGCAGAGGATTGGGGTGTGTCTTGATGCAGCATGGGAAGGTAATATCTTATGCGTCACGCCAACTTCGTGATCATGGGAAGAATTACCCGACCCACGACTTAGAATTGGCGGCGGTAGTGTTTGCTTTGAAGTTGTGGAGACACTACTTGTACGGAGATAGAGTGGAGATCTTTACTGATCATAAGAGCCTGAAGTATGTTTTCACCCAGAAGGACCTTAATATGCGGCAGAGAAGACGGCTCGAGCTATTGGTGGATTATGATGTAGATTTGCAGTATCATCCCGGGAAGGCCAATGTTGTAGCAGATGCATTGAGCAGGAGAGCCGGAGTTTATTTCCTGACGGCGCAACCAGAATTATTGGCAGATCTTCAGAAGATGGGAATTGAAGTGGTTCTTCCTACCAACGTGGCATTGATGGCCAGCCTACAGGTTCAGTCCAGCATAGTTGAGAGGATCCGGGTGGCGCAGTCAGCAGATTCTAAGATCCAGCGACTCAGAGCAGAGTGTGAAGCAGGAAGAAGGCCAGAGTTATGTATCCATGAAGACGGTACCCTTCGGCACGGCACTCGTCTTTGTGTACCTAGTGAAGATATCAGACACGAAGTTATGGCAGAAGCCCACAGTTTGTAGTATTCTATTCATCCGGGTGGTACGAAGATGTACCGTGATATTCGCCAGCATTTTTGGTGGAATGGCATGAAGAGGAAGATAGCCCGGTTTGTCTCTCGGTGTTTGGTTTGCCAACAGGTTAAAGCTGAACATCAGAGGCCCGCTTGACTTCTTCAACCCTTACCGATCCCAGAATGGAAATGGGAACATATAACCATGGATTTCGTGACCGGGTTGCCCAGATCTCCGGCCGGTAGAGATGCTATTTGGGTAATTGTGGACAGGCTTACCAAGGTGGCACACTTTCTCCCGTTCAGAGTTAGACAGTCGATGGCACAGCTAGCAGAGATGTATCTCAGGCAGATCGTCAGGCTTCACGGTGTGCCAGTCAGCATCACCTCGGACAGGGATTCAAGATTCACATCACACTTTTGGCACAGCTTGCAGAAGAGTTTGGGGACTCACCTTCAGTTCGGCTCAGCTTATCACCCACAGACGGATGGTCAATCAGAACGCACAATCCAGACTCTTGAAGATATGTTGAGATCTTGAACCCTTGACTTCGGTGGTTCATAGGAGAATCATCTGCACCTGGTGGAATTTTCGTACAACAACAGTTATCAGGCCAGTATCCAGATGGCACCCTTCAAGGCTCTTTATGGCAGGAAGTGCAGATCCCCGCAAGCATGGGACGATGTCGGGGAGAGGCAGATGCTCGGACCCGAATTGATTTCCCAGACGGTTGAAGTGGTCAGGAAGGTCAGAGATCACCTCCGAGTTGTCCAGGACCGCCAGCGCCATTGGGCCGATGCTCATCGACGTCCCTTAGAATTTGCTGTCGGCGACCATGTATTTCTTAGGATCTTGCCTAACCGCGGTGTCATTCGCTTCGGCGTGCGGGGAAAGCTTAGTCCTAGGTATATAGGGCCGTTCGATATTCTAGAGCGAGTAGGAGATGTATCCTATCGTCTCGCTCTTCCGTCGTCGCTAAGTGAGGTGCATGATGTATTCCATGTGTCCCAATTATGACGGTATATTCCGGACCCGAGCCACATCCTAGACCATTCAAAATTGGTTGTTGGTACCAACCTTTCGTATGAGGAAAGGCCCGTGTCTATATTGGACCGGAGGGAGAAGATACTCAAGAACAAGACTATTAAATTAGTCCGTGTTGCTTGGGGTCATCACTCTCTAGGTGAGTCAACGTGGGAGCGTGAGGACGACATCCGATCGCGATATCCCTACCTGTTTGACTCGTGAGGTATAATGTCTTTCTTATGTCTTACATTTTCTCTTCCTTGCTTGCATTGTATGATTGCATGACTGAACTGCTTAGTATAACTTGCCTGTGCTTAGTGTAGCTTGTCGTGGCAATCTCTAGCTCCTTGATTAAATTTCGAGGACGGAATTCTTTTAAGGTGGGTAGAGTTGTCACCCTCACTTTCCGTATTTTCCGTATTTTCCTATATTTCGTATTTTTACTCATATCTGGATTTTGGCATGTATTTCTATTTTTCTCAGCTTGTAGAATTTCGGTATTTCTCGTATTTTGGATTTTTCTCATGGCTCGGTTTTAGTTGGGATTGGTTCGGTTTGGTTCGGTTTTGTGCATTGGAACACCCTAGCCCTATGCTACACCTTCAACCCACCACAACTCCCCCTCTTTATATTCCTACCTACCACTCTCTCTCCTCATAACTTCCACCATTAATTTCCTTCTTCTTCTTCTTCTCATTCCTCCACAACTCTCCTAACCCTAGGCAAGTGCATCTTGCCACTACATGAGGACCCTCTTTTCTTTGTCCATTTGCTAGTTTAGGACATGGAGATCAACATTAGTTCTTGGGTTTTTATGATTTGGAGTCTCTGTTGATGTAGATCTAAGTTATTGCTATTTTCAGATTTTACATGTTTTGATCCATTTTAGTTGGTTTTCTTGAGTTCTGATGTTTCCATGTGGAAGAGCTTTCAGTTTCACCCAAGTTGGAACTTTGGAAATCCGGATTTGGAGTTCGGATGGCCAAGTTATGAACTTGTGAAGCTTTGGGTTCTTCTTTGGTGTTCTTGCTGTTTGGAGAAGACAGTGAGCAGTGTGCATAGCTGTTTAGCTTACGCACACTGAGCTACGTGCGCTCTTTAGCGCTGCATACGCAGACTTGGGTATGCTTCCTGTTGGAAGCGTGTCTCCTGTAGCGTGCGTGACTTTTCACCTACGCTGCTCCCTGTAGCGTGCGTGACTTTCACGTATGCTGCTTCCTTGAGCGTGCGTGACTTTCACGTATGCTGCTTCCTTGAGCGTGCGTGACTTTTCATGCAGCGCTCCCTGTAGCGTGCGTGACTTTCACGTATGCTGCTTCCCTGAGCGTGCGTGACTTTCACGTATGCTGCTTCCTTGAGCGTGCGTAACTTTCACGTATGCTGCTTCCTTGAGCGTGTGTGACTTTCACGTACACTGCTCCTGTAGCGTGCGTGACTTTCACCTATGTTGCTCTCTCAGCGTGCGTGACTTTTCGTACGCTGCTTCCCTGACCCCCTTGCTTAACCCCTTAGCTCTTGGAGTTATGGTCTTATTTCTTTAAGCTTGGCTTTTCTATTGTCCTGTATATTGATATTTTATTAGATATTTTACGTCCATTTTATATCCTTACGCCTTTTGTCATGAACTTGATTTTACTTAATATGTTTGGAATAACTATTGTACATGGCATGATATGACAAGGAACTAGCATAACACGACAGTGACCCGTGGTGGTGCACTCATGACATGACCAACCTGACATGATAGTGGCCCGTCGTGGCGCACTCCTGACAAGTACCCTGACATAATTTATCTTGATAATTTAACTTGACCTGCCTTGACACCGTGGGTGGTTCTTCTTGCTTGCTTATTAAATCCACTTGTCCTGTCTTGCATCATGTCTAGGAGGGGACTCCTGAGTACCACGGTCAGGAGTACCTACTAAAATGGATTAAGGTTAATAACTAGAATAACTCAGTAGTCATGAAGAGATTGACACAGCTACAGGCAATCCCGTTACCTGGGCGCTCTTGGGATCTGTAGCCTGCCGTCGAGTAGGGCACATTTCCAGCACACCGTCGAGTGTTGCACCCTCTAAGTTACCTAAGGGTACATTTGTCTCCCGGGCGATGTACCCACCTGAATTCAACCCTAATCTTTCGTCCTGGGTAGCCTGGATGGTCTGCAGGACTTGTGGCTGTGGAACAATCTCACTGCATCTTATTAGTAATTAGGCCTGTGATAACCCTAGTTAGTTAAAGTAGTAAGCCGTAGGATCTGCTTGGCCGTGATTGATTGAATGAGGTATAACCAGTCTAGTCATGTCTTGATCCCATGCAAGATTGCTTCCTGTCTTGATTACTTACATTACTTATCTTGCCGATAAATGGTGGGAAACCAAGCTCTGTTCAGATGAAGGGTTACAACTCCGGTCCTGGTTTGGTTTACGGGTTGTAACCTGGCTATCGGAATAGTTCCATGGTTATCTCGTCGTATATCATCCTGACATGTTTTCGTAATTTTAGTTTTAATACTGGATTTTCTTGTGCTATGTGCTGGCTTTTGTTCTTATTTCGTGGCCCCCTTGTGGCACTTGCTCTTTCTGGGGTTGACCCAGCTGGTTTTGTGTGGCCAGATTTCGAAGCAGCTCCCGAGGATCTACCAAGCTTCCAGCCCAATGGTAACAACTAGACGAAACCCGGGCCAAGAGTGGGTTTTCCTTTTTGTTTTGCCCACTTTATTGTAAAATTATTCTTTTGAGGCGTTTAGCCGACGAGCACCTGTTAGCTCGCAGCACTTTTACTTACTGTCTGCCTACGGGCTGTAAACATGATTAACAAATCCTAGGGTTGATCATGTATGACTAAACTCTTGCTAGTCCTAACATTTTGTAACGACTAGCTTCATGATCAGCTGAATATGTAATATTTGGGACGCCTTATTATTGTATATTTAATGATCATACATCTTGCGACTTTACTTACTTGTGATGATTGAGACACTAGGCTTGTTCATGACCATAAGAGACTGTTGGCTTGTAGAAAACTCTCATATATCTAGACAGCCGTGACCGTATATCGAGGTGGTTTCTATTTCAATATACGTAGCTGGCTATGTCTGCCCCCGCTCTCCAGTATTCTGGTTCTGGGGCGTGACATTGACTTCGAGAGTCTCTTTTCCTTTGCGATTGTTGGGTCGTGCACTATTGCTAGTACTTTGACTTGATTCTTTGGGAGTCATGTGTACCCCCAGATATTTGAAAGTCTCAGCACTGACTTCGGCAGCTTTGGCACTGACGATGAAGGAAGGACAATCTTGGAACTGAGTGGATCCTGTCCACATGCTGATGATTGGTAAGAGGTTCGACTTGCAAGTGTCGATAGTGACGGCATCGGGAGTTCCGAGAGGCATTTTAGAGCTTCTCTTCTGAATCTTTCAATGAAGCTCTCAGTGCTTTCATTATTTTTCTGTTTGATTCGTATAAGGGCTGACATGGTCATGTCGTTAATGCCTTCATAGAATTGTTCTAGAAACATCTATTTGAACCCGGTAAACGAAGTAATGCACCCATCAGGGAGACTTCGATACCATTCATAAGCGGTTCCTTTAAGACAACCAACAAATACCCGAGTGAGGAGGGCATCGCTCGGTTGCAGCTGATCAGTCATTACCTCAAAGTGATTGATGAACTGACTTGGGGAGGTATCAAAGAAAGAGATGGTCGGAGGCTTATATTTTGGGGGGTACGATACATCCTTCCATTGTATGGGGTAAGGCTGCTTGATACCTAATCTTTGTAAGCCGTCCTTTTGCTTGAACGCTTCGAATGAGACCGAAGATTCTTCAACTCTTCAGTGACCGCTTTGGAATATTGTGGTGTCGTTGTATGTTGGGCATAATTGGGAGGAGGGACTGCAGTATATATACCACCCCCAGCTCCGGACTGACTTGGAGTGGGCTGTACATGAACATTAGACTGTACCTTCGAAATAGTAGAAGGTTCCAGGTTTGGGGCAACAGGAGTATTTAATACCACTGGTGGTACTGTTTGTTGAACTTACTGAGTTTGTTGCTGAGCTTGTATAAGAGTATGCATAGCAGTCAATATATCCGCCATGGCTCGTAACTATTGTTCCAAGGAAGAAATCCTTTGTTCATGAGCCTCAGGGCTAGTCGAAGGTTCGTGATTGCCATCTACCATATAAGTGGTAATCATTCGAGGTATCGACGATGAAACAGTCTGTTCCGAATCGTCGCTATGAGAGTCAGCATCTTTCCTGGGGCTATTCACGGGGGTTAATACTGGAAAGTTTGACTCTCCTAGGAAGTCCTCCGTGGTCTCAGGATTATCACCTGGATGAGAAGAAGAAGAGACCCTGGTCGAAGCTCTAGTTCTGGATCTGGTGCCGAGGTAAATACCGTCTTCAGAATCTAATAGAATCAGATCGTATTCTACCCCCAGTATTTCTGGAGGTCATGTTTACGAAAGCATAAAGAGGTTCGTCTTCGTCTGGTATTGGTTCATGTTGAATCCGTTCGAAGACAGATCGTCTTTTCGGTGAACAATAACACTGGATCATGACCCGACGTTGGAAGTTACAACAATGCTCTTCATGACGAATATGAGCAATGTCAGAGACAGATGGAGTGTTGATTCTCTGCTTGTTTTGCAGATGTTCCCGGAGATATGCAGAAACAGACTGGAAAGTGTTTGAAGATAGTCTCTGTGTAGAAACTTGTCTTTTATTCTTCTGTCTTTTTGGTTCTTGAATGTATAAAGACCGATTGATCTGAGCGATATAGTTCTTAGCATATTGTGCATCAGGGTCCATTATACTTGTCCCAGTTTGATAAGGCTTCTTTATGCCGGAAGTAGAACCGAGACGATTCCGGTTAAGCTTGTTACGAAGGTCCATAGGAGGTACAACTTTGGTATCAGTCCTGGATACTTGCAATTTGCCTTTCTCGGATCGGAAAATTTTGAGAGAAGGAAGATGAACATTATTCCGACTGGGAGTCGGTAATAATCCATCTTTAGAGGAAGTAGCCAAAAGGCATTTTCCTTTGTTTGATCTAGTAAGAGTACTAGTCAAATTAACCCTAGTGGTAAAAACCTTAGGAGCAGAGGAGTTGACTAAAGAGTCGTTCTCCTTGGTTGGCACAAGATGTACAAGCTGTGGGGGAATCTTCAGAGAATTCTTGTCATACGCTGCCTTTTGACTAGCGTATGGTTGGTCAATGATTGCCATACGCACAGAGTCATTAATGGCTAAAGAGCCGACTGCTGTCGTAGGAGTAGAAGAAGAAGAGACTTTGATATGTCCAGAGATGGGTTTCCTTGGACACGCTGACTTGGCTAAAGAACCCATTTTGTCAGCGTGACTAGGAGAAGCCACTGTTGCTGTATTCAGAGAAGCCGAGGCGTGCTTCGCTGAGGTTGGAGACGTGTTCTTGTCAGCGTGGGAAATGACAGAAGCGTCTCGGGCTGCCGGAGAAGACTTAGGGATATAGATAGAACGTCCCTTCTTCTTGGCAGAGTGAAAAGCGGAGGAAGCCGTTCGGTCCTCCTTCGCCTTGAGCATTTCTTCGTAAGCAGATTGGTCGAATTGTACGACCATCATCTTCTTCGTCGAACCGATCAACGAAATATCGCATTGAGTTGTTGCTGTCTCGTTATAGGAGACAACTTTCCCCAGCAGAGTCGCCAATTTGTTTTCCATAAATAAATTTTATTTATTTATTGTGTTTCTGAGAAAATTACAACTGTAGGAATCTGATCTAGAAGACGATCACTTTATCCCTTGGACGATGCGATGAAGAAGGCTCGGACCTCGAAGAACTTGGACAGCAACTGGGCAATCTCTCTGTTCTCTCTGAATTGAATGTGGTGTCTGTTGAAGGTGGAGAAACTCTCTTTTATAGAGTTCTGGATAACTGCTCTGGGCATACGCTCAGTCAGTTACTTGACGTGTGCATAACTGCAGGGACGCATGGCGAATTTTGGTGGAGACACGTTGGAGTACGGTTGAGAGTAGTGGAGTATATCCAGGAGAGATTGATGGCATGAATGCCATGTTACATAACTTCTGAATGAGTGGGTAACAGAATACAGGACACATGAGAACGTGTGTTGACTGTACATTTGAAGTCATTCTGAATGCATTTGCTTTGATACGCTGTCTTTTGGATAAGTATGACTAGCATACGCTGTCTTGTTTGAAGAGGAGTCGTATGGAGTCCATATGCTGTCTTTTGGATACGTATGTCTTGCATACGCTGACTTGGATAGCAAGGAGTCATATGGAGTATATACGCTCACTTGATGAGGAGTCGTATGGAGTACATACGCTGCCTTGATGAGGAGTCGTATGAAGTCCATATGCTGCCTTAATGAGGAGTCGTATGAAGTACATACGCTGTCTTGATGAGGAGTCGTATAACTGGAGAAGTAGACATGTGGCTGTCCTCAATCTTCTCGAATATGCCATATCTCCCAATAACTGACAAATATCTTTCGAGCGTCGTGTTGCAGATATGACGACTGATTGACTGTCAGAAATGACAGTAATGATGGCTGTGCATTCATGATGGCTAATGAGCTGTCCTCGTAAAAGACAAAATCAACTCTCAAAAATCCATACGACGATTAATTCTCCTAAGAAAGCTATTTTTTGCACGAAAGACGAAGTGTCAGATTCATTCCCCACTGAGCGTATGCTGTGCTGTCAGTCGAGAAATAATAAAATATTCACCGAGTGTATGACTTTTGCACTGAGCGTATGGCCTTTGGCTGAGCGTATGGCCTTTGGCTGACTTGGTCTTATGTCAGCGTGTCAGAATTCTTTACACCCTATATAGGTGGCTCACGTTGCTCAAAGTAAAGCTCCCATTAAGCATCCATCCTTTGTGCCCAAGGATCAGATTCAGAGGCTTCGGTATTCGTCGTCTTCCGAGAACTTGACAGTTACCATATTAGAAGATAGTCACTCGATGGACGTACCCTACACTAGTATCTGAATCCCATGAAACAGAGTCAGAAGAGTTAGATCGTTCTTCTTTATCGGATTCGGAGACTTCTAGAGTTGGAATTGGTAAGGTATAGCCCAATCTCCGCTTCATTTTGCTATAATATTGTTGTGACTTTCCTTTTGGAGCAGGAATACGAACAAGAGTTCGCCTTCCTTTACCACCATTGAGACTAGCTTTAAAATTATGGCCTATCTTTTGAATGATATCTTTTGATTGTTGACTATAACGACGTAGTTGAAGTCTTCCGTTATCTTAATTTTTTTCACTATCGGGCGTGATCTTATGTTCTGTTCCTTTACTAGAAAGTATAGGAAATTCATCTTTCTTCCTGGAAGAAACTAAGAAGAAGGAGTCTTGCATTGGTTTGAGCAATACTTCGTCTTGGAGAGTTGAAATGCTCCTATTATAAGTGGTTCGAAGTTAACATCAAGTATAATAAAAAATATCAGTATACTGTAAAGGAGATGCTACTTTATTAATTTTTACATCGTCATTTACAACAGAATTCTTGGCCTTAACAGAAAGCTTAGTAAGGTTGATAACCAGAGAAGGAGAAGGAGGATTCTTGGCCTTAACAGAAGGCTTAGTAAGGTTGATAACCAAAGGAGGAGAAGGAGAAGGAGAAGGAGAAGGAGAAGGAGAAGGAGAAGGTTTGTTACGATGAAGGACGATAACAAGATGCTCATAAGAGGTGAGCTCCCTCTGTTCCATTTTTTACAGCAGGAGGCTATTTGTTATGAGAGAAAATATAGATAGTCAATGTCTGAGAAGAACATGGATGAGTAGTACATCCTTTGATGGAGATTATGAGAACATCTTTTGAGGTGTCTTTCTGATCTTTTTCACTATCCACCGCTAACACAACCTTCATGAACTCTTCCTTGTACATCCGAGAATCAGTACAATATGCTTCAATGCCCCTAAAAGAATTTAGGTCAGCTACTTCCTTCTGGACTTCTCTATTGACATCTACATATTTGAAGCATTGGTGTAGAGTGGATGGTACAATGTTATGCTCATGCAGAAAGGGTCTTCGCAACAAGGCATTATAAGAGCCATGATTATCAATCACATAGAAAGTAACCTTTATACGAAGATTACCTATTTGAACTTTCATACGAATCTTCCCCAAAGGTTCACTTATTCCAGAATTAAATTCCAAGATTGTCGTGATAGTTGTTGAAAGATTATGTACAAGAATCTTTAATGCATCTAGTAGAGTTTTTAGCATGATGCTGAGTGCAGACCCATGGTCGATCAAGATGCGATCATCCTTCATGGTATCGACATATCCCGTGTAGTAGAGGGTCGGTCATGACTATTATCTTCCAACAGTATATCATCTTGTGTAAAGGTGATGTTGGGCATTAGCTCCATCACACAATGACAATGAAAGCAAGTTACAGGCTCCTCCTCTGACTTCTTGAGGAGTGTTAGACAAGTATCAGCTTGCATCAAAGCTTCACTCAATGTCTCTCGAGTTTCTTTTGAGAGATGCAGTAGCTTAAAAATTGATAACCTTGCTGGGGTATTAGCTAGCTGAGCCAGTATATCAAAGTTATACGACTTCTCGAGTCCCAGAGCTGGAGTCTTCTTTAATATTTTATCAAAGCTGACATGTTGTTTTCCTTTGTCGGCTGTTGTTGGTTTGGAAGGAATTGGTTCCGCTAGATGTGATATAACCGATGGAACATTGACAGTAAGAGAAAATGATGCTGGAGGAGCCTCTGGAGCTAGAGCAGGGTTCTATTGACCTTCTGAATAGTCTCTCAGGTAAATTCTTCCAGACCTGGTACCAGTTAAGGCCTCTTCTTCGGATACAGGTTCGAAGGACACCATATTGCAACTCTTTTCCTATATCTTGCTTCTGGAAGGTTTCTTTTGGCAAGATGAAGAGTTTGTCCAGTAACCCAAACCAACACGAGATTAGTTGTATGAAAGGCATAGAGAAAGAGGTACATGAGATCCTTTTTCATGATTTAGGCCGGGAGCTTTTGTAGATCATTTCCCATCTTTGTTATTAGTTCACTAGACTGTGGACTATACAGATAGAAAGCTGGTTGATATTTGGCTTCTAGCTTTGACAGTATTATCTCAGAAAGAGAGGAAGAAGAAGGATCTACAACCGAAGTAAAAGTGACAGTTAAAGGGGGAGGACAATGTTCACCCAACGAAGTCATATGACATGATTTGTATTTGGTTGCTTTCTTGGACTTTAAAGAAGATGCTTCAAAGTTAGCCACTAAATCAGGATGAATCCACATAATCTCTCCTTTATCAGTAGACAGAGGAACAAGACCATCAGTTCGTACAGGTGGAAGATTAACAATCTCTAAAGTAGTTCTCGGGATGGAAATGACGCCGTCCTACACAAGTTGACCAGAAAAATTGCCAAACTATAAAGAGATGACGTTAGCCGTTACAGTCTTTTCGTCTTGTTGGAGAGTAATTGTACCAGAATTTACCATCTCCTCGATCTTGCCTTTAAGCACATAGCATGCTCAAGTCGGATGTCCGATAAATCTGTGGTAAACATAATATTTGGGGTGGTCAGTTTTACCTACTTCATCTGGCCGTTTTGCCTCTGGCAGTTAAAGTTTATTTCTCTTGATCAGACAATCAAAGATGCTCATGACATCATCTTCATCAAAGGAGTATTCTTCTTTCGGATGTAGTGCTCTCTGCGGTGGTGCCGTTGGAGTAGGTGTTGATTGACCTACATTGACGGCTAGAGTTTCTTTGCTTTTGACATTGATAGCCAAAGTTTTTTTATCCTTGCGGTTGACGGCCACCGTTATTTGGTGTAGCATGTTCATCTTTGTCAAGATTAAGCATCTAAATACCTAATTATTTGAACTTGTCATCACTTTCTTCTGCCGCTTTAGCATTCATTATGAATGAAGGTCAATCCAGAAATTGTGTCGACCTAGTACACATGCTGATTATAGGCAACAGGTTTGACTTGCAAGTGTCTATAGTCAAAGCATCTGGAGTTCAGAGAGGCATTTTGAGTGCCTCACGGCAGAATCGTTCAATGAACTATTTCGTTGTTTCATTGTGTCGTTGCCTAATTTTAATGAGAGCAGACATAGTCATGTCGTTTCTTTCCTCATCAGGAACATTTGTTTGAATCCAGAGAAAGAGGTTATATAATCATCTGGTAAACTACGATACCAGTCGTAAGCTGCACCTGCTAAACATCCGACGAACACCCTAGGGAGTAGAGCGTCATTTGGCTGTAGTTGATCAGTCATTACCTCAAAGTGATTGAGGTACTGACTTGGAGATGTGCTACCATCAAACAGCATAATAGTAGAAGGTTTGTATTTAGAAGAAAATTGGACTTCCTTCTACTCTATAGGATAAGGCTGCTTGATCCCAAGCTTCTGCAAACCGTCTTTCTATTTGAAAGCCTCAAATTGAGTACGTAAGAGTTTTACGGCCTCATGGGTATCTCCCGATGATTGTGGAGCAGTAGATTAATTTGATATGTTAGGAGGAGGTACTACATGATAAGTACTACTTCCAGCACCAGATTGACTTGGAATAGCCTGCACAGGTATGGAAGCGGTGTGAGGACCCATATCAACGTTAGCGGGAGTTGATGTTGTTACAGGTTCTTGGGTCGGAATTAGATTCGCGACCAGTGGAACCGTATGTTGTGTCATAATTACAGCATGCATGCTTGTCATTATTTCAACCATGCTCTTCAAACTAGTTTCCAAAGCAACAATTCTCTGTTCTTGACTGCTAGAACTGGAAGCATCTTGATCTTCTGTGACAACATAAGCAGTCACTTCTCTAGATATTGAAGACAAGCTAGTAGAAAAGATGGTCCATTCGGAACATTCACTATCAGCATCAAAGTCATATAAGGAACTATCCCCCAGAATAAGTGACAGGGATGTCCTTTTGACTGAAGGAATCTTGGTTGGAATCAAGAAAATTCTTTGAACGATTGTTTCTTGGTCGAAAGGAAGATTCCTTTGACTGATTGTTTCTTGGTCGGAAGGAAGATTCCTTTGACCGATTGTTTCTTGGTCGGAAGGAAAATTCTTTTGACCGATTGTTTCTTGGTCAGAAGGATGATTCCTTTGACCAATTGTTTCTCGGCTTCTTGATCTGGTATATTGGTATACTCCTTCACCGGATTCATGAATTCGATCTAAGTATTGTTGACTGGGATTGCAGGATATATTGCGTCTCGGGCGCTTTCCACCCCCAATGCTTCGAGACGTCATGTTGATAGAGGCATACAACAATTCATCTTCATCCAGTATCACCGGTTGAGGAACCTGAGAGTAATTCAGATGATCGAAGACAGACCGTTTAGCTAATTGACAACAACATTTGATAACTACCTCATGGTGATGGTTACAGTGATGTTCTTTGGGCTGTATTGGATGAGACGGATTTGTGATCTTTCGCTTATGTTGAAGAATTTTACGGAGATCAGTTACAACATCAGGATGAGAAGAAGTCGAAAGAACATATTCTTTAATGATGTTAGGAACATGATTCCGATTTTTGAGATGTCCCATTCCTTGAGTGTACAAAGAAGTGCTGAGTTGGTTAGCATAGGTAAAGGGGTTCTTGACTTCAGAAGTCTGCTTCTGGCGTAAGTTAGCCACTGGCGCAGTCCGTTTGCATTTTGCTGAAGTAGATGTTAATTGGTGCCTGTTGAGATAGGTGTGCAGTTCAGATAGATCTGCTACTTGTGTATCTGTCTGAGATACTAGCATCTTGCCCTACTTGGATCTTGAGATGTGCAGGGTTGGAAGATCCGTAGTTACATTTTTGGGATTTGGCAGAATTTCTTTTTGTGTTGTGCAACTTGTTCTTATGTGCTTGCCTTGGCGCAACTGAGTAACAGAAAGTTTAGTTTGAATAGAACTCACTTTCTTAGCAGAGATTTGATTGTCTTTGTTCAGAGGAGTAGAGATCCGCCCAAAAGAGCTTTACACTGACTAGAGCATAGGCGCCACCAGAGATATTTTCTACCGGGTCAAGGACTGGAGAAGAATTAGAAAAGGCCAAATAACACTTTCCTTTATTCTATGACGAGGCAGGAATAGGTGTATTCTTTGCCAAGTTCAAATTTGGAGAAGCAGTAGCTAAAGAGCGTTTCCTTTTATTTAGTGGCTGAGAGGCCACAGGCGCTGGTTGCGCAGGTTGAGAAAAGGCCAAAGGGCGCTTCCCTTTGTTCTGTCTAGCACTCTTGCTAGGTAGGTTTTTCCCCGAATTCAGAATTGGAGAAGATGATGGAGTAGCCAAAAGACGTTTCCCTTTGTTCACAGCCAAAGAAGCAGTAGGAGTAGGTTGCACATGAGTTCTGGTTTGAAGAGAAGAAATCTCTGCAGGTTGTGCAGGAGTCCTGGTTGGAAGAGAAGCAATCTGTGCAGGTTGCACAAGAGCTCTGGTTGGCAGAAAAGCAGTCTACGCAAGTTACGCATGAGCTATGGTTGGCAGAGAAGCAGTCTAGACAAGTTGTGCATGGGCCATGGTTGGCAGAGAGGCAATCTGCACATGAGCCATGGTTGCCAGAGAGGCAGTCTGTGTAGGTTGCACAAGAGCCATGGTTGGCAGAGAGGCAGTCTGCGCAGGTTGCGCAAGAGCAATGGTTGGCAGAGAAGACTTGGGAGTCCACATAGTGTGCACCTTATTCTTAGCAGCAACTGTGGTGCGCCTAATACCCCCAGCACTGATCATCGCTTTGTAAGCGGTTTGGTCGATTTGAACGACCAAAGTCTTCTGCGTCTTGCCGATCGACGAGGTATCATATTGAGTTGTCACTTTCTCGTCAGAGGATAAAATTGGCTCCAGCAGAGTCGCTATTTTGTTTACAAAAACAAAAGTTTGATTACAAACTAAGAAAGAAAGTACAAGAGTATAATTGATTTCTGGGAAAGTACAACTATAGGAATCTGATCAAAAGACGATCACTCTATCCATTGGACGTTGTGATATTGAAGACACGAGCATCTAGAAGATGCAACATCACTTTGTCAGTAGATTATGATCATTAGTGATCCTTTAGAACTGATTTGAAACTCTATTTATAGAGTTTTGAAATAACTGTTTTCTGAGTTGCACGGACATCAAGTTGCGCACCTTCTATCCAGTTGTGCAAACGGTTACTTGAACTGCTGGGGACGCGTGGCATCGTTTGAGTGAGATGTACGTGGTCGTGAGCAGTGTAGTAGACATGTTCTTCGAGATTAGTGGCATGCGCGAAACATCATCTTGATTCTGAATAAAAATTGATCAGGTGGCGCCAACTAGCCAGGTTGTTCGCGGGCGCAACTCAACAACTGGCATCTCTGACTAAGTATTTTGTACTGTATTGATTAATTCGTGCACCACTTGACAACTTGCGTGGGCCAGCTGTCAGCATTAATTACATGCTGACAAAATCTTCTCGAGCACGGGATTCAAATGGATATTCTTCGATTTTCGTGCTGTCAGAGCTGTCAGTAATAATAAAAGCCGTTACAGCTTCTCGAGGAGGCTTAACACGTGGCGTCGTGCACCTTGGCTTTGGAACAACCTAATACTGGCGCAACCTAATGATCTGGCGCAACCTAATGATTTGGCGCCACTTGATGATGGTGCACTTTAATGGGTGGCGCCCCTTGATCTTTAACTTCTATAATCCATATAGTACTAATCTGTGTGAACAATATGTTATCATCAAGTAAAGTAGTCTAGAGCAGGCAATATAAGTACTATCATGAATGAAAGCTAACAAAGCATGTACTCGCCTGATATCCTGAGTAACCGATTTGTAAAGATATCCGAACTGGAGTAACATCGTCCTATTTAAAGCAATACAGGTTACAATGTGTTCAATATATAATAATTGAAGTTTACAATACAATCTACATGATTCTAGGTCAAAGTCAACTCTAAGTCAACTCTGGTCAACCTTTAGTCAAACTAGGTCAACTTCTAAGTCAACTTGGTCAACTGTCTGGGGTTTGGTCAAACTCTAGTCAACAAAGTCACATAGGCCTATAGAGTCAATATCTAGGTCATTCTATAGGGTTATCTCATAAACCCATAGGCTTATATACTAGGATACCTGAGAGACTATATAAGCTAACAAGCATATACATATCACTATATGTATACATCAACCTTATATATATATATATATATATATGTATATATATATATATATATATATATATATTTATTTATATATATATATACATCAACCTTATATATATATATATATATATATATATATATATATATATATATATATATATATATATATATATAAGGAATACATCCCTATAGTATGTATATAAGATACTATCAACTTACTAGCAACGCCCTATCAATTGCTACCCCCAAACCCTCATCATCATAATATGACATATCAATTCTATAGTCCTAAGCATGTATCCCTTACAGATACATAACACATAATGTATCATATATTCTTATCTATATATGTATCAATACATAGGCATATATCCTTATTATATAACACATAATAATATTACCTCAATTCTGTCCAGGGTTTGGACTGAACAAACCAATTAAGGCAGTGGCCAGAGATGCCTCAGGTAAGTGCAGTGCACATGAAAAGTAAATGCAGACATGTGGTGTCAATCTCAGATACCTGAGAATTGAAGAAGGGGAAAGATGCAAGTAGGGGTTAAATGAGATATGAAACAATGCCATGAATCTCTTGTTCAGTCCAGAATTGGACTGAACCTCAATTAGGCAATGACATTTGGTACTGAAGTGAATCAAGTGTGCAGATATGTGGTGTGTGTCAAGTGAAATGAGAGTGCAAGTGTCTACAACAGTAGTATGAGTGTGTGAAATACAAGTGAAGTGTCAACATGTATCAGAGCAAGGAGTGTACAGATATGTCAAATAGTGTCAATGTGTATCAGAGCATGGTGTTTAGATGTGTGAATGAGTGAATGATAGGGTGTGTGAGCTGTGTCAATGCAACAGAAAAAGTGTACAAGTGAGTTTAATTGTACAACAAGGTGAATGAAAATGTGCAGATATACGAAGTGTAACAGAGAATGTGTCAAGTGTGTATCAGACGTGTGTGCAGCAGACAAATGTGAAGAATGAATGAGTGAATCATGTGTCATAGTGTACAGCAGTGGAGTGTCAAACATGTGCAAGTGTCCAATGAATGTCAACAAGTATGTCAATGGAGTGTACAGACCATGCAAATAAGGAGTGTCAACCATGTGCAGCAAGGTCCACTGCACAGAGCAGTAGGGATTTGTGGGTCGAACCACAGATCAAAACCACAATGGCTCGAAGCCCAACTCTTCCAATATGCTGTCAAAAAATGCCCCTACCCAAAACAGACGCTAAGTCGAGAAAACGTTGCGTGTCGAGTGAGCAGTGGCACCATAGCAGCAGGGGAAGCACTGTAGCCAGTGCATTCCTAGGCCGCATATCCCCGTGTCCGTTTTAACACATCAAATTACATCAAAATCAACTAAGTCAAACACCATTGTAATCCACAGGTCATAATCTATCCAAAAATGTAATTAGTTCTGAAATTGGGGATAAAACTTCCTATGGGACATTTTGTCGAAAACTTGAGATACGTATTCGATAAGGAGTGATACGCCCATGATACGTACCTCAAATGGACACGAATTAAACCCAAATCATTCCTAGGGATAGGGGGGGCCCTAAATGAATGCATCTACAACAGTAAAACTAAAATCTAATTGGCTTAGAGGCTCTTACCAATTGGAAGTTGGAATTCTAATAAAAATCCCTTTGAAAAGTTCTCCCACCAAATCTAATGGTCAAATTGCTCCGAATCCTTCCTAGCTAGCCAATAGAGACCTCCTCTCCTCAAGATGAAGAGAATGCAATTGGTTTGGATGAATTTGGAGTTGATTTGAGGAAATAGAGTAAATTTGGGGAAGAACACAAACTAGGGTTAGGGTTTCAATGCAAGAGGGAAAAAGGGGGCTAAATGATGATCTATATAGGGGAAGAAACAATGTGTGGCAGGCCATAGTCATGGGCTAGGGTTTGGTCAGGGTTGCAATGGCCCAAAAGCCTTTCTAAGTTGTCAAATCAAGCCCCCTTTGCTAAAGGCCCAAACTGCCATGTTGTTTCTATTCTCTAATTACATTCTAAGTGAGTTTCTAGCTAGATTAGAGTCCAATTACTAATCTAAATCCATAAGCGAGGTCTCCATGGTCATCGTTAGTCTCTAGTCACAATGGTTCTGAGATTTCACTAGCAAATAACGAAGTCACAATACATCAAATTAAATAATATTAAAAATAATCAAAAATTCATAATTACCAAAATACCCTTATTCTAGAAAGTGGTAGTGATAGAAGGTCACTGGCATTCTGAGTCATAAAGGAATATATCTCGATATAACCGGTCATTCTAGCGCATAGGTAGCAAGCCCAGCGAAGATCCCGCTATATTCATATTACGATGCACCCTTTCAGCCTGTGTAGCCAGCCCTACTAGAGGTTCCGTAATACCACGCTTAATAGCACCATAGAAACGATCCCGGTGCCTCGGTATATCTCGTTCATGGAAAGCTATCAAAACCCATACACAGGTTAGCCATGTCCGTGACCATGCAATGCGCGTCTTACTCATACAAACACAACAATAGTATGAGTCTGAAACTCAGAAATAGTACCATTTCAGATTACCAATCTTCTATCTCATGTTTCCATACTTTGATTCATTATTCTGTGGCACCATGCCTTAACTCAATGTTTCAAAGCGACGACCTGTAGGTTCCAAACACACCAAGGTACTTTGTATAATCAGCAGTTCTGTGCATTTGTGCCACAACTGTTCTCTTTGCATCCAAAGCCATATTTCATAAGCCCTATGTATACATGCTTTGGTGCAATTATTCAATCTTCATTGACTTGTGCATTTGATGCACGTCTCGATACAATATTTAAATATTTTATGCCCTAGTATTCAATGTTTTACTACTCGTGCATTTGATGTACGACTCAATAGAGTCTTTTGATGTTCTACGACTTATTTTCTGAGTTGTGAACTTGATACTCGCCTCGATTCGATTGTTCAATGTTCTATGATTTGTGCACTGATGCACTCATCGATAAAATACTTCGATGTTCTAAGTGTTCAATGAAATGCCCCACTTCGCACGGTACATTATGCTGAGTCGTTGACTCCAAGAGTTGCGTTGACCCAAAATATGTATCGATGCAAACCGATACAAAAAGTTACATTGACCCGAGGAACGCATCGAGTATGATTGATGCAAGTGTTAAGTTGGCCCGAAAGAAAGCATTGAGTCGGTTCGAAGATTCTAGGAAATCAAATCGAAGCAACGCACAAGTCTAATTTGAACGAATATTAATTTTAGTTGGTTTCGTGTGCAGGCTATACGTTTATGCTAAAATATAAGAGGTCGATATTTTGTCTTATTTGCAATGATGCCCGCAAAACCAAATCACCGCCTCGCAATGGACTGAGCATAGGCACGGTATGCCAAATCGGTTGGATAATTCAACAAAATACGAAGTGCTCGAATGACTAAGTCAGAAGAGTTGGCCGTGCAACAAAGTTATAAAATCGAGCCGCATCGGTTCGCCAAAACGACAAGGCGTATCGACTTAAGGTGGGAGGACTTTGACCCTTCTTTCTTACTCCTTTACGCCTAAGTAAAATGAACCGTTATATGCTAATTTAACCTATCGAGTCCATGGGCGTGTCTCGAAGGAAAGAAATCATAGTGCGTATCAAACACAAGATAGAACAATTGAAATAAAACATGCATCAAATGTACGAGTCGCAATTAAACATCAAAATACCGTAACAGCGAGCGCCTCGGTGCGCAAGCCATAAGAACATGGGATAACTGTATCGACGAGTGCCTTAGCGCACAAGGCATTCGTGCCCCCACGCATGAGTTAGAAGGCTAGTACATTGAAAGACTATTAAGGCGAGTGCCCTAGTGCAAGAGCCATGAATATTGAACACTAAGGCATATAACATAAAAATATAGTATCGAGGCATGCATCGCATGCACAACTCGAAGAATAGAGAACAATTGTGTCAAAGCGTGTGTATATGCACGAAAATCATAAAAGATTGCTTCGTTGCGAAGAGAATAGTTATGGCATAAATGTGATGGAATTGTCGAATGTGGTATGGTGCCTCGGAATGTTCGAGGGCTTCGGGTCGTTCGTTTGACGAACATTGAATTGGGGCGTAGTACGATAGAATATTAAAATGAAGAATGAAATCAAACAAAGAATGTGAGAACATAAAAAGAGTGAAAACATTGAAAGAAAGAGAAATGCAAGACGATATGAAGTCTGAGTTTCGGACTGAAGACTATGTTTGGTTGTTTGAGTAAGATGCGCGTTGCATGGTCGAATGGACTTGAGATATTGCCCGTGTATGGGTGTGGTAATTTCCCTCGAACAAGTTAAATACGACCTTTCGGCCTAGGAGGGACGGTTAATCTTGAGGACACACATCCGTAATACGACTTGCACTCGATTATCGATGTGTTGAACCACAATGATGGTAAGTTCGGTGTCCTTCAAAACGAGCTAGCATCTCCTATGGGAAGGACGTTGGGTTGCCCAATTTGTGAAGAGAAACAAGGTAGAGTTCCATTCTGGCATGGATACACCAACGACCTTCATATATTTAGGTAACAGTGGGCCGAAAGTGCAGGTACACAGAGATCCTGCATAGAGATCACTTATAACATGACAAGAAAAGATGGTAGGCATATTCCCCTTACGTCGGTGCAAGGGTGCGTGCGTCGATGTTGGTAAGAAGTCACAAGACAACACAAGAGTGCTATTGGTTGCCTGTTTGCTTATGCGAATCATCGATAACATACTTGCCATAAAATAACATGCCTTACTGCTTTTGAATATGCCATAAAACCTATCCTATGGCAAATATAGAAAGATTATAAGTTAGGCTGTATGATCCATATATCTACTTAATATCGGTTTAGTAAAGTGGGTCTCTGATCAGTACGCAAGAGGATTAAATACTGATCTCCCACCAGATTGCTTGCAGGTTCAGACAATGATCTACTCGCAGCGGAGCTTCGCTTGAACGCACTGAGGCATGGAATGCCGTAGCATTTTGAGGCATGCGACCGTATTGACACTCAGATTTGTAACATGATTGATGTGGCCGAGATATAGAAGACATGATGTATGGAACGGTGAAATCCTTTGTGTGCAAGAGAGAACCTGAGTGTTGTAGCCAATCTGGCAAATTCAGTTGGGCTATTGAAAGCCTTTGTAACCTCAATTCATTCATCGAATAAAGAGAATTATTTTGTATACTCTGTTTCTTTTACTGCTAAATAACAATATCAAAGATAACCATTTGAGAACTTGTCATCTTGCCTTGTACGAGTGCAACTCCAAACTCGTACGACATCACACCCCAGTGAGGACGATGATTCGGATAAACCGATGTGAGGACGAGCAATTTTTCGGGTCGGGGCGTGACATTCAATGCCCTTCGACTAGTGCACTGAGGCACGCCTCGATAGAGTATTCAATATTATATGACTCGCGCACTTGATTTACTCGTCGATACAGTTATCCCATGTTCTATTTCGATTTGTGCATTTCATACACGTTTTGCCTCAATGTTTTATATTAGTGTTTGACACACACTATAGCTTCTACTTATCCAAGTCACGCCCATGGAAATCTATGGAATTACTAGAATATAAAGGTATAATTTAGTTAGGCATGACGGAGTAGGAAATAAGGGTCAGAGTCCTCCCACCTTGTCGATTTGTCGAGTGTTTCGTCAAGTAGATGCAGCTCGATTCCTTAACTTCGTTGTATGACCAACTCATTTGACTTAGCCATTCGAGCACTTCGTGCTCCCTTGAACTACCCGACTGATTCGACCTATCGTGCCTATACTCAGCTTGTTGTGAGGCGATACTTTGATCTTTGGCAGATTCCGTTGCAAATAAGCCATAATGTCAACCTTGAATAGTTCAGTGTGAAAGCCTGCACGTGAAACCAACTCAAATACTTAATTTGAACCAACTTAACACTTGCATCGATCTGAATCGATACTTCTTCGAATCGACTCAATATTTCTTTGAGTCAATTTAACTTCTTCGAGTCAGCGACTCGACGTAATATACCATGCGGAGCGGGGCATTACATAATATACCACTCAGAAAAAGGTTTATCCTCGAATTGAAACCAGTACTCAATCCACATGTTTCACTTAATCGATTCAAGATCTCGTTCTACCTTTGTTGTTCTGTTTTAACATTCGTACAATTTTTCTTTAACATATCCTAATCCTCCCTGCAGCTTGATTTGAATTCAGCATACACTTAGGTTTGGATCGTACACATATGTTAGATGTCCCAATAATATATGTATTTCAGCCAAGCCCAATGACAGATAATTCGAATAAGGCTAACAGGTGTAACTTCCATCCTCGAATAATATCTATCTCATATTCTCGACCGAGTTTGATCCTAGCGTCTATTCCCACAACTCTTTTGCATATGCATACTAGATAATATGTAATCCTCTACCAAAAGTCTCTTCACGCAACGCAATTCAAAAATTGAATTTTGTATTTTATATGTTTCACATTGATCATCCAACATTTGCATTGCGTCAAGCTGTTGCGCATCCGATCGCAACGAATCTCCGCAGCGCCTTCGCGTCTAACTGATGTTTACCTGTTTGCGTAACTCAAGTCGTTGCCCAACTATTTGGGAAGCCTCGCTTCAAAACTATTTTGATACGATCATCCCTCCATTGAACTGCATACGTAGCAACATCCAGGACTACCCCCGCTAGGTGACTTACCTAGACACCATGCTTAAATTCTCCCAACGCAACTGAAATCAACATTTCTTAAAGGAAATAATCTATCCGACACAAAAGTTCTCTTATGACGCATCTTACGTTCAATCTCTATCGAGTACAGATTCACCAAATTCAATCCTAACTTGTCCGTCTCGCAACATCGAATATAAGTTCGAGTTGTGTAAGCTCAATTTCTATAAATTTAAATTCTAATGACACAACTCGAAGGTCATTCTCTTATCGGTCGCTCTCATGCATAGCACGATCTTCGCAATCGCCTATCCCTATCACTAAGTTCGTCCGTAAATTCTACTTCGATCATCGACCAACATACTTATTTGAGTATTCATTCGGCCAATCATCAAAATTCGACCATATTATTTTAATCCAAAAGTTGTTCCATCAATCTCGAAATAAATATTTGACTTCCTAGACTTACCATCGACATGCACTACTTAATATTTATTCTTGATGCAATTCCTTATGCAACATCATTTGGGTCATCTTACGTGTCTCCAATATTCACTTTGATTTGGCGGTCAAGTCTTCTAGGGTCAGCTGCCCCGAAGCTACGCTCCATAATTGTAGATCATCAACGATGGACGGTTACTACGAGTCTACGACCATGCTATATCTTATTTCGGAACCAAATCACGTTCCGACGAATTCTATAGGACTTTATCCAAATCCAAACATAATCCATCTTACTTGCACAACTGATGCGCCACTAATGTTCGAATAATTTATGCACTACCGTTGACGATTCTACTAACCAAGAAATATCTACTCATCCAGAATCCGAGTCTATCTATCCACGGTCAACACTTGAGATGCTATACGCATCGAAACTATCGTCAATGACTTTATATTATTGTCTTGAATCAATCACAAAATTTATTATCAACCAATTCGACTTCTTGCATTGCTACTTACAAAATCTCGATATATAGGCCTGTTCGATTTTGTAACCTCATATCATGCTTTAGTTTTTTTGTGCATCCATTTTGATAGTGGAGGGTCAACATTGAATCTGCATAAAGATTAACTTGACTCGCATTACATTCATCCTCGTTTCATAACGTACGTTTCTATACATATCATAACATTTCACAAATGGGTTGTGTCACGCCCTACTCCCGGGGGAGCGATCGTCCTCGCTAAGGTGTAATGTCGCGTGAGCCTAGGTTGTGCTCACGCAAGACGGGTTCTATAACGGCTGATTTCAGGCTAAGTGACGGGATCGTCGTACAGAAGTCCCAAGCAGAAACATTGAATAATGAAGGCAACATGAGTATACAAAATCAGAACTCTTTATTTATATTGAAACTAAGATTACAATATGGCATGTGGCCACGATTACAATCACTCAGTCTCACTCTTCTCACAATACAAGTCATTCTGCTCTCTCATCTCTCGATACAAGCTTCAAGATTGCAACTTGCGGATGTTTCGGAAGGCGATGTCCACACATTCTGTTCCTATAAGTTCACTCCATACGGCCGCACGCCTCAAAATGCCATGGAACTCCATGCCTCAACGTATCCAAGCGAGCTCCACGCCGATTAATCTTCTACATGTGCCTGCACATAAATACTGGATGGGTGTCAGTACTCAACTGTATTGGTGGTGTAAGCTCCCGTCTACCCATACAAAACTTATACGTTATTTTACTTTGTGTAACATATCCTTTTGATTGTCTTTCTAATCTTGTCTTAGGATCAGTTTTAGGACATAGACGCCTGGCCTGTTTTGTCTCTCTAGACCATCACCGTGCCTTGCACTGATAACTTACTTATCGTTGTGCCTCTAGACCATTCTCGTGCTTGCAACGTTAATGTACCGACTCGTGCTTGCCTTTCGTACCATATTTCGAGACATAATAACATGGTATGCCATAAACATTTTCTGTGCTTCAAACACCGAGGCCGCGCATCACAACTCATTGTGACTTAACCAAACTTGCCCTTACGGCCCTTCCAGACTTAACTCGAAACGACCAATCCAACTTGTAGAACTTGTCTGGACGACTCAAACATGATGCCACCTTTCATGTCGAAGCACGTGTCCTTGCTATAGCCAAATCTTAGGCTCCATAATGGTGTTGTAACCGTGCATACCTTCTTAACTCAATTCGTGCAGTACTTGTACTTTATTTGATTTGATCGATACCGTGCATACGGATTGCCGCTCAGCACACTGACTCATCTATATGAAAGGTCACTAGCAATGTCAAGCTATCTTGGACTTGGCTAAGGATAGACGATGATCATTCAATGCGGATAGCTAGCCCGTGGAAGCCCCGAATCTCCTATGTGGTACATCCAACATCCTGCTTTAGCCAACTCGCTTCCTCCGGGAACGACATGATCCCGAGGCCCCGACGATCATGTCGAGGAAGACTATGCCTTGTGCACAAGTTGTCCATGACCACACACCTACGACGACTTCTAGACTCGACATAAATGCTTATAACTTGCTTTCTTTTCTTTATTTAAGACCATGCTTTCACACTTTATGAGAGACTCCCAAGCCACGGGGCTGGTCTCGACGACAAACGGTCGCGTGAACTTTTCTATTCTTGAAACCCAGAAAATGTCTACTGTATAGCCTTCTTACTTGACTTGAACCATACGTGTCTATTACGTGCCATAGTCCATGTCATCCTTATCATCAAAACAATCGTGTTTCGTGCCGTAAACCAATTATGTCCTGTGCGACGCTACCGCCTAAGTCATACTTTATATGATGAGCCTTGAGATTGTGGGACTGTTGGCTATAACAACCGCAGAAAATGTGGGACAACATTTGCTATGCTTCGATACCTCATGGTATAATGTTTGCCTAAGTCAATCGTGCAACAACTTAACCCGTGGGACGAGCAAAGGCTAACCCAAGCCTTGCACCATGGAAACTTGCATTGTGGAACAATTATGCTATGCCATAATGGAACTGGAGATTCCCAGGACCCTTACTTTGGTGTGCGTATTGATCGATAGAAAGTTAAACAGATTTAATACGTGTTGTAACCCTTCATAAGCAGAAACTAGGATTCACGAATTATACTTGCGGTGGGAAGAAGATAAGTAGTTCTTGGCAATCTCAAGCGGACGACCCCAAGATCTTCTGCACGTATTCCTTCCTCGAGTTGGACGTCGTGTGGACGACGATCTCCCAACCTTTCTTCTCCTTGGCGGCCTTTTCTTTCTCTCCTTACGTGAATCACGAATTTAGAGAAAGCTTCAGATTTCTGATCAGTCCTTTGGCGGCCAGAGAATAGAGGATATATATAGGCTATGACAGGAACCATGAGGAGAAATTAGGGTTATGTCTCCTAACAGATCTAGATATCCTGTGTTTAGCCTGAACACACAATCTAGGCCCATTAACAATAGCTCGGTCCACTAATAAGCTAGTGTTGCACTACCTCTATAATCCTAAATTATGTTTATGGGCTCCTTTTATTATATGCTCGTTTGGCTTACCATGTTAAGATATCGAATATCCGTCGATCAAATTAAGTTACTGACAACTATATTGATTCGACATCTTTTATCCTTAAGTAGTACCGCTCAACTTTATTTGTCATGTCAGATATAATCCACCTGCATAGTTTACATGACAATCCTTATGAGCTCCTTAAGGGGACATCATCAACCCGATGTATCGGGACATGGATTCCATTTATATTCAACAACCCATCATACATACAATGTTATTACCCAATTCATAGAGGTTGTTGACCCATAATGGATCTCACTCTTTCATGAGTCAAAGTAATACATACTGCATATACATGTCTGTTATTATATCCGAATTAAGAGCATAAGCATCCATAATAACAAAGGTGTTTGTTCACTTATGTAGTCAGTACAAAGAGAACAACCTCAAGTGGTCCTGTTCAATATATACAAAGTGTACAAGTGTAAACCTATAGTCAAGATAGACTAATACAAGATTACACTACAACCTTTCCAATAGATTGTCCAAGTCCATCTAGGTTATGAACTATTTATATACTCCATAGGGAACTGATAATAAGATCTTCTGTATGACACCACACACCATATTTTCTAAAATATAGAATATCAGACATTTGTATTAGCACTTGCAACAAATACAATATGCAAACATTTGCCCATATAATTCTCATTCAAAATTTAAGGAAATAAGGTTAGCACAAAAGTGATGCTTTTAGTATATAACCCTAACATGCCAAACATTGGACAGTGGGATAGTGCATGCTTTATCAAGCATCTATACCGTGCGATGCCTACGATTATGTTAGGTTCATAGTCTTGTTGCACATAGACCAACTTTTCCTTTTCCCAAGCCTCGGAACGAAGGATCGAGTGTCAACTTGAAAGCACGTCGTGCAACACTTCTATGCCGTCCGTGGGACCTTTCCATATTCTAACTCTATCTGACCCAAGTTGGGATTATTCCCTTAATGTCACTACCACATTTCTAGTGTGAGGGTATTTTTGTCATTTTGGGGTATTTTTAAATTTATTAGAATTAATTAGAATTTATGGGAATTTTTAGAATTTATTTTGGATTTATTTGG
The DNA here is from genome assembly GCA_029216955.1 of Iris pallida. Lineage (NCBI taxonomy): Eukaryota > Viridiplantae > Streptophyta > Magnoliopsida > Asparagales > Iridaceae > Iris > Iris pallida. The sequence goes on from JANAVB010025860.1 coordinate 73,285, forward strand.
ACTAGTTTGATTTTTGGCCAGTTTTGACTCATGTAGACCAACCTAGAAACTAACCCTAGTTAGTGGGCCATGGTTAGGTCAAGAGACTCTAGTCTAACCTAGCCTAAGACTTGGTTTAGGTCTTTTTAGCAAATAGTAATAGGAGTCTTAAGTCATGACTAGTGGTTTTAGAACTTGTTTAAGTTAATCAACTTTTAGCTTTGTAGCTTGGCCCAAGGCCCAACCAAATGACAAAACCTTAGCCTAGACCCACTTGGCCGGCCACCACATCTATCTAGGGAATCCCACCCTATATAATCCCTCTCAAAACTAGGGTTGCCTCTTTCCATAGGAAGAGCCCTAATTTCAAGGAGGTGAGTTCTTGTCTTCATTAATTCACCATAAATTCATTTTAGGTCCTAAAATCCTCAAATCAGTTGCAATGATTTCTAATGCTGGTATTCTTGCTGCTATTAATGTTTTGGTCCAGCTTGCTATTGATTGGAAGTGTTTGGGACATCAAGCAAGGTGTTAGAAAGAGCCCCTTTCCTATTGAAAGTTCAAACTAAGGTAACTTCTCCAAATCTCCATAGAATCCCTGTCGATCTTCATGAATAGGAAGCCCTAAGGGTCCCCCTAGGGTTTGGATAGGTTTCGTCCCTGGTGTCGGAGTTTTCGTGTCGTTTTGGACACGTATCAGCTCCTAGCCGTAGGTGTTTGACAAAATGCCTCAGTGAGCATTATGTATTGTTTTTGAATTGTGTTTGAATAGGAAGCATCGATTTGTAGTCGCTTACACGTTTTTGGGACACTGGGGTGGTTCCTGTGTCGCGTCGTGTCATTTTGGGATACGCACACGTGCGGATCTGTGGCGCGCGCACGAGCACTTTAGCTCCCCTGCTACCAGCATGCTCGTGCGGGCTGCACAGGACACGTGGACACTTAAAACTCGACACAAAGCAAGGGGCAGTGTCTGTCATGACACTCCCCAAGTCTTGTGTCGGTTGGTGTCGTGTCAGACACGAAAAACTGTGTGCACCGGGAAGGCTGTACACGTGCACTGTTTGGGTTTTGGTTCTGAGTATAGATTCATTTCTTGTGGTTTAACTCCTGTATTAATTAGTTATTTTAGGTCCTAATATATAGTATGTGGTGTGTGTAGAGTGATTGCATGTTTTTAAATAAGTTTTGTGTGAATTTTGAATTCAAATGGTGTGGGAGGAGTATCTTGACACATGTTCTGATACTCGAAATGTTCACTGTTATGTTTTAGTTAGTTACATTGTTCAGTAGTTATTAATCCTAATAACTGATGTTAATGCTAAGTTTAAACTCTAAATATGCTCCCTATATACATTAGCTTGCCATGGTTAAATTCAGTGTTAATTTGATGAGTTATGGACTGAATTCATTTTTGGGTTGTTTTTCAAGGAACTAAGTTAATTTCAGTTTTGAATTATTAACCTGAGTTTAGGTAAAGTTCATGTTGTTTTGAATTATTGTTTTCCTGAGTTGAATCTCAGTTTCAATTTGAATGGGGTGTTCAATAACCTGGAAGCTAAGTGGACTGAAAACTGATTTGGTGCATGGATTGATATCCTTTTCTTGTTACTCTTATCACAATGTGAAATGTTGCTGCAAATGAAAACCTGAGAATAGAAGAACCTTGTAATTGCTGAGATTTGATACATGTCTGATTTCCTATTATTGTTTTCCTGTCACTTGTATTTCCTGCCACTGCACACCATTGCACAGTTTACACATTCTTCCTTTCCCGTTTTCTATGAACACTGAACACTTATGCACTCTACACTGTTGGCTAGTGTATTTTTTTTTCACACACATATATACACATGTTTCCTCCTCTTCCACTGTCATTTCTGTCCTACACACACACTCAAATTTCCTCACTGTTTTCTTATTTCTTGCTGTATATACTTTTGTTTCCCTGTGAACACTGGGGTGTATATCACACACAGCTTCCTTTCACTGTTTTAATTTTTCCTGCATACTGTCATTTATTCCTGAAACATAATTGTTTCCTGCACAACATTCCTTTCCCTAATTTTTCCTGCCCATTACCCTCACACACAGCCTATTTTCCTGCACACTGTACCCTTGTAATTTCTGAACACTTGTTGTACACCCTTCCACACATTGTATCCTTGCACATACTTTTCTTCACTATTATATATTGCTTCACTGATATTGTTCCCTGCACACTGTTGTTCCTTATACTGTCATATTTGCCTACACACACAACCTTATGTATCACACACATATTTTTTTCCCCTAAATGTATATGTTAAACACCCTTAGATAGAAATGCCTATTGTAGTGTGAAAATACCTTATGTGCAACATGTAGACATGTATACTTGTGTGTTGAATGCCTATATGCCTATACATATAATATTAGCCTAAGAATGCATAAAGTAATCTAATACTTGTATATATATTGTGTCTATGTATATGTGAATATACATAGGTAATTTAGATACTTGATATATGGTGTGTAGTCTAGTATAGCTTGGTTAGAGCCTAGCATGACTCTTTAGACTAGCTAGTTGAGTTTAGCCTAGTTTAGACAAGGATTGACCTAGTTGACTTCTAGGGTTGACCAAAGTTGACCGAGAGTTGACTTTAGCCTAGATTGACTTAGAATCATGTAGAATGCATAGTAGGACTCCATTTCACTATTCTGGACTTGTTGTGACTTGTGCTGTTCTGTTTAGGAGCCAGACACCACTCCTTGGACAGTACGATTCATATCGGACACTCAGTTACAGGCGAGTACATTCTCTGATCATTTTATATCCTGTTTAGAATTATTACCTGCAGTAGATTACTTTACTTGTACTGTCACGTTGGTCACACGGATTGGTACTATATGGATCTCTACATGCGATGTTATCCCCCTCGGGAGCATCGGGTACATTATGCTTGTGCGTTTCACTTACATCGTGTACTCCTGTGCTTCCATTACATGTGCACTCCTGTGAATCTTGTACTCTCATGTTCACGGAGCCCCCATGTATACTATCATGTGCACCCTATATGGGCCCCCATGTGATATCCTGTGCAATAACATAACCTGTTTAGATCCTTGTGTATTGATTGGGGATACGGGGGAGTGCTAGTAGTCGTGTGAACAATTCCTTGTAGTGTAGATTCCTGTGCACCTCGACATCCTGTGCAAATCTGTCCTGTTCACATGTGCTATCTCGTACTCTGATTCACTAGTCACTGCTAGTCCTCTATGTATAGTAGATATTTATATTACAGTACTTTCATGTTTAAATACCACATTTCCTTAGTACCTGTATCTTACTTTACTGCATGCTTTACCTTCTAACCTGCTATGATCTGTTGAGATGTACTGTACTCACTCCTGTCCTTACTGGACCTGTTGAAAATATTACAGAGGACGAGGAGGAGGACTGCCTGGACACCTACTACGGGGCAGCCCTTGATGACACCTGTGAGCTGGACCCTCAGGAGGATCCAGCAGTAGCTGAGGACTTTCCCCCGACTGCCTAGACTAGATAGTTAGGTTTTTATCTATGTAGTTGGATCATGTTCTAGTTAGACTCTTTATCTGGAGATCAGTTTGTATATATTCTTTCATCTGAGACTTGTATTGTGGTTTGCTGGGATTATCTTAGACTATTGTTTTATCTATTTCATTTCCTTGAGTTCTATTCATATCGTGCTATATCTTCCTTAGTTGTGATTGAGTTCTATTGCTATGTCACCCCCAATCGGGGAGTATAAACTGTTTAGATATTTACAATGTTAGATGTTGTGACTTAGGACAGCGTTCTACCGTCGACTCTGCGGCGTAGGCTGGACGTATTCACGTCTCGTGCCCTTACTCTAGGGTGCGGGTCGTGACACGTTTTAGTGGTGGCCCATGCAGGTCTAGACTAGAAGTGTAGTGGTGCTCGAACTAGAGTATCACTGCAGCCTGCTATAGGATATAGGATATAAATTTTAAGGTTACTCAATCACCTTAGGAAAAATTCCTTTTATTGCCATCTAATTTCTTTTGTCTGCTGATCCTTTGAATTATAATTGTCCGCCTTTGTTACTTCGCTTCTTTCTCAGAAATTGATACTCTTGTTTGTCTATCTTCAGGATGGTAGAGACTCGATTGCAGCGTGCCACCCATGAGGATGCTATAGAGGGGACTGCTACCTCTCAGCCAGCACGGCGAGGCCAGGGGACTGCAGCTCTTGTCACCTCAGCTCGTGTTGAGACCTCGGCAGCCGTAGCAGGGGATATGCATCCACCGACTGGGAGGCAGGGACCCGGTCACTCCAGAGGATCCCTTCCAGCCGCCACCACCTCTGGGACATGTGGACGCAGCTCAGATGTTCGCATATTTCCAGTAGTTCATGGACCGACAGCAGGCTCGGCATGACAGAGGCATGGAGTTGGCTGTCACGACAGCCGCAGCTCGACCGGTGGTACAGCAGCAGAGGACACCAGGGATCGAGCAGTTTCAGAAGATGAGCCCCAGGGACTTCATGGGGACAGAGGGGATCTGTATGCCGACGAGTAGCTCGAGCATATGGAGGAGATCTTCCGCTTGGCCAGGATTCCAGCAGACCTTCAGATCGAGGCCGCAGCTAGCCGGATGCGAGATCTTGCTCGCACCTGGTATCAGTCTGACCCCAGGGTGGGGGTACCAGGGCAGACTTGGGAGCAGTTCAGGGGCTTCTTCAAGAAGAAGTTCTTCCCAGATTAGCAGTCAGAGCCTTGGAGACACAGTTTGAGAGCTTGGTCCAGGGGAGCCTCTCTGTTGAGGAGTATGCGGGAGAGTTTGGCCGTCTCGGCAGGTTTGTTGAGGGTCTGAGCGAGACGGCGAGGGCCAGAGGTTCCGGACGGGTCTGGTCAAGGAGGTCAAGTCCCTGACCAAGGGGAACAGAGATGCTACATTTGAGGAGATCTTGACGGGAGCGCTGCTAGCAGAGGATGATCTTGAGCTTAGGCTCAAGAGAGGGAGAGACCCAGCTGGGGGCAGTAGCAGCAGCGGGGGCCAGGCCAAGAGGCCTCATTTTTAGCACCAACAGTCGAGGCAGTTTCAGCCGCAGCCGATTCAGCAGAGGCCGGCTCAGCCAGCATCAGGCACCCAGGCAGACAGTCAGTTGCGCCTTCTGCAAGAAGCCAGGGCATGGATGGAATGAGTGCAGGAAGAGGCTCGGGAAGTGCCTTTTCTGCGGAGCAGCAGACCACCAGATGAGGGATTGTCTTAGGTCTGTGGGACGAACAGCTCAGGGAGGTGGAGCCAGAGCACCAGTGGGCCAGCAACGGGGACCAGTCCTGTCGACAGCAGCAGAGATTTGTCCAGCACCAGCAGCAGGCTAGGAGAGGCCAGCAGGGGCGAGCTTTCGCCATGGCAGCTGGAGATACAGAGGTGTCTGGAGAGCTAATTGCAGGTTCGATTCTTCTCGACTCCAGTCCAGCATTTGTATTATTTGATTCTGGTGCATCGCATAGCTTCATTTCAGTATCTTTTGCGATTAGACACGGTATCATAGCTGAATCGTTGCCTAGGACTTACAAGATCATGACCGGGGGTGGTATTATCCTCGTGAGTGATGTTTGTAAGGGTCGGAGAGTAGTTTTGGGAGGCCGTGAGTTGGAGGTGAGCCTGCTCGTAATGCCATTGCCGAACTACGATATAGTACTAGGCATGGATTGGTTGAGCAGGCACCATGCCAGCATTGATTGCAGAGAGGGTAGAGTTCTGTTCAGAGCGCCGGGGGAGCCAGAGTTGAGTACTCCAGACGTCAAGCAGCAGAGCAGCGGAGTCTTCTGTGGAGTCTCGGTCGAGGAGCAGACGATTCCATACCCTTGATAGCAGAGTACATGATGTTTTCCCGAGGAGTTACCGGGACTGCCACCAGACAGGGACATAGAGTTCTCGATAGACTTGGTTCCAGGAGCGGAGCCCATTTCTCAGCATGTCTATCGGGTGAACAACAGCGAGCTGGTAGAGCTAAAGAAGCAGGTGGATGAGCTACAGGACAAGGGCTTCATCCGCTCGAGTTCGTCGCCATGGGGTGCACCAGTGTTGTTTGCCGAAGAAGGATGGGTCAGTACGCATGTGTATTGACTATAGGGCACTCAACAACCTCACGATCAAGAACAGATACCCACTGCCGCGGATCGACGATCTATTTGACCAGTTGAGCGGAGCTCGGGTATTCTCAAGATTGATCTGAGGTCGGGATATCACTAGGTGAAGGTGAAGGGGGAGGATATTCCCAAGACCGCTTTCAGGACGCGGTATGGACAGTTCGAGTTTTTGGTTATGCCGTTTGGGCTAACCAATGCACCAGCTGTGTTTATGAACCTTATGAACAAGGTGTTCTATCAGTATTTGGATCAGTTTGTAGTAGTGTTTATTGATATCTTGATATATTCCAAGACTGAGGAGGAGCACGAGGAGCATCTGAGGATCGTGCTGGAGACTCTCAGGAGGGAGCAGCTTTATGGGAAGCTCTCCAAGTGTGAGTTCTTCTTGGACCGGGTAGACTTTTTGGGGCACGTGGTGACTGGAGATGGTATCTCAGTTGACCCCAAAAGATTGTAGCAGTCGAGGCATGGACAGCGCCGACATCAGTTGCAGAGATCAGGAGCTTCCTGGGGCTGGCAGGATATTACCGGAGATTTGTGCATGATTTCTCCCGGGTTGCAGAACCGTTGACACGGTTGACCCGGAAGGATACCGAGTACGTATGGTCAGAGGAGTGTCAGGCAGCTTTTGATGAGTTGAAGAAGCGGCTGACGACAGCTCCGATTCTGACGTTGCCCTCAGGATCAGGTGGATTCACTATTTATAGTGATGCTTCAGGGAAGGGGCTGGGTTGTGTGTTGCAGCAGCACGGAAAGGTAATTGCCTATGCTTCCAGGCAGTTACATCCCCATGAGAAGAATTACCCTACCCACGACCTGGAGCTGGTAGCAGTATTTTTGCTTTGAAGCTGTGGAAGCATTATCTGTATGGTGAGCGGGTGAAGATCTTCACAGATCACAAGAGCCTAAAGTATGTGTTCACTCAGAAGGAGTTGAACATGAGACAGCGTAGATGGTTAGAGTTGATAAAGGACTTCGATATTGCACTGCAGTATCATCCCGGAAAAGGCCAACGTGGTTGCCGATGCCTTGAGTAGGTATCCGACAGCCATGTGTTTGACCATGGATCGGCATTTGCTTGCGGATTTAGAGAGTCTCGGGATCAAGGTGATTGTGCCTGGGGTACAGATGCAGCTATGGGGATGCAGATTCAGTCAGACTTGGTAGACAGGATCAAGGCGGCCCAGTTTCAGGATGTGGCTTTTCAGAGTATCAGAGAGCAGATCAGTATTGGAGTGGGGGATCCTGAGTTCTCACTTGCAGAGGATGGTGCCCTGAGGCACGGTGCCAGATTATGTATACCTAGCGGGGAGCTCAAAGAGCAGATTATGCAGGAGGCCCACAGATCTCAGTACTCTATACACCCGGGTGCCAACAAGATGTACCGAGATCTGCGGAGCATGTATGGTGGTCAGGAATGAAGCGGGAGGTGTCCCACTTCGTGGCTAGGTGTTTGATCTGTCAGCAGGTCAAGGCGGAGAGACAGAGGCCCGGTGGATTGTTGCAGCCTGCCCATTCCCGAGTGGAAATGGGAGCATATTACTATGGACTTTGTATCAGGATTGCCGCGTACCCCAGGGGGGAAAGACGCGATTTGGGTCATCGTGGATAGGTTGACCAAATCGGCCCACTTCTTGCCATTCAAGGTGGGCACGTCTACAGAGAGGCTGGCGGAGTTATATATGCGGCAGATAGTCAGGATCCACGGAGTTTCGGTCAGCATCATCTCAGATCGGGATAGCCGTTTTACTTCCCATTACTGGAGGAGTCTGCAGACCAGCTTGGCACTCAGCTCAAGTTTAGTACTGCATACCACCCCCAGACGGACGGACAGTCAGAGCGGACTATTCAGACTCTTGGGATATGCTGCGGATACGTCCTAGACTTTGGAGGTTCCTGGGAGGATCATCTTCATTTGGTGGAGTTTGCCTAAACAATAGTTTCCAGGCCAGCATCGAGATGTCACCTTTCGAGGCTCTGTACGGGCGTAGGTGCCGTACACCCTTATCCTGGGATGATGTTGGTGAGCGAGCTTTGCTGGGGCCAGAGATGATTGTGGATGCGGCCGAGAAGGTGAAGCTTATCAGGGACAGACTTCGCATGGCGCAGGACAGACATCGGCACTGGGCCGATAGCCACCGGAGACCCTTAGAGTTTGAGGTACAAATTAGAGTAGGATTAGATTTAGGTTATATTTTTGAATTTTGATCATGTTGTTTATTATTATTAATTGAGACCTTGCTTGTGATTAGGTCGGAGACCAGGTTTTCTTGAGGATATCTCCGACTCGTGGTACGATACGTTTTGGTGGAGGCGGAAAGCTTAGCCCGCGCTTCATCGGCCCTTTCGTTATCAGCGGGAGAGTCGGTGACGTGGCTTACAGGCTAGACTTGCCGCCTGTACTTGTGGGGGTCCACAACGTATTCCATGTATCACAGTTGAGACGGTATGTGGCTGACCCTAGCCATGTGCTCGATCATTCAAAATTTGAGGTGGGTCCTTCTCTCAGCTATCCAGAGCAGCCTGTGGAGATTCTGGATCGACGGAAGAAGGTCCTGAGGAACCAGGTGATACCCTTGGTATGCGTCGCATGGAGGCATCATTCTCCAGGAGAGTCTACCTGGGAGCGGGAGGATGAGATGCGCGAGCGGTACCCCTATCTTTTTGGACCTTGAGGTATACTTTCTATCCTTCTCATCAGTTGCATTTCGCCTTTAATTTCGAGGACGAAATTCTTTTAAGGAGGGTAGATTTGTCACTACCACATTTCTAGTGTGAGGGTATTTTTTTCATTTTGGGGTATTTTAAATTTATTAGAATTAATTAGAATTTATGGGAATTTTTAGAATTTATTTTGAATTTATTTGGACTAGTTTGATTTTTGGCCAGTTTTGACTCATGTAGACCAACCTAGAAACTAACCCTAGTTAGTGGGCCATGGTTAGGTCAAGAGACTCTAGTCTAACCTAGCCTAAGACTTGGTTTAGGTCTTTTTAGCAAATAGTAATAGGAGTCTTAAGTCATGACTAGTGGTTTTAGAACTTGTTTAAGTTAATCAACTTTTAGCTTTGTAGCTTGCCCAAGGCCCAACCAAATGACAAAACCTTAGCCTAGACCCACTTGGCCGGCCACCACATCCATCTAGGAATCCCACCCTATATAATCCCTCTCAAAACTAGGGTTGCCTCTTTCCATAGGAAGAGCCCTAATTTCAAGGAGGTGAGTTCTTGTCTTCATTAATTCACCATAAATTCATTTTAGGTCCTAAAATCCTCAAATCAGTTGCAATGATTTCTAATGCTGGTATTCTTGCTGCTATTAATGTTTTGGTCCAGCTTGCTATTGATTGGAAGTGTTTGGGACATCAAGCAAGGTGTTAGAAAGAGCCCCTTTCCTATTGAAAGTTCAAACTAAGGTAACTTCTCCAAATCTCCATAGAATCCCTGTCGATCTTCATGAATAGGAAGCCCTAAGGGTCCCCCTAGGGTTTGGATAGGTTTCGTCCCTGGTGTCGGAGTTTTCGTGTCGTTTTGGATACGTATCAGCTCCTAGCCGTAGGTGTTTGACAAAATGCCTCAGTGAGCATTTTGTGTTGTTTTTGAATTGTGTTTGAATAGGAAGCATCGATTTGTAGTCGCTTACACGTTTTTGGGACACTGGGGTGGTTCCTGTGTCGCGTCGTGTCATTTTGGGACACGCGCACGCGTGGATCTGTGGCGTGCGCACGAGCACTGTAGCTCCTCTGCTACCAGCATGCTCGTGCGGGCTGCACAGGACACGTGGACACTTGAAACTCGACACAAAGCAAGGGGCAGTGTCTGTCATGACACTCCCCAAGTCTTGTGTCGGTTGGTGTCGTGTCGGACACGAAAAACCGTGTGCACCGGGAAGGCTGTACGTGCACTGTTTGGGTTTTGGTTCTGAGTATAGATTCATTTCCTGTGGTTTAACTCCTGTATTAATTAGTTTTTTAGGTCCTAATATAGTATGTGTGTGTGTAGAGTGATTGCATGTTTTTAAATAAGTTTTGTGAATTTTGAATTCAAATGGTGTGGGAGGAGTATCTTGACACATGTTCTGATACTCGAATTGTTCACTGTTATGTTTTAGTTAGTTACATTGTTCAGTAGTTATTAATCCTAATAACTGATGTTAATACTAAGTTTAAACTCTAAATATGCTTCCTATATACATTAGCTTGCCATGGTTAAATTCAGTGTTAATTTGATGAGTTATGGACTGAATTCATTTTTGGGTTGTTTTTCAAGGAACTAAGTTAATTTCAGTTTTGAATTATTAACCTGAGTTTAGGTAAAGTTCATGTTGTTTTGAATTATTGTTTTCCTGAGTTGAATCTCAGTTTCAATTTGAATGGGGTGTTCAATAACCTGGAAGCTAAGTGGACTGAAAACTGATTTGGTGCATGGATTGATATCCTTTTCTTGTTACTCTTATCACAATGTGAAATGTTGCTGCAAATGAAAACCTGAGAATAGAAGAACCTTGTAATTGCTGAGATTTGATACATGTCTGATTTCCTATTATTGTTTTCCTGTCACTTGTATTTCCTGCCACTGACACCATTGCACAGTTTACACATTCTTCCTTTCCTGTTTTCTATGAACACTGAACACTTATGCACTCTACACTGTTGGCTAGTGTATTTTTTTTCACACACATATACACATGTTTCTTCCTATTCCACTGTCATTTCTGTCCTACACACACACTCAAATTTCCTCACTGTTTTCTTATTTCCTGCTGTATATACTTTTGTTTCCCTGTGAACACTGGGGTGTATATCACACACAGCTTCCTTTCACTGTTTTAATTTTTCCTGCATACTGTCATTTATTCCTGAAACATAATTGTTTCCTGCACAGCATTCCTTTCCCTAATTTTTCCTGCCCATCACCCTCACACACAGCCTATTTTCCTGCACACTGTACCCTTGTAATTCCTGAACACTTGTTGTACACCCTTCCACACATTGTATCCTTGCACACACTTTTCTTCACTATTATATATTGCTTCACTGATATTGTTCCCTGCACACTGTTGTTCCTTATACTGTCATATTTGCCTACACACACAACCTTATGTATCACACACATTTTTCCCCTAAATGTATATGTTAAACACCCTTAGATAGGAATGCCTATTGTAGTGTGAAAATACCTTATGTGCAACATGTAGACATGTATACTTGTGTGTTGAATGCCTATATGCCTATACATATAATATTAGCCTAAGAATGCATAGAGTAATCTAATACTTGTATATATATTGTGTTTATGTATATGTGAATATACATAGGTAATTTAGATACTTGATATATGGTGTGTAGTCTAGTATAGCTTGGTTAGAGCCTAGCATGACTCTTTAGACTAGCTAGTTGAGTTTAGCCTAGTTTAGACAAGGATTGACCTAGTTGACTTCTAGGGTTGACCAAAGTTGACCGAGAGTTGACTTTGGCCTAGATTGACTTAGAATCATGTAGAATGCATAGTAGGACTCCATTTCACTATTCTGGACTTGTTGTGACTTGTGCTGTTCTGTTTAGGAGCCAGACACCACTCCTTGGACAGTACGATTCATATCGGACACTCAGTTACAGGCGAGTACATTCTCTGATTATTTCATATCCTGTTTAGAATTATTATCTGCAGTAGATTACTTTACTTGTACTGTCACGTTGGTCACACGGATTGGTACTATATGGATCTCTATATGCGATGTTATCCCCCTGGAGCATTGGGTACATTGTGCTTGTGCGTTTCACTTACATCGTGTACTCCTGTGCTTCCATTACATGTGCACTCCTGTGAATCTTGTACTCTCATGTTCACGGAGCCCCCATGTATACTATCATGTGCACCCTATATGGGCCCCCATGTGATATCCTGCGCAATAACATAACCTGTTTAGATCCTTGTGTATTGATTGGGGATATGGGGGAGTGCTAGTAGTCGTGTGAACAATTTCTTGTAGTGTAGATTCCTGTGCACCTCGACATCCTGTGCAAATCTGTCCTTCACATGTGCTATCTCGTACTCTGATTCACTAGTCACTGCTAGTCCTATATGTATAGTAGATATTTACATTACAGTACTTTCCTGTTTACATACCGCATTTCTTTAGTACCTGTATCTTACTTTACTGCATGCTTTACCTTCTAACTTGCTATGATCTGTTTAGATGTACTGTACTCGCTCCTGTCCTGACTGGACCTGTTGAAAATATTACAGAGGACGAGGAGGAGGACTGCCTGGACACCTACTACGGGGCAGCCCTTGATGACACCTGTGAGCTGGACCCTCAGGAGGATCCAGCAGTAGCTGAGGACTTTCCCTCGACTGCCTAGACTAGATAGTTAGGTTTTTATCTATGTAGTTGGATCATGTTCTAGTTAGACTCTTTATCTGGAGATCAGTTTTGTATATATTCTTTCATCTGAGACTTGTATTGTGGTTTGCTGGGATTATCTTAGACTATTGTTTTATCTATTTCATTTCCTTGAGTTCTATTCATATCGTGCTATATCTTCCTTAGTTGTGATTGAGTTCTATTGCTATGTCACCCCCAATCGGGGAGTATAAACTGTTTAGATATTTACAATGTTAGATGTTGTGACTTAGGACAGCGTTCTACCGCCGACTCTGCGGCGTAGGCTGGACGTATTCACGTCTCGTGCCCTTACTCTAGGGTGCGGGTCGTGACACTTAACTATGTGGATTCATCTCTTTTATTATCAAGCCTACTTGTGCAGTTGAAAACTTTTGTTTTACTAGTGTCAAGGCCAAGCTGAGGCAAGTTCACCGAAGCCACTCACCTAAGCGAGGAGTTGCCTCGACCGAGCAGGACTTCGAGCGAGCCGTTCCATGGCTAAGTCCAAACACCGTTGACATTTTCATTCCTCAGATTGAACTGAGTGGGACGAGACATTAAAGGTCGCATCCCGCTATACTTCGATCGCGTAACCGAGTTACCGATTATCTAACAACAAATCCTCAAATTATACGATCATATCGACTAAGTTTTTATGCGACTCAATCGTACTCAAACGGGTTTCCTCTTCGCACAACAAACTATTTTCTTAGGCACGATTATCCTCATCAACTAACATTCCATCGAATTTACAATTCATGCAACCCGATTATAACATTTCATGTTTTCTATCCATCCAATCCGATTATTTTTTGATGTATTGCTAGTCTCAATCATTCGACCATTTTATATTTTTCAAACTCCCGTTCGACGTATTCTATTGATATGAGTCCGTGCCTGATCGTTCTAACTAGGGGTGTGCATCGGTCGGTGGTTGACCTATTTGGTCACAACCGAAGTTGAATCAAAGTTAATCGTTTTGAAAATAAGCAAAATCGAACCAAACCAACCAACTGGTCGGTTCGGTTTTGAAGCCAACCGACTTGGTTCGATTTGGATGGGTTCGACTTGGTCGGCTTTGATCACTGAAAAAATGGACTATCATTAAATTTTTTGGGTACTTATGCTTATTTTGTTGTGTGAAACTTTGGTATCACAGGAAAAAATGGAATAAGTGTCAATCAATGACAGGGAAATTTTTTTTATATGTATTCGACCAACAACAACACAGCAGAGATGAAACATGAGAAAGTGCATTCAATAAACAGTAGCTTCAACTTCAGCTTGCACTTTGCAGTATTATACAACAATTTGTAATAGTAAAATTGGAGCCGCCACTCCTCTTTGAGAGAGAGAGAGAGAGAGAGAGCTCTTTCAAAGTGTGATGTCTGTTGAATGAACCAAACCGGTCCAATACCCAAGTAAGTTGGTAACCCAACCCTAATTATTTAACACCCACATATGATTTGGTTCGGTTTGGTTTTAAATGATTTTTGGCATAACAGAACCGTGAACCGAACTTAACTGGTCGATTTTAAAAAAATTACAGCCGAACCAAGCCGATCGAGCCATCGGTTCGGTTTGGTTTGGTTCAATTTGGTCGATTTGATTTAATTGTGCACAGTCCTAGTTCTAATCCAACTATCGAAGAATACTTGCATCAAAATATTGTCATACAAGTTTTCAACCGAGTCTCGGCACTACAGGTTAGTCGAGGACAAACCTAAAATTCACAAAATATTTTGACACACTTATCGCGTAAGTGGTATGGCATATACCACTCAGAAATCGAGTCATTCCTCTCGCATCATACTTTGTATGATCCAACATCTATTCTGACTAACCATCCTACGATGATCGTGCTGATCACAAACGTAACTCTCAGTTACTCGAAGTTTGTCACAAAAATTTGGCCAACGTAAACATTCATTTACTCAAGTTCGACACACGACCAAATCGACTCATTCTTATCGATTTATGATTTTCCGATACCATCCGTTGCATCTCGTGCAACATTTTATTTCCCAATATTCCAAGCCATTGCTTGAATCCGTTCGACACATTTGTTATTCATTTGCATACACATATGCAACACATCTTACTTATCGAATTGTTGCACTTTATGCAACAAAGATCCTACGACTTGCTGCATTAATGCAACCAACATTTTACGACTTACTTCATTGATGCAACCAACATCTCACGACTTGTCGCATTGATGCATCAAACATCTCATGACTTGCTGCACATAATGCAACAAAAATCCATGGTGTTACTCGATAACATCATAAAAATTCTGGAACACTTACGGAAAAATGAGCAACATTATATAAACTTATTGTATGAAACATCTAGTGTGGTATTGAGTAGAGTCAAAGTCATTATATCATGTGATTGCGGAAAGTAACTTGGAATTGAAACGAACAAACCGTCCGAGGAAATTGTACATAGACCTATGATTCCACTTTGTTACGCCCGATCCGCTAAATAGTTCGTACTCGCATCGATTCAGCCAAATCGATCGTCCTCGTCGGGATGTGATGTCGTACGAGTCTGGAGTTGCACTAATACAAGGCAAGATGATTCAATCTTAAAACGGTTATCTCAATTCAAACATTCATAGCGGAGAAAAAGAATCATATTGAAGTTACACATAACGTACGAAACAATTCTTTTTTATTCATAAAGCAACAAAATACAAAGGCTCTCAATAGCCCCAAATGAATCATGCCAAATTGGTTTACAACACTCATGATCTCTCTAGCACACAAAGGATCTCGACGTTCCATACATCATGTCTTCTATAACCCGACTGCATCTTCATTTGCAAGTCCAAGACCTGACGCCTCAATACGTCCAAGTCGCTTCATTACCTGGGGGTTGGGGTATCAGTATACATCTCGTACTAGTTGATGGAAACTCACTTGCCTAAATCGATACTAAGTAATGTTGTGAATCATGCAACTTAATTTGTGACATTTATATCGTTGCCTTAGGATCAATTTTATGGCATATTCGAAAGCAGTAAAGCATGTACCCATGATAAACATGTTATCTTTGATTTGAGTAAGTAAACAAGCAATACAAATATATCTCGTATCGTTTTGTGGCGACTTCTTACTAAGTCGAGGAACTCACCCTTGTGCTGATGCAATGTGAATACCTATCACTCTTTCCTATTATGTTAAAAATGATATTTGTACAGGATCTGTGTACCTACACTATTTAGCCCACTGGCCCCTATCTATACAAAAGTCACTAGCATTCCGAGCCATAAAGGACTATATCTCGATACAACGGACCATTCTAGCGCATAGGTAGCAAGCCCATCAAAGATCCTACAACTTCCGTATTATGACGCGCCCTTTCAGCCCAAGTAGCAAGCCCTACTAGTGGTATCGTAATACCATGCTTAATAGCACCACTTCCCCTGTGTAGAAACGATTTTGGTGCCCCGATGCATCTCGTTAAGGAAAGCTATCAAAACCTGTTCACAGGTTATTCATGTCCGTGACCATGCCATACGTGTCTTACTCATACAACGCAACGTAGTCTAAGTTCGAAACTCAGATATTGCATGATCTCACATTACCAATCTTCTCTCATGTTTTTATAATTCGATTCATTGTTCTGTGGCATAATGCCTCAATTCAATGTTTCAAAGCGGCGATCTGTAGGTCCCAAACACACCGAGACACTAAGCCCCTTTGCATAATTAGCAGTTCCGTGACATTTGTACCACAAGTGTTCATTTTGCATTCGAAGCCATATTTCATAAGTTACGTGCACATATACACGCTTTGGTGCAGTTATTCAATCTTCTTCGACTTGTGCATTTGATGCACGTCTCGATACGATATTTAAATGTCCTATGCCTTAGTGTTCAGTATTCTGCTACCCATGCATTTGATGCACGACTCAATAGAGTCTTTCGATGTTCTATGACTTATTCTCTAAGTTGTCCTTGATACACGTCTCGATTTTAATTGTTCAATATTCTAAAATTTGTGCACTGATGCACTCGTCAATAAAATCCTTTGATGTTCTAAGTGTTCAGTGCCCTCCGACTTGTGCACTGAGGCATGTTTCGATAGAGTATTCAATATTATGTGTTATTCCCGGGGCTTGATCAAAGATGGTAAAACAGATGCAACAGAGATCAACGATGATACAAAAACCATATAACCCGATTACAATATGGAGGAGGAAAATAGAGAAGAGAAGATCTCTCGTTCTTCTTTGCAAACGTGTTGCAATTGGGACAGAACGAGGTACAATAATCTAGAGAAAGATGAGAAGAAGAAAAATACTGGGGTGTCAAAACACCGTTGCTCAAAGCAAGATTCGCCCACACGAACTGCTTCCAGGAACCAGCAAATTTGAAGAACTTGTGGAACGCTCGAAGTCACCTCTGTTATGACTCCTCGGATAGACTTGCAATGGCGGCAGCAACTCTCTCTCTCTTTCTCCTTTTCTGACTTATATTTTTGTAGTAATCACAAAGGAGGCCAGAAGAGAGTATATATAGAGAGAGGGTGGAAACCCTAGCCGCCTCTTCAGTTATGGAAAGATTGAATCAAATCCCAAAAGATAGCAACGAGATTAATTCAAATTCCACAAAGATAGCAACGAAATTAATTCAAATCCCACAAAGATAGGATCTGAATTAATCGTATTGAATTAGTCTTTCCATAACTGACTTGTAGTCTGCACAGCCAGCGGAACCCTCCATGCGACAGCAGCAGCACCAGCCTGGCCGCATGAGCCTCATGGCCGCATGGACCGCATGGGTCGTATGGACCGCATGAGCCGCATGAACTGTATGGATCGTATGGACCGCATGAGCCGTATGGCCGCATGGCCGCATGAGTCGCATGGACCGCATGAGCCGTATGAGCCGCATGGCCGTATGGCCGCATGGCCGCATGAGCCGCATGAGGCCACATATGAGCCGTATGCCGCATAAGACCGCATGGCTGCTGACGTGTTAAGTGTAAAGTACGCCAACAAAATGCCACATTACGCCTCATCAGCCTATGAGCCCGAGTCCGAGTCCGAGTCCGAGTCCGAGTCGCTAAGCCCCTTTGGGGCTTAGCTCCAAATGGAATTAATCCAAGAGAATGACAAAAGCATTAATGCTTAATCCTTGGAGCCTTATTCTTACCTCCTAGTAAAATCACCCATATGGTTCCCTCCTTAGGGTCACCACCCCATGTGCATCTCTCAATAACACAACCAAGTATATATGTTGAGATAACTCATGGTGCATTTCCGATGTGGGACTAAAATTTTATAAGGTATGTTGAGAGCAAGCTCTCTCCATGTAAAGAAAGCACCAACAATCCCCCACTATCACAACATATATATGTGTCCAGGGTTGAGCATTCCTACAGTAACTGTCCATTTTGCATTAGGATAGATGTCGCTGATGACTTGAATCTTCCCGCATGGGTTAAATAACAATGTGATACAAGAATGGACTACGCCTTGAATTCTGTACCACAATTGTAATTCTTCCCACTCACAAAGTGTAGTTGCGTGTACTTCTGGCTACACATTAAAGGCCCTGTGCCAGCCTGGTTTCAGTGTATAATTTTAGCGTCTACAAGTTTACCCTCAAGAGATGGCCTGATATCTCTTTCCAAACACTATAGGTGAGTTCTTTTTAAAGAGATATGGCATGAAGCCTTGCGCTTCCTTGCGGTGCTATGTTGCTATGACATGGCCTGAAGCCGAGGCATTACCCTACATGGCAACCTCATCGTAGTGTCATACTACTGTAGCATGAGGTCTCAGCCTCTTTGTAGTGCCAATCTACTCAGCATGAAGCCTAAGGCTTCCTTGCGGTGTTACGCCGCAACGACATGGCTTGCAATGCCGAGGCTTTACCCCTACCTGGGTACCTCATCATGGTATCGTGCCACTGTAACATGGGGCCATCCTTCCCTTTGTAGTGCTGTCTAAACTCTTTAATTACGTCATACAACATTAGGCTACCTGCCTATTTGCGGTGCTACGCCGCTATGACTTGGCTTGCAAAGCCGAGGCATTACCCCTACCTGGGAACCTCATGGTGGAGTCATCCCATTGTAGCATGGAGTTTTACTCCTTGTAGTGCTGCTCTACCGTGCTTCCTGTAAAGCACACCAGGCATTCACTCTGCCTGAGAACTCATTAAGGCGTTTAAGCCAACCTTCCACAGGATCTGTTTTTTTCGCAGAAAATACATAGTAGACAACAGTGGTTATGGGTCCATATCCCTTCCATGTTCAAGAGAACAAGTGCCCACTGTTACCTGATAGTTTTGTCAGTGATCCTCCTTTGAACCAAAAGTTAGATGCCTAGTAGATTTCTCTTTGAACTAATAGCATAAAACTTTATGGTAGGATTACAAAGACACACTATCAGAATACCTTCAAGCCCATTTTACAAGCTGTGTCATCGACCAACTGGCACTTGAGGCCCTTTGTGAACGGATCTGCCAGGTTCTCCTGACTCCGAACATCACCACTGCAATTATACCTCTTTTGATAAGATCATGTACTGTCCTGTGCTTCAACCGTACAGTCCTCTTCTTCTCGTTGAAGAGGTCATTTGATGCCACCACCGCAGTCGCCTGGTTGTCACAGTATATCGGTATCACCGGTATCTGAGCTCCAACCACTGGAAGATCATACATGAGCTCCCGAGGCCATTCTGCTTCATCTGCTGTAGTTTCAAGTGCATAGAATTCAGATTCTATGGAGGAACGAGAGAGTATAGTCTGCTTCTTCGACTTCCACGATATAGCAGCTCCACCCAAGGAAAAGACGTATCCACCTGTGGATCTCTCGCTTTCAACCTTTGAACACCAGCTAGCATCACTGAAGCCTTCACTACTGTCGGATACTCGTTGTAGTGCAGTGCATATGTCTGAGTCTTCTTGAGATATCTCATCTCCCGCTTCACAGCTTTCCAGTGCTCAACCCCTGGGTTGCTTGTGAACCGACTCAGCATTCCCACGGTGAAAGCTATGTCAGGCCTTGTGGCAGTGGTTGCGTACATCAAACTTCCGATAATGCTAGAATACTCCAGCTGCCTGACGCTTTCCCTCGAGTTTGGCTTCAGCTTTTGATCACACCTGTATGGCGTATCGATCCCTGGAAGATCCTTATACCCATAGCGTGTGAGCATCTTCTCAATGTAGAGAGATTGTGACAGCGCTACTCCAGTGTCTGTCCGGATGATCTTTATGCCCAAGATGACATCTGCATCCCCCAAGTCCTTTATACTAAATTTGGTTGAGAGGAACTTCTTTGTCCCTGTGGCACAGCCTATGTCCGTGCCTAGGATTAGCATGTCGTCCACGTACAGACAAATGACGACTCCTCTTCATCAGTGAACTTTGTGTAAACACATTTG
This sequence comes from Iris pallida, assembly GCA_029216955.1. NCBI lineage: Eukaryota > Viridiplantae > Streptophyta > Magnoliopsida > Asparagales > Iridaceae > Iris > Iris pallida. Next base: position 93,195 of record JANAVB010025860.1, read on the forward strand.
TCCGTCTCGCTGACTCTGTAGCCGTTTGACCTAATAACTTTGTCAAACTTCTCATGCCACATCTTGGGAGCTTGCTTCAAACCATACAATGATTTTACCAACTTGTAAACTTTGTCTTCAAGACCTTTGACGACAAATCCGTCTGGCTGTTGCATGTAAATCTCTTCGGTCAGCTCCCCATTCAGGAATGCTGTCTTTACATCCATCTGATGTATCACCAACTTATGTATAGCTGCTAGAGCGATTAACATCCTGATGGTGGTCATCCGAGCTACTGGAGCGTACGTGTCAAAGTAGTCTATCCCCTGTTTCTGAGAAAATCCCTTGGCTACCAGCCTGGCCTTGAACTTGTCAATAGTTCCATTTGCCTTCATCTTCTTCTTGAAGATCCATTTACATCCGATGGGTTTTTCTCCTTCAGGTAGATCTACCAACACCCATGTGTTATTGGAGGTGATAGAGTCAAACTCGTCATTTACTGCCTCATTCCAGAAGATAGCATCTCTGGTCTTCATCGCCTCATCATAGGTAAGCGGATCTGCTTCCACATAGGTGACAAAGTCATCTCCGAAGTCTTTCGGTCTTCTCGCTCGCTTAGCTGACGGCTCTGCGAGTTCTGGTACAAGAGTTGTTTCATCAACAACAGCTTCTTCTTAGACTACTGGCCCATATGAGATTTTAGTCTCATTTGCACCTACATCATTTTCCGGAATGTCCGAAAGAACAATGTTTTTCTTTTGCAAACTTGTCTTCAAAGTATTCAGCATCGCGAGATTCGATGATATGATTTGTCTTAATATCAAGAAATCTCCTAGCATCACTCTTCTCGGCATACCCCAAGAAGATTGCCTTCGTAGTCCTTGTCCCTAGCATCTGAATCTTCAGATCTGGGAGCTTCACATACGCCAGACACCCCCACACTCGAATGACATTCAAGTTTGGTCTGACTTTGAACCAGAGTTCATGAGGAGTTACGTCCGAAGTTGCATATGGCACTCTATTCAGAGTGAAAGTGGCCGTTAATGCAGCTTCTCCCAGTAGCATTTTGGAAGGCCTGCAGTAAGTAGTATAGAATTCATTTTCTGTTAATATTCGGTTCTTCTCTCTGCAACTCCGTTGGATTGAGGAGAATATGGAGCAGTAGTCTCGCATATGATTCCATGTTCTTTGTAGAATGATGCGAATTCATGAGACCTGTACTCCCCACCTCTATCACTTCTCAACCTCATGAGTTGTTGTCCTGTCTGCCGTTCAGCTTCGGCCCTGAACTCTCTGAACTTCTCGAAAGCTTCATCTTTAGACTTGAGCAAGTAGACGAACGCGTATTTTGAGAAGTCGTCGATGAAGGTTATAAATACTTCATCCTGGCCTTCGTGGAGAAATGTTTAAAGTCACAGATATCGGAGTACACCAACTACAGAAGATCTGTGCTTCGATTGACCCGATGAAAGGGTTTCCTTGTGATCTTCGTCTGAGCACACACTTCACACTTCTCCACCTTACCCCCACATTTGGAGATAAGTCCTAGACTAGACATTTTGTTAATTCTTTTACAATGAACATGTCCTAGTCTATTATGCCACAACTCAAGAGAATAATCAGAAAATGCAACTGCATTAATGTCATCAAACTAGTTGACAAGCTGAATTTTAAACATTCCTTCGGTTTGATAAGCCTTCCGAAGTATGTTCCCTTCTTGGACATCACCATCTGACCAGCATTGATGTCCATTCTCAAGCCTGTGATGTAGAGCAGGCTCCCAGAGATCAGGTTCTTGGCAATCGCTGGAATATGCTTCACACCTTGAAGCGTCAGAGTGTTCCCAGAAGTGAGTTTCAGCTCCACAGTCCCGATCCCCAGAACTTCAGCTTGCGCCTGGTTCGCCATGATAACCTTTTCAGATATTGGCTAGTAGGTGACGAACCATTCCTTGCCAGAACAGACATGGCAAGTTGCACCAGTGTCTATCCACCAGTCAGAGTCAACCCCCACAGTTGTGACCTGTGCGATCATAGCAACAATGCTAGAAACCAATGAAACCTTATTAGGCTCACATTTCTCTGATTGTTTAGGCTTGGATCTGCATTTACTTTTGTAGTGGCCTTTCTTGCCACAATTGTAACAAGTCACGTGGGACTTAGTCTTCTGTTGCTTGAATGAAGGACCCTTCACTTTTAGATTAGTGAAGTCTTTCTTCTTGGGATGAGAAGCCGCCTGCTTCCCCTTGGGATCTCTCGTCTGCACTAGATTGGCTTTAGCCAATTGTTTAGACAGAGTGTCCACCTTCTGTTGGGAACGCATCTCGTCCTCAACGTGGATCTCTTGAAGTAGATCTCCCAAGCTAATATCAAGCTTCTTTCTGTGCATCCTTGTATAGAAGGTACTCCATCCAGCAGGAAGTTTTGAGACGATCCCTCCAACGACAAACTTGTCGGGAAGGGGCATCTCTTCGTCTTCCAGTTTCTGACGTAACTTCAGAAATTCCTTCACCTGTGGCAACATGGACTTCTCGTCCTCAAAGAGCAATTTGTGATATTTTTCAACCACAAACATTTTGCTCCTGTTCCTGTCTTCTTCATATAGTTTTTCCACAGATCCCATATGTCTCTGGTAAGTTCCTTCTTCGAGTAGGATTCTGCCAGGGAGTCCTCCATAGCATTCAGGATGAGAAGTCTGCAGATGCTATTTTCCCTTCTCCATTTGGCCTGGAGTTTGGAAGCCGCATTGATTGCGGCAGTAGATCCAGTGTCTGGAATAGAGGGTTCTTCCTCCAACAGAACATGATTAACGTCTTTTTGTTAAAGAGTTAGATAAACCTTTCTCTTCCAGACTTGATAATGCTCTCCATCGAACTTTTCCAACTTACAGTAGTCCGATTGGACGAGCGAAGCATTAATGTTTTCCATCTATAAAAATCTTGCTTTGAGATTGTTATTCCCGGGGCTTGATCAAAGATGGTAAAACAGATGCAACAGAGATCTACGATGATACAAAAACCATATAACCCGATTATAATATGGAGGAGGAAAATAGAGAAGAAAAGATCTCTCGTTCTTCCTTGCAAACTTGTTGCAATTGGGACAGAACGAGGTACAATCTAGAGAAAGATGAGAAGAAGAAAAATGCTGGGGTGTCAAAACACCGTTGCTCAAAGCAAGATTCGCCCCACGAACTGCTTCCAGGAACCAGCAAGTTTGAAAAACTTGTGGAACGCTCGAAGTCACCTCTGTTCTGACTACTCGGATGGACTTGCAATGGCGGCAGCAGCTTTCTCTCTTTCTCCTTTTCTGACTTATATTTTCGTAGTAATCACAAAGGAGGCCATAAGAGAGTATATATAGAGAGAGGGTGGAAACCCTAGCCGCCTCTTCAGTTATGGAAAGATTGAATCAAATCCCAAAAGATAGCAACGAGATTCAAATCCCACAAAGATAGCAACGAAATTAATTCAAATCCCACAAAACTAGGATCTGAATTAATCGAATTGAATCAGTCTTTCCATAACTGACTTGTAGTCTGCACAGTCAGCGGAACCCTCCATGCGGCAGCAGCAGCAGCAGCCTGGCCGCATGAGCCTCATGGCCGCATGGACCGCATGGGCCGCATGGACCGCATGAGCCGCATGAATCGCATGGACCGCATGGACAGCATGAGCCGCATGGCCGCATGGACCGCATGGACCGCATGAGGCCATGAGCCCGAGTCCGCCAACAAAATGCCACATTACGCCTCATGAGCCCATGAGCCCGAGTCCGAGTCGCTAAGCCCCTTTGGGGCTTAGCTCCAAATGGAATTAATCCAAGAGAATGACAAAAGCATTAATGCTTAATCCTTGGAGCCTTATTCTTACCTCCTAGTAAAATCACCCACATAGTTCCCTCCTTAGGGTCACCATCCATGTGCATCTCTCAACAACACAACCAAGTATATATATTGAGATAACTC
>JANAVB010025861.1:0-76479 GCA_029216955.1 Iris pallida
TAAGATACCGTCAGAAGAACGTGTGGATCATGTGAAGTTGTTACTTCAGGATCTCGCACGTGATTGGTGGGAATCAGAGGAAGTAGGCATCAGACGTCCTGTTGCTTGGGACAATTTTACTGCGAGATTCAAGACCAAGTACTATGGAGTTGTGGCGCAGTTTAAACTACAACAGAAGTTTATCAACCTCAAGCAGGCTGGCAAGACAGTAGATGCTTATGCAGCGGAGTTCTGCAGATTGAGTAGGTTCGCCCCAGAGATGGTAGCAACGGAGAGCCAGAGGGCTATGAGGTTCCAGCAAGGGTTTTATCTTGAGCTCTTGCAATTGATGAGGGGCACAATTATCAGACTTTTGACGAAGTATTGACGACAACCCGAAGGCATGAGATCACCATTCAGAGGATCACGGCAATGACTAGGGGCCAGAAGAGATCCCACAGTCAGATTGAAGGAGGAGGGGGAGTAGCACCCCGAACAACAGCACCGTCCCTTGATATTCGCATCCACGATGTGGTAATACGAGGGCCAGCACCACCACCAAGCCAGCAGCAACAACAGCAGAGGAAGAACCAGCAACCCCCAGCGGGCTGCACTTATTATGGAAAGGTAGGGTACACTAGGGATGTGTGTCGAACATTGAATGGGCAGTATTTGATATGTAGAAATCCAGATCATCGGGTTACCACTTGTCCTATGAATTCGAGGTCAGGAGGACCAGGGCAACAATTTCATGCTCTGCCAGCACCAGGGGCAGGCCAGTATCGAGGACCAGCAGTGGTAATGAGACCGTTGGCACAGCGCCCGTTTATGTCGCAGGCTCAGATGTTTCGGCAGCAGGGACCGCCGATGCAGCAACACCAGCATAGACTACCCCAGCATCACCAAGGCTGGGGCCAACAGCAGCACTAGGCTAGGCCACAGCATGGGAACCAAGAAAGAGGTCGAGGGCAGGCATTCACTCTGTCCTTGGAAGAGGTATTGGCATCCGGAGATGTTGTGGCAGGTAACATTCTCGTCGTCTCATATCCCGCAGTAGCATTGTTTGATTCGGGAGCATCACACTCATTTATATCTACACAATTTACAACACGGCTAGGAATGGAATTCGAGGCATTGCCAGGGAGGTTAAATATACTCACTGGTAATGGGCTCGTAGGGGTTAGTAGAGTTATTCTAGCATGTAGCGTTTAGTTTGCGGGCATTTCTTACCCGCCTAGTTGATAGAATTTTCTGTTGGAAATTTCGACGTCATCTTAGGCATGGACTGGCTGAAAGATAGTCATGCGACAATAGATTGTCGTAGAGGGAGTGTATCTTTTGATATTCCAGGCATGAAGAGGTTCACCTTAGTCAGATCAGAGGCAACTCAACAAAAGCAGGGAGTAGTAACGGCAATGGAAGAAGTTCAAGTTCCGAAGGTAGTTGAAGAGTTTCTAGACGTATTTCCCGAAGAACTTCCAGGTCTACCACCGGTTAGGGATATTGAGTTCAGCATAGAATTGGTACCTGGAACTAAACCAATATCAGATCGAGTTTACAGAATGACGGATTCAGAGCAGGCCAAGGTATCTCAGCACATAGAGGAACTGAAAGAGAAGAAGTTCATCCAAGCTAGCATATCACCATGGGCAGCACCAGTGGTAATTGTAGGGAAGAAGGATGGGTCATCCAGATTGTGCATCGACTACAGGAAGCTTAACGCAGCAACAGTAAAGAACAAGTACCTACTACCCAGGATCGACAACTTGTTTGATCAGTTGAGCAGAGCTAGAGTTTTCTCCAAGATAGATCTTCGTTCAGGGTATCATCAAGTGAGGGTTCGGAAGAAGGATATTCCCAAGACAGCATTCAGGCCGAAGTATGGGCATTATGAATTCTTGGTAATGCCATTTGGTTTAACCAATGCTCCAGCAATATTTATGGATTTGATGAACCGCATCTTTATGACATACTTAGATCAGTTTTTCGTTGTGTTTCTTGACAACATTCTCTTATACTCTGCCAGTAAAGAGGAACATGAAGATCAACTCAGGAAAGTGTTGCAGGTTCTGAGAAAGAACCAGTTGTATGCCAAGCTCAGCAAGTATGAGTTCTGGATGGATCACATTTCATTCTTGGGTCACATCATATCAGGAGCTGGAGTAGTAGTTGTCACACCCCAGAACCAGAATACCGGAGAGCGGGGGCAGACATAGCCAGCTACGTAATCCTAAAGTACGTTAATACTCTGAAATCATGTATAAGCTGTCAAGACATAGGGGTTACTCTACAAGCCATCAGTCAATCCTAAGGTTTAACAATCCTAGGTATCTCAATCACAGGCAATTATACAAGAGCAAAGAGTACGATCATCATACATACAATAGTAAGGCATCCCGAACCATATATACATGAATGATCATGAAGCCAGTACCACAGAACTGATGACTAGCTAGAGTATTAGTCGTACATGATAAGGACTAGCTATAGTCTAGAATACACATATCATGTTTATGCCCGTAGGCTACAATATCAAGGAAAATACCAAAACACGAGCTAAACACGTGCTCGAGGCTAAACGTTACAAGAGGAGAATTTACATATCAGTGGAAGGATGAAGAAGAAACCCACTGAGGCACTCTGGTGCTCGGGCTGGTCACCGTCGAGTAGATGGTGCGGTAGAATCCTTCGGGCTCTTCTTATTAGAACCTGGCCATGCAAAACCAGTGGGGTCAGACCCCAAAATAGCAAGTACCACAAAGGAGGCCGAACTATGAACTTAAAACCAGCAATCATAGGCAATCAACAGGGAGAGAAAGCAATAAGTAAAGGAGGATCGAGATTCGTGCAGTACCAATGCACTTATCCCGAACATAGGAAGACAGTAAGTAAATCATCATTAGACATAAGGTAAACTGGAGAACATGTTAAATAAATAGAGCTAGGCAATATACGAAGAGAGGACGAAGGTACTGTTCCGGAAGCCAGGTTACAACCCTTAAACCAAACAAGGACCGGGATTGTAACCCTTCGCCTGAACAGAACTTGGTCTCTGATCATTTATTGCTAGAGGTAACAATCATTAAGTGACAATGAGAGAGTGACAATACAGAGTATAATACATTAGAGTGACAATCATTGCCACCATTATCCTGGAACAATTTGGAACTGGATCTGGACAAGACTTAGACTGGGAAGGTGATATACGATGAGATAACCATGGGACTATTCAGATAACCAGGTTACAACCCGTAAACCAAATATGGACCGGGGTTGTAACCCTTCGTCTGAACAGAACTTGGTTTCTCCCACCATTTATCGGTAAGATAATATAAGAAAATAGGTCATGTAACAATCTTGTACAGGATCAAGACAAGACTAGACTGAGTAAACTCCATTCAATCAACCACGGCCAAGCAATAAGTACGGCTTGATACATTAACTAACTAGGGTTATCACACTACCAAAATAAGTCATATCAGCGACGTATTTAGCGACTCCATACAAAAACGTCGCTATTTTTTGGGGTTTTAGCGACGTTTATGTATGACGTCGCTGTTTGTCACTGACAGCGACTAATAGCGACGTCTAGCGGCTGCAATTTGTTAAATGAGAATAGGCGTCGCAAGTTCGTCGGTACACGTCGCTGAATCAGCGACGTGTAGCGACGCAATTTAAGTAGCGTCGCCGTTTCATAAATACCAGCGACGTTTAGCAACGTTCTAGAATTACGTCGCTAATATTTTTATATAGCAAGGGTTTCGCTTTTCGATCTTTCACAAAATTTCCCCCCAAATATTTCGTTCCCTCCGGCAATTTCCCCAAAATTTCCCTCCGCGACGCGCGACGCCCCTCCGGCGATTTCCCTCCTCCGGCCTCCTCCTCCGCGGCGCTTCTCCGGCGATCTCCCTCCTCCTTCTCCTCCTCCTCCTTCCTCAGGTAGCTCCGGATCAGGTAACTCTCCCCCCCCCCGCTTCCCAGTTTCTCCTCGACTTCTAGCTCTCTCTCTCGCTTGTAGTTCGTGTCCACGAGAGCGTGGACTCGCTGCCGGGGACACGAAACTCACAGTGGACTCGCTTCTAGTTCGTGTGACACCTATTTTTTTTGGTTTGGACACGTCGTGTCCCACTGTGTGGACACGAGACTCACAGTGGACTCGCTTCTAGTTCGTGTGATACCTATTTTTTTGGTTTGGACACGTCGTGTCCCATTGTGTGGACACAAGACTCACAATGGACTCGCTTCTAGTTCGTGTGACACCTATTTTTTTGGTTTGGACACGTCGTGTCCCACTGTGTGGACACGAGACTCACAGTGGACTCGCTTCTAGTTCGTGTGACACCTATTTTGTTGGTTTGGACACGTCGTGTCCCACTGTGTGGACACGAGACTCACAGTGTGATACTGGGAGTTGTTTTTGGGCTTTTTTAGGGTTTTAAAATGATGAATAAATTGTCTAATAATTATTATCGAGCTCTATAAAATTTCAGCTATGTCACGAAGGATGGATACTAATCCTGTGAATGAGTTTTCTCCTAAGTATTCTCGACAGTTGAGAATGATTTAGCTCACTGACATTACTGAAATATGGAATGATTAGTGTAGGATATGTTGGTCAGGTTTTGGCAGAGTCAGCTATGTCACGAAGGATGGATACTAATCCTGAATACCATATTTTAAATCCTACAACGCTGCTTAGTTGAAAGTCTTATAATTAGACTTTCTGTTCAGTACCCTTTGACTGCTTAGTTGAAAGTCTTAATTAGTAGTAGATAATCTATGGTACGACATCGTGATCAGGACATAGTCCCTGCAGCCATTCGACTGGCGAGGCATAAACTATGTAGCCGTAGATAAAGTTGACTGTCCTCCTACCCCCATCCCTTGGCAATGATGATACGACAACCTATCACTACATCTTTTAGTAGTAGATAATGTCTTAGTATTACATTATGTGGGTTCATCTTGATTCTGTTACATCCTTCAGATACTAGATTCGATAAGAACATATACTACATAATATGTACAGAACATAGATGATTCAAACTAATATATGTTAGAATGCATTTTGGGTTGTGTTCTGAGCCATTCGTCCCCACACTTGGCAATTATACAGAACCGTTTGTGGATATACAGGAGTCATCCTGATGAATTATTATCTGTGTCAATCTTTGCAGAATTATCTTAAAATAGATATGAATTACTATCTGCGGAACCGTTTGTGGATGTACAATCGTCATCCTGATGACATGTGCGGTGTGCGGGATGAATTTATACAGGGTGTGCAACAGTTCCTACAGTTTGCCAAGGCGTTCCCTCAGTACATGGACCGTACAAAAATTAAGTGTCCATATATGAGATGTCGCAACTTGAAATATCATTCGGAAGTGGATGTGACATATCATTTGTATTCGAGGGGTTTCATGCCAAATTATTATCAGTGGACCGCACACGGAGAACTTGTGTCTTTAGCCTCCGAGCCGGAGCCTTATGTGGAGCCTTATGTAGATGTCCACGAGCATGCTGATTACGACCAAGGGTAGACGAACATGGTTTTTGATGCTGCGGGGCCTAGTTTCGATCCGAACAATCAATATGCAGCTGAGGAGGCACCGAATGCTAATGCTGCAAAGTTCATGGAGTTGCTGGAGAATGCAAGGACTCCTTTATATCCTGATTGTGATGACCATTCACCGTTGGAGGTGGTTACAAGATTGTTGAGCATAAAATCAGATTTTAACATGTCTCAAGAATGCTACAACCGAATCCTGGAGTTAATTATAGATATATTGCCGGAGGGTGGAAAGTTACCTAAAGACTTCTACCGATCCAAGAGAATGGTGAGATCGCTCTGGATGGGGTATGAAAAAATTGATGCATGTCGCAACGGATGCATGTTGTACTATAAGGACGACAAGGATGAAGACGCCTGCAGATTTTGTGGTGTCGATCGCTTCAAGGCAACTAGTACAACAAGGACTTCTGGTGCACGCAAGCCAACAGATTCGATGCACTATTTGCCTTTGACGCCGCGGTTGCAGAGGTTGTTTATGGCAAAGGAGACAGCTGATAATATGAGTTGGCACAAGCGGGAACAAATAGATGGAGTACTGGATCATCCCTCCGACGGGGAAGCATGGAAGCACTTTGATCGAGTGTATCCCGATTTTGCTTCGGAGCCGCGTAATATCAGATTGGGGCTTTCCTCCGACGGTTTTACCCCATTTGGACTTTCGGGCTCACAATATTCCTGTTGGCCAGTGATTGTTACTCCGTACAACTTGCCGCCTTGGATGTGTATGAAGACTCCTTACATGTTCCTAACTGTTATTATTCCAGGTCCGAAGAACCCGAAGAGGAACATCGATGTGTACTTACAGCCCTTGGTAGATGAGCTGAATCAGTTGTGGGAAGTAGGTGCAACCACATATGATGTTTCCAGAAAGCAGAACTTTCAGATGAGGGCCGCACTAATGTGGACCATCAATGATTTCCCGGCCTATGGAATGTTATCGGGTTGGAGCACCCATGGTCATCTCGCATGTCCGTATTGCATGGATCGCACTAAGGCTTTCCATTTGAAACACGAAGGAAAACCGTGCTTCTTTGATTGTCATCGACAGTTCCTGCCAAAGGATCATCCGTACCGGAGGAACAGGAATGCTTTTCGTGCTGGCGTGGTGGAGAAGTCCAGTCCACCGCCACGGTGGTCTGGGGACACGATATGGGAAGAAGTTAAAGAATTGTCAAGTGCTATTGAAGAGCCTACAGCGGGGTACAAGTGTGATAGATTTGGCCGCGCTCACAACTGGACGAAGAGGAGTATATTCTGGGACCTACCATATTGGAGTGACCATCTGCTCAGACATAACCTGGATGTCATGCATATCGAGAAGAATGTATTTAACAATATAATAAATACTGTGATGGACGTAAAGGGGAAGACGAAAGACAATTCCAAGGCCAGGTTGGACTTAGAAGAAATATGTAGACGTCCAGAGTTGCATTTGATAAAGGAAGGCAGTGGAAAGTATAAGCAGCCCAGGGCCATTTTCTCACTGGACAAGGAGGACAAAGGTAAACTTTGTAGGTGGATCCAGGGCCTAAAATTTTCAGACGGGTACGTATCGAATTTGAGAAGATGTGTTGACCCGAAGGAGAACAAACTCCAGGGTATGAAGAGCCACGACTGTCACGTTTTTATGGAGAGGTTAATCCCGATTGTATTTCGGGAATTCTTACTTCATGTCGTTTGGGATCCACTGACAGAGCTTAGCATATTCTTCAGAGATCTTTGTTCTACTAAGTTGCTCGTCGATCGGCTTGAAAAGCAGGAGAAGGACATTGCAGTAACATTGTGTAAGCTTGAGAGGGTGTTCCCTCCTGGATTCTTCGACTCTATGGAGCATTTGCCAATTCATCTTTCATATGAGGCACGTGTTGGTGGGCCCGTCGATTATCGGTGGATGTACCCGTTCGAGCGCCATCTAAACCACCTGAAGAGGAAGGTGAAAAATAAGGCACGGGTCGAGGGTTCTATTTGTGAAGCCTATGTCCTTGAGGAGATTACAAACTTCTGTTCAATGTATTTCAAGCCTCATATTGCTACAAATAGAACAAGAGCTCCGAGGAACGATGATGGAGATATAGAATATAATGATGCATTATTGAAAGTCTTCAATGCTCTTGGAAAGCCTTCAGGAAAACTGAAAAAGAGATATTTGAATGATGAGGAACTAAAGGCGGCCCAATTATATATATTACTCAACTGCGAGGAGGATGAAGTGGAAAAGCTAGAGTGGTAAGTGAAAATCTTCAACATTCAAGTCATCTATTTGTTGATTCCGTTATTATAATTTAACGAGTATATCCCGATCGATATTTATTGGTTTTCAGCAAATTTAATGATGAGGTGAGGTCAAGTAGACCATACATTGCAGAGGAAGAAGTAGAAGAAGAAATGAGACTTCATTTCCCGTCTTGGTTGACTGCATATGTACGTAAGAAGCTAGTTAGAATCTTCCTCCATTAACTGCACAAGAAATAACTTAACATTAAACTTAATTTCGTATCTTTTTCGTGTTTAGGTCGATCGTTCGGACGTCATTCTTGAGAATGAATCTATTAGAACTCTTGCCAAGGGACCAATTTATGCCGTCAAAGTATGGCCAAGTTATTCCGTGAATGGGTTTAAGTTCAAGTCAACAAATGCTGTCAACAGAGATAGCTTCCTGGATCTTGATTCCACAAAAAACAGTTGCTTGTGTATCAAATCTACAAACTACAAAGATGTCACTCCAGGCAATGATTTCTATGGCGTCTTACGTGAGATCGTGGAATTGACGTACAACTATGGCATAGAGCCTGCCAAGATCGTGTTGTTCAAAGTTGATTGGTTCGATCCCATACAAGATCAAGGATGGAAAATTGACAAACATGGTCTTGTAGATATTAACTACCGTCGTCGATACCAAGGATACGAACCATTTATCCTAGCAAGTCAAGCTCAACTCGTATATTTTACAACATATCCTAGACGGGGAACAACGAGGTACGACTGGTGGGCAGTATGCAAGACTAAAGCCAGAAATACCTACGACGTCGACGAAGTGGCTTATCAGGAGGACGAGCTGCCTCTTGTACCTAATACAGTTGATGTCGACTCAGTAGAAGTTCCCCATTCAATATCTACTTGTGTAGAAGAGGTACAAGTATCCGAAGGGGAAGACGAAGGAGATGCTAGTGACGATAAGGAGGAAGAGGAAGAGGATGAGGAGGAGGAGGCAAACGAAGAAGATGAATTTTCAGAGGATAATTGAGAAACTGTGATTTTGATGTATTCATACTTCTGTAATCTTAAATTATGAACTATGATCACTTTTAAAAACTTAAATTATGAATTCCAATGTATATATGCAGATATTTCTAAACTGTCATTGTATTTATTTATATTTTCAATCATAAACTGTGATTTCGATGTATTCATATTTCTGTAGTCTTAAATTATGAACTCCAATGTTATTATCAGCATGGCAGGACAACGCGGAGGCACCTCAGGACGACACGGAGATAGGCCAGCACGATCCGTGTCCTTAGGTGGGCAGAGAGCTCCGTTACAGGAGGATGGCTCTGGACCATCCTCTGACCCGAGCACTCCATTGTACTATACGGTCTCAGGTCCGGGTGGCAGTGCACCTGCGACGAGCAGTTCCAGGCTTGCTGAGCATACTACTTCCCCTAGCCTTCCTAGCGCTGACAGCAGCATGGCGGGTGGGGAGCAGGTGAAGGAGGTAGTCCCTACTCCCGTCCGTCCCGCCCGAGCGGATCCATACCAGAGCGACCCTGCATGCGCACCTCAGGGCGAGACGAGGATGGAGATTTGGGCCGACGGTCCTACGAAGTAAGTTAAATCAATATTTTATGCATGGCTGTATATCTATATATATTCATTAATACGTCGGTTATCGTTGTATACAGATATCGTCCCTCGTCGGTACAGAGAGCGTTGGGCCTGTTTCTAAGGTCCAACTATGGGGGTCCGTGGATCAACTACTCGGATGCCTCGGAAGAGAGGAAGGCATTCTGGTTTGCCCACTTCAAGGTAACTAAAGATAGTTAATTTAGTATGATTAATATAAATTTAAGTATTTTTTAGAACTAATTATTTTAATTTGTAATTCTTGTAGAGGACTTATTTTTATCCACCACACCGCGGCGAGCAGATTGAGAGGCAGTTTTCTGCCGTCGCCGCCAAGTTGATCCGTGATGCTATTGACGATCAGAAAAAATGTCACCGCTCCGGAAAGCCGATTGCTGGTTGGATCACACCTGACCAGTGGGCCACGATGAGGGCTCGATTTGAGGAGCCCGAGTACAAAGAGCGGTCGGAGAAGGCGAAGGCGGCTAGGACGATGGCCGGAAAGTGGTGTGGTGGATCGATTCCTATGACGGAGCATTTCTGTCGTCTGGTATATAATTTATTGTCAAATATAAGAATTTATTGATTGTAGGAGTATATAATTTTCTATTTTACTAAAGAATAAAATATAACAAACACGCAGGTGAAGAGGGGTGAGGACGCAAACATGGTGACCGTCTTCCTGGCCACCCATCGAAAGGATGGGAAGCTCATCGACGACCGGGCTACTCAGAGCTATGTAAGTACTAATTTAGATTTCGTTAATTTTTAACACAACTTGAAGAATATACAGATAACCATATACTTAATAATAATTAAATATTTTAGACGTTTATTAGGCTAATTTAGGTAAGTACTGATGTATAGAGATGCACAATAATTTCTAGGAAGAGTATGTTAGGCTACGTGATGAGCGTGCGAGTGCTAGTGCACAGGCAGAGGGAGGGGTTGTACATCGCAACCCTCTCCGTCCCAGTCGGAGGACGAGCTCTGGAAGACCGCTGTTGGTGGTCTTCAGAGGGGTACGTACTACGGTACGGGGTCCTACGGCGCATTTGTTGCGACGCAGGCATCCAGGGCTCCCTCTTCCAGTGCGCATTCACAGCCGTCACAGGCCGAGTCGTCCCGAGTCGAGGAGATCGTTGTCCGCCAGATTGCTGAGCTGCGCGACGATATGCTGAGGAGGATTGCTGAGCAGCAAGGGCCTCAGGAGCAAGAGGACGCTGCGTCGGTCACCGCACGCTTTGACGAGCTCGAGCGCACCGTACAACAAGTACAGGGGACACAGGAGTCCATTCACGACACCGTTACCAGGATAGCGACTTGCATGGAGCAATACAGCACCAGACTCCGAGCCCTAGAGGAGACGCGGATGCACCCATCTCCAGCGGTTACACTGCCTCCTTCTCCAGTGGTTGCATTGCCTCCTCCTTCATCGTCGTCGGTAGTTCTTACACCGGAGCAGTATGCTTACCTTCTTTCCAGGAGCGGTGATAGGAGCGGTGATGCTCCTCCTGATCAGTCGTAGTCGGCATATACATTGTTGTGTGATGGCCTATTGTTGGGTCTTTTATGTGGTTTTACATACTTTATTCTTATGTGGACACATTATGTTTGACATTGTTACAAATTTTCATAAATCTGTGTTGATTGTGGACACATTGTGTTTCAAACGTGTTCGTGATTGTGTGTATGTGTTGTTTGATACTGTGTTCGTGATACACAGTCGTTGTTGTCAAATGGTGCTGCAAATTCTGCAAATGCTGCAATTGCTGTAAAAAAAATTTAATTTTTTTTTAAGATTAGCGACGTTCAGCGACTATCAGCGACGTACAGCGACGATATAAACGTCGCTAAGTACGTCGCTAATATTAATGATTACCGTCGCTAATCGTCACTAAACGTCGCTACATGGACGTCGCTAAACGTCGCTTTATGTCGGTAATATAGTGACGTTATAAAGTCGCAGAACGTCGCCATTTGGCTCTAAAGCCAGGTCAGCATCGATGCATTTCAAGTCGCTCAACGTCACTAGGTTACGTCGGTAAATTATGACGTTTTATGTCGCTGGCAGTCGCTAAATTAGCGACGTGGGAACGTCGCTAAAGATCGTCGCAATAGCGACGTTTGGCGACGTTTTCTTGTTTAGCGACTAGCTTAATCGCGACTACTTGAAAACGTCGCTAAATACGTCGCTAATAGAAATTAGCGACGTATTTGCCCTTTTTAGCGACGTCTTGGCGCGCCGCTGAATTAACAGATTTTAGTAGTGTCACAAGCCTTAGTTACTAGCAATATGCAATGAGATGTTCCTCCAGCCACAAGCCCTGCAGCTAATCCAGGTTATCCAGGCGACTTGGATTCATTAAACAATGCCTCGTTCTACTCTACATATCAGTGAGTCTAGACTTGTTCCCTACTCGTCGGCAGGCTACAAGTCCAACAATTGTGGCCGGGATAGCAGGATCGCCTGTAACTGGGAAAATCTCTTATGACTACTGGATTATTCTAGTTATTATCTTTAGTAAACTTTAGTGGGTACCCCTGACCGTGGTACTCAGGGGTCCCTGTCCTAGACATGATGCAAGACAAGACGGGTTCATTTGTACAAGCACAATCGTCCACGGTGTCCAGGTTATTCAATCTTGTCGTGTCAAGCTAGCCGTCGCAACAGTAGTTCGAGAAATATCATGTCAGGTTTATTTGTCAAGAGTGTGCCACGGCGGGCCACTATCAAGAATTATCATGTCAAGTTATCATGTTAAAATTTGTCAGGTCAAGTTATCTTGTCGGGAGTGCACCACATCGGGTCACTATCAAGTCATGTCATTTATCAAGGAGGGGAGAAACTTGTACAATTAAATAATAATATAATATATATATATATACTTGAAGCCAAGGAAAAACTCTACAACTTTTATGTTGGGAGTGGAAAAAAATTCTGACCACAATTCAGGCAAATAAAATATTTAAACAATCAAAGTGGACCCCATACGGCCCAAAAGTGGGAGAACATACATGCGGCCAAAGAGAGTGGGAGGCCACCCATACGGCCAGCCAAAGCATATGCGGCCAGAACATAACTGAAGGAGGCCATGCGGCCAGCAAGAAATATGCATGCAACCAAAAAAGACAAGGAGAGAGGAACCCGCAATAAATGTAAGCATCCACTCAAGCAAAAGAAAAGGGCACGTGGCCACTCAAGTACAGAGGCCATGTGGGACCCGACAATTAATGCAGTAAGAAAAGGTTCACGTAGACCACTTAAATATTGGTTCACGTGGCCAAGCAATTATTATACATATTATAATATGCCATCCAAGTACATAAGGCCATGAGGCCAGAAATTTATGGGAGGTCATGCGGCTCCAAAATTCATTGCCAGCAAGAATTATTCATGCAATCAGAAAAGGCAAGGAGTGTGGGACCCACAATAATTAATGCTTCATACTAATGAGGCCAGCACACCATAGTGTATGCGGCAAAATATGGCACGTGGCCACTCAAACAATACATGCGGCCAAGAATTATTGGCCAGGAATAATGTTAAAGAATTAATGCCATGCAAGCTTCACATTAATGCAAGCATGAATTAATGCCATGCAAGCTAAAATTAGCAAAGGCCATGCGGCTGATTGTTCCCATGCTCCCATATGCGGCTGGTGCTAAAAGAATGCAATAACAAAGGCATTAAACAAATGCCTTAAAGGATGCTATGCGACTGACTTCCAAAGGAATGCTTTAACCATGCATTTAAGGAAATGCATTGACAATGCATTAAATGCATTCTTAAACAATGCATTATATTTAATGCATTCAATGCATTCTAGAGCAATGCATTATAGTTAATGCATTAATAATGTATTCTGGAGCTAATGCATTAATAATGGATTCAATGCATTCTCATGCGGCTGGCTTTCAAGAATGTATTAACAATGCATTTGTATATGCGGCTGATGCTAAGTGTTCAAGCACACATGCGGCTGCCTTTAAATATAACATGCCTGCTTACATGCGGCTCACTAATGCATGAATGCATGCAACTTGCCTATTAAAGCAAGCAATAAATAATAAAAGAAAGAAAAAGGCCATGCACGTGAATGCTAAGGCTATGCATTAAAATATACATGGCATTGACCTATGCGGCTAGCCAATGCAAGACAATTAATTAAATGGCCATGCAATTAATGCATGCCAACAAATGCTGAAAAATGGCCATGTGGCCAAGGCAATAAATTAATGCTCATGCGGCTGGATTTATCCATGCGGCAGGGAAGAACACTTGCCGCATGAAATAGTCATGCGGTCAAGTACTGTTCTTCTCCTCCAATTTCGAGAAGAAAAATACCATGAATTTATGCTTCCAAACTCCATAATTCTATCATCCAGAGTCCAAATCTGAACTTCCATAGGTCAAAATGGGGTAGAAAGAAATTCTCTACAACATGGAACCATCAACTAGCAAAAATATACAAGTTTGACAGATCAAAACCCATAAAAACCGAAAATATCACAAAGCTAGATCTACAACAATCCACTCGGTAAAACCGAAAACTCTAAGTTATAAAGATGCTTAGAATCATGCAAGGAAGAAGATAGAACAAACAGCAATAAATTTGTTTAAGGTTCGGCAAGGTGTACTTGCCTCTCTCTCTAATGGCTAGGGTTTATTGGATAAGAAATGAATGAGGGTGAATGAGGAGGGAGAGAGAAAAGTGGCTTATATAACAAGCTCAAGTGATCTCCACCATTCATTCCTCTCCACTCAATCTAAACCATACACCTCATCTCATGAGAAATCAAACCAAACCAAGTCAAAGTGGAACCGAACCAAATAAAACCAAATCCAAGTTAAACCAAGTCATGAAAATCCAACTCTTCGGAAAATTTTAAAATATCACGCAAATCGATAAATACGAAATACGGCTCAAATAAATACGTATCCGTATAAAATATCGATATAGTGAGACGGGTCTCACAACTCTCCACACCTTAGAAAAATATCGTCCTCAGAATTTTCTGAGGCTAGTCGAGCAAGATAACAAAACAAAAGCTCCAGGAAACTCAACAATCTCAATAAATCAAGCACGGCATATAAGTAAAGTAAAACAATCAGTAATGTAAATAAATACGTAAGCAGTAAATAAATACACAAGAACAATTACAATCATGATCAAGAAGGGTTGGAGGCATATGGATCAATATGTCTCCTGAGACAGTTGTGTAGAAACCAACGTCCTCGCTGGCCTAAGCTGACTCCCAAAAATAGATAAAAGTCAAGCCTCAAGGTAAGTCGGTACCAATGACTTAGTTCAAGACATGACTCTACCCAGGACGTGTCATCGTAGTTGAAACAGATGCTGGAACTTTATCACATGTCTCAAGATACGAAGACAGAAGTGACTGGCTGATCGGGATGGACTGACATCTCTGCTTGCATGCTGAGACTGATCCTCCATAACTAGCCTGACTGAAGAATGCTGAGCTGCCCTCGGCAAAACACGAACAAGATAATCAGAAGGATCAAGAACAGTGCCCTTAAAAGTTGAAGGACACAAGATCAAATCATGAGAACAGGAATGATCAATGATCAAAATAGATATCAAGTCAAGTATCAGAGGTAGAGAATAATCCGAAGGAGATCAATAAGGATAATCGTGATTAAGATATCTAAACATGGTAACCCCCACAAATCTGGAAATCGAGACCTGCGTGGGCCACCACTAAAACCATGTCACTCTCCAGAACCAGAATACCGGAGAGCGGGGGCAGACATAGCCAGCTACGCAATTCCAAAGTACGTTAATACTCTGAAATCACATATAAGCTGTCAAGACACGGGGGTTACTCTACAAGCCATCAGTCAATCCTAAGGTTTAACAATCCTAGGTATCTCAATCACAGGCAATTATACAAGAGCAAAGAGTACGATCATCATACATACAATAGTAAGGCGTCCCGAACCATATATACATAAATGATCATGAAGCCAGTACCACAGAACTGATGACTAGCTAGAGTATTAGTCGTACATGATAAGGACTAGCTATAGTCTAGAATACACATATCATATTTATGCCCGTAGGCTACAATATCAAGAAAAATACCAAAACACGAGCTAAACACGTGCTCGGGGCTAAACGTTACAAGAGAAGAATTTACATATCAGTGGAAGGATAAAGAAGAAACCCACTGAGGCACTCTGGTGCTCGGGCTGGTCACCGTCGAGTAGATGGTGTGGTAGAATCCTTCGGGCTCTTCTTATTAGAACCTGGCCATGCAAAACCAGTGGGGTCAGACCCCAAATAGCAAGTACCAAAAAGGAGGCCGAACTATGAACTTAAAACCAGCAATCATAGGCAATCAACAAGGAGAGAAAGCAATAAGTAAAGGAGGATCGAGATTCGTGCAGTACCAATGCACTTATCCCGAACATAGGAAGACAGTAAGTAAATCATCATTAGACATAAGGTAAACTGGAGAACATGTTAAATAAATAGAGCTAGGCAATATACGAAGAGATGATGAAGGTACTGTTCCGGAAGCCAGGTTACAACCCTTAAACCAAACAAGGACCGGAATTGTAACCCTTCGTCTGAACAGAACTTAGTCTCTGATCATTTATTGCTAGAGGTAACAATCATTAAGTGACAGTGAGAGAGTGACAATACAGAGTATAATACATTAGAGTGACAATCATTGCCACCATTATCTTGGAACAATTTGGAACTGGATCTGGACAAGACTTAGACTGGGAAGGTGATATATGATGAGATAACCATGGGACTATTTAGATAACCAGGTTACAACCCGTAAACCAAACAAAGACCGGGCTTGTAACCCTTCGTCTGAACAGAACTTGGTTTCTTCCACCATTTATCGGCAAGATAATATAAGAAAACAGGTCATGTAACAATCTTGTACAGGATCAAGACTAGACTGAGTAAACTCCATTCAATCAACCACGGTCAAGCAATAAGTACGGCTTGATACATTAACTAACTAGGGTTATCACAAGCCTTAGTTACTAGCAATATGCAATGAGATGTTCCTCCAGCCACAAGCCCTGCAGCTAATCCAGGTTATCCAGGCGACTTGGATTCATTAAACAATGCCTCGTTCTACTCCACATATCAGTGAGTCTAGACTTGTGCCCTACTCGTCGGCAGGCTACAAGTCCAATAATTATGGCCGGAATAACGGGATCGTCTGTAACAGGGGAAATCTCTCATGACTACTGGATTATTCTAGTTATTAGCCTTAGTAAATTTTAGTGGGTACCCCTGACCGTGGTACTCAGGGGTCCCTGTCCTAGACATGATGTAAGACAAGACGGGTTCATTTGTACAAGCACAATCGTCCACGGTGTCCAGGTTATTCAATCTTGTCGTGTCAAGCTAGCCGTCGCAACAGCAGTTCGAGAAATATCATGTCAGGTTTATTTGTCAAGAGTGCACCACGGTGGGCCACTATCAAGAATTATCATGTCAAGTTATCATGTTAAAATTTGTCAGGTCAAGTTATCTTGTCGGGAGTGCACCACGGCGGGTCACTATCAAGTCATGTCATTTATCAAGGAGGGGAGAAACTTGCACAATTAAATAACAATATAATATATATATTCTTGAAGCCAAGGAGAAACTCTACCACTTTCATGTTGGGCGTGGGAAGAAATTCTGACCACAATTCAGGCAAATAAAACATTTAAACAATCAAAGTGGACCCCATGCGGCCCAAAAGTTGGAGAACATACATGCGGCCAAAGAGAGTGGGAGGCCACCCATGCGGCCAGCCAAAGCTTATGCGGCCAAAAAATAACTGAAGGGGGCCATGCGGCCAGCAAGAAATATTCATGCAACCAGAAAAGACAAGGAGAGAGGAACCCGTAATAAATATAAGCATCCACTCAAGCAAAAGAAAAGGGCACGTGGCCACTCAAGTACAGAGGCCATATGGGACCCAATAATTAATGCAGTAAGAAAAGGTTCACGTAGACCACTTAAATATTGGTTCACGTGGCCAAGCAATTATTACACATATTATAATATGCCATCCAAGTACATAAGGCCATGCGGCCAAAAATTTGTGGGAGGCCATGCGGCTCCAAAATTCATTGCCAGCAAGAATTATTCATGTAATCAGAAAAGACAAGGAGTGTGGGACCCACAATAATTAATGATTCATACTAATGAGGCCAGCACACCATGGTATATACGGCAAAATATGGTACGTAGCCACTCAAATAATGCATGCGGCCAAGAATTATTGGCCAGGAATAATGTTAAAGAATTAATGCCATGCAAGCTTCACATTAATGCAAGCATGAATTAATGCCATGCAAGCTAAAATTAGCAAAGGCCATGCGGCTGATTGTTCCCATGCTCCTATATGCGGCTGGTGCTAAAAGAATACAATAACAAAGGCATTAAACAAATGCCTTAAAGGATGCTATGCGGCTGACTTCCAAAGGAATGCTTTAACCATGCATTTAAGGAAATGCATTGACAATGCATTAAATGTATTCTTAAATAATGCATTATATTTAATGCATTAATAATACATTCAATGCATTCTGGAGCAATGCATTATAGTTAATGCATTAATAATGCATTCAATGCATTCTGGAGCTAATGCATTAATAATGCATTCAATGCATTCTCATGCGGCTGGCTTTCAAGAATGTATTAACAATGCATTTGTATATGCGGCTGATGCTAAGTGTTCAAGCACACATGCGGCTGGCTTTAAATATAACATGCCTGCTTACATGCGGCTCATTAATGCATGAATGCATGCAACTTGCCTATTAAAGCATGCAATAAATAATAAAAGAAAGAAAAAGGCCATGCACGTGAATGCTAAGGCTATGCATTAAAATATACATGGCATTGGCCTATGTGACTAGCCAATACAAGATAATTAATTAAATGGCCATGCAATTAATGCATGCCAACAAATGATGAAAATGGCCATATGGCCAAGGCAATAAATTAATGCTCATGCGGCTGGATTTATCCATGCGGCAGGGAAGAACACTTGCCGCATGAAATAGTCATACGGTCAAGTACTGTTCTTCTCCTCCAATTCCGAGAAGAAAAACACCATGAAGTCATGCTTCCAAACTCCATAATTCCATCATCTAGAGTCCAAATCTGAACTTCCATATGTCAAATAGGGTAGAACGAAATTCTCTATAACATGGAACCATCAACTAGCAAAAATATGCAAGTTTGACAGATCAAAATCCATAAAAACTGAAAATACCACAAAGCTAGATCTACAACAATCCACTCGGTAAAACTGAAAACTCTAAGTTCTAAAGATGCTTAGAATCATGCAAGGAAGAAGATGGAACAAACAGAAATAAATTTGTTCAAGGTTCGGCAAGGTGTACTTACCTCTCTCTCTAATGGCTAGGGTTTGTTGGAAAAGAAATGAATGAGGGTGAATGAGGAGGAAGAGAGAAAAGTGGCTTATATAACAAGCCCAAGTGATCTCCACCATTCATTCTCTCCACTCAATCTAAACCATACACCTCATCTCATGAGAAACCAAACAAAACCAAGTCAAAGTGGAACCGAACCAAATAAAACCAAATCCAAGTTAAACCAAGTCATGAAAATCCAACTCTTCGAAAAATTTTAAAATATTACGCAAATCGATAAATATAAAATACGGCTCAAATAAATACGTATCCGTATAAAATATTGATAAAGTGAGACGGGTCTCACAGCAGTGGATCCCAAGAAGGTAGAAGCAGTAGAAGGTTGGCCCGTACCCAAGACCGTAGCAGATGTGCGGAGTTTCTTGGGATTGGCAAAATATTACAGAAGGTTCGTCTCAGATTTTGTAAGACTTTCAGCACCCATGACCCGCTTGAAACGGAAGGACGTGCCATTCGTCTGGTCGATGGAATGTCAGGCATCATTTAAGACTTTGAAGTAGAAGTTGATATCAGCGCCTATTCTTACATTGCCAGTTGGACTCGGAGGTTTCACTGTATATTGCGATGCATCAGGTAAAGGACTTGGGTGCGTCCTCATGCAACATGGAAAGGTGATAGCATATGCGTCTAGGCAGCTTCGGGACCACGAGAAGAATTATCCAACTCACGACTTAGAGTTGGCAGCAGTAGTATTTGCTTTGAAGCTATGGAGGCATTACTTATATGATGACCGAATGGACATGTACACAGACCATAAAAGTCTGAAGTACATCTTTACTCAGAAGGAGCTGAACATGAGGCAGAAAAGATGGTTAGAGCTGATCAAGGATTACGACGTGGAGCTTCAGTATCATCCAGGCAAGGCTAATGTGGTAGCAGATGCTCTCAGCAGGAGAGGCGGCGCATTTATGTTGACAACACAGAAGCATATCTTAGAAGACCTTCAGGAGATGGGTATCGAAGTTATACTTCCTAGTGATGTAGGAATTCTGGCAAGTCTACAAGTTCAATCCGACTTGGTAGATAGGATCAAGGCAGCTCAGGCACAGGACCCAAGGATTCAGAAGCTTAGGGCAGAATGTGAGTCAGGACTCAGAAAGGAGATGAAGATTCATGAAGATGGTGCACTTAGGTTTGGATCACGTCTATGTGTGCCTAGTAGAGATATCAGACAGGAGGTTATGACGGAAGCTCACAGTTCTCAGTATTCTATACACCCTGGAGGGACCAAGATGTACCAAGGTATCAAGCAGCACTTCTGGTAAAACGAAATGAAGAGGGAAATTGCTAGATTCATTTCTCGTTGCTTGATATGTCAGCAAGTGAAGGCAGAACAGCAGCGGCCAGCTGGATTATTGTAACCACTTCCTATTCCAGAATGGAAGTGGGAACACATCACAATGGACTTTGTGACTGGTTTACCGAGATCGCCAAGTGGTAAAGATGCCATTTGGGTAATAGTAGATCGGCTTACGAAGGTGGCATATTTTCTTCCTTTCAGAGTAGGACAGTCTACAGAAAAGTTGGCAGAGTTGTATATGCAACAGATAGTCAGACAGCATGGAGTCCCTGTCAGTATTATGTCAGACAGAGATACCCACTTTATATCACATTTTTGGAAGAGCTTACATCATAGTCTAGGCACCAAGTTGAGATTTAGCATGGCTTACCATCCTGTAATGTCCCAAATTCGTGATACGTATTTAGTGTACGTATACGTGTTTTGGACCCATATTTTATTCAGTCATGATTAGTTATCTTGGTTTATTTTACATTGGCTTGGTTTTATTGGCATTGATAGTTTAAATGGTTTTAATAGTTCATTGGTTTATTTTGGATTAGTGAGGCTTGGTTTATTTCATGATTCATTTGGTTTAAATTACTAGAGAGAGAGTTTATTGGCCTTGACTTGGTTCACCTTTGTTTATCTTGGCTTGGTTTATTCCTTGGTTGGTTCGGCATAGCTTGGTTTTGCCTTGGTTTATCATGGACCATAGGGGTAAACCCCTACCTACCACCACCATTTGTATTTATTAACCCTTCTCCTTCTCTCTCTTCATTTATCATCTTCTTCTTTCTCATTTACTTCCTTACCTACCAGAGAGAGGGAGAGAGAGGTCTAGGCAAGTGCAACTTGCTTCATGGAGGAACTCCAATTTTATTACTTCATTCTCTTCCTTACTACATTCTAAAGCACTTTAGTACTTGACATTTTTTATTTCCATGGCTAGATTCTTGTAGATCTAAGTTTATTTTATTTTTAGATTTCTTGGGTTTTGATCTACTTAATCTTATTATTTCTATGTTTTGATGGTTCCATGTTGTAGAGAATTTCGTTCTACCCCATTTTGACCTATGGAAGTTCTGATTTGGACTCCGGATGATGGAGTTGTGGAGCTTGAGAACTTGGCTTTCATGGTGTTCATCTTCTCAGAAATTTGGAGAAGATGAACTGTGCTTGGACTTGACTTGACCGCATGACAATTCATGCGGCAAGTGATTCAGCCGTATAGACTTTTCCCACTTGGCCGCATATGCGCCCTTGTACTCTTCTGAGCCGCATGAATTATCTTAGCCGCATGAGCCCCCCCTCCCTCCACTTGAGTCGCAGCCGCATATGACACATCTCCCGCTGGCCGCATAAGCACCACATTCCTGAGCCGTATGACCCTTGCTTGGACCCAGCCGCATGGACTCGATTGATTGAGCCGCATGGACTCGATTGACCTGAGCCGCATGGACTCAATTGATCGGGCCGCATGGATCCAATTGATTCCAGCCGCATGGGTTTTTGAACCTTGCGCTGTATGGATTCGATTGATCTCAGCCGCATGGGGGCCAAGAACATTTTTAGTCGCATAGGGTCCACCCCTCCCCGCCAGCCGCATGAACCCCCATCTGCACACTTTCCAGCCGCATGGACCCGAACTTCTTCTTGGCCGCAGGGGCTTTTCCCTTATTAGCCGCATGCGCCTGACCCCATTCAGCCGCATAGGCAGTTCTCATCCAACCGCATGAGTCTTACCCTTTCTTGACCGCATATGCTTTAGCCACATGG
This sequence comes from Iris pallida, assembly GCA_029216955.1. Lineage (NCBI taxonomy): Eukaryota > Viridiplantae > Streptophyta > Magnoliopsida > Asparagales > Iridaceae > Iris > Iris pallida. The sequence continues at coordinate 21,901 of JANAVB010025861.1, forward strand.
CTCTCCTATAGCCCTGAATATTGATATTTTATTTGATATGTTTGGAATTGATAATTGAGCATGAGTCTTACCCTTTCATGAATTTATTTGATATGTTTGGAATTAATAATTGAGCATGACGTGATAGTGACCCGTAGTGGTGCACTCCTGATATAATAACCTGACATGACCTGATAGTGGCCCGTCGTGGCGCACTCCTGACTAGTACACTTGATATGATAAACCTGACATGATTATCTCGAATAGCTATTACGACGGCTACCAGACATGACATGACTTGTATAATTAATCCAGACACCGTGGGCGATTGTGCTTGTACAAATAATCCAGTCCTGTCTTACATCATGTCTAGAAGGGGACTCCTGAGTACCACGGTCAGGAGTACCTATTGAAATGGACTAAGGTTAATGACTAGTATAATTTACTAGACATGAAGAGATGTTCCCCAGTTATAGGCGATCCCGTTATCCCGGTCGCAAATGTTTGGACTTGTAGCCTGCCGACGAGTAGGGCACATTTCCAGCCCACTGTCATGTGGGGCACTCTTGACTGTCACTTTAAATGATTGAACTCTATTGTCACTCTAATGTATTGAACTCTCTAAATTGTTACTATAATGATTGCCTGGATAACCTGGATAGCTGCAGGGCCTGTGACTACTTGGAGCATCTCATTACATCTTGCTAGTAACTAGGATTGTGATAACCCTAGTTAGTTAATGTAGAAAGCCGTAGGCAATTGATTGGCCGTGATTGATTGGATGGAGTCTAGTCCAGTATAGTATTGTCTAGAAGTGATTGATTGAAAGATTGTACCAGAATGATTGAATGATTGTCACTCCAGACTGTTACTATAATGATTGCACTCTACTATCACTCTAGTATATTGTACTCTTCATTGTCACTAATATCATTGTACTCTCTCATGATTGTCACCTTTAGCAATAAATGATCAGAGACTATGTTCTGTTCAGGCGAAGGGTTACAATCTCGGTCCTTATTTGGTTTAAGGATTGTAACCTGGCTTCCGGAATAGTACCTTCGTCTTCTCTTCATAAATTGTCCAGTTATATTTTATTTAGCATAATTCTCCAGTTGTCTTATGTCAATGATGCTTCACTTAATTATTTTCTCTGATTGGGACAAGTGCATTGGTAGTGTACGAACCTCAATCTGTGTTACTTATTGTTGTTTTCTTACCTGTTGAATGCTAATGATTGCTGGTTTTAGTTCCTAAGTGAAGCCTCCTTTGTGGCACTTGCTCTTTCTGGGGTCTGACCCAGCTGGTTTTGTATGGCCAGATACCGGAGCAGCAGCAAAGGATCTCCCTGCTTTCCAGCCCGATGGTGGTCACCAGGCGTAACCAGGGCATCGAGTGGGTTTCTTTTGTTCACCCACTGTAATATTGTAAATTATTCTTTTGAGGCGTTTAGCCGACGAGCAAGTGTTAGCTCGATTGTACTTACTTACTGTCTGCCTACGGGCTGTAACATGATTGACAAGCCCCGGGGGTTGATCATGTATGACTGAACTCTTGCTAGTCCTCACATTTTGTAACGACTAGCTTCATGATCATTCCGAATATATAATGTATGGGACGCCTTACTATTGTGTATTTGGTGGTCTAATATCTTGTAACTATTGTTAGTTGGTTGAGATTGAGACAATAGGCTATTTTATGACCTTAAGAGACTGATGGATTGTAGTGAAACCCTCACATATCTAGACAGCCGTGACCGTATAGCGGTGTGGATCCTATTCTGTTATACGTAGCTGGCTATGTCTGCTCCCGCTCTCCAGTATTCTGGTTCTGGGGCGTGACACATCCACAGACGGACGGGCAATCAGAAACGACAATTCAGACTTTGGAAGATATATTATGAGCTTGCACCCTAGATTTTGGAGGGTCTTGGGAGAGCCACTTGCACTTAGTCGAGTTCTCATACAATAACAGTTATCAAGCCAGTATCCAGATGGCGCCATTTGAGGCATTATATGGTAAGAAGTGTAGGTCGCCACTAGCATGGGATGATATCGGGGAGAGGAAGATGCTAGGCCCAGAAATGATTATTCAGACAGTTGAAGTGGTTAAGGGTATTAAAGAGCGACTTCGAGTTGCGCAAGATCGGCATCGTCATTGGGCGGACCAGCATCGTAGGCCGCTAGAGTTTTCTGTTGGGGACCACGTGTTCTTGCGGATCTCACCTACCCGTGGGGTCATTAGATTTGGCGTTCGCGGGAAATTGAGTCCGCGATACATGGGCCCATTTGTTATCCTTGATAGGATAGGCGATGTTGCTTATCGTTTATCCCTTCCAACTTTGTTATGAGAGGTGCATGACGTGTTTCATGTATCTCAGTTACGTAGGTATGTATCGGACCCAAGCCATATCCTTGATCATTCTGAGCTGGTTGTTGGTACCAACCTGTCTTACAAGGAACAGCCTGTGTCCATTTTGGACCGAAGAGAGAAGATACTCAAGAATCGAACAATTAGCCTTGTCCGGGTTGCTTGGGGTCATCACTCTTTGGGGGAGTCAACGTGGGAACGTGAGGATGATATCCGATCATGGTATCCGCACCTGTTTGACTCATAAGGTATATATCTTTCTGTATACCTTGATTGTCTTAACTCTTCATGCTTGTCACCTCATGAGTAGAATTGCTTGGGGTCGTCGGTAGTTAAACATAGATATGTTACTTGCTATTAGCATTGTAGAATAATTGCTTACTTAAATTGCTTATACTTAGATTAGTTTGGCTCTGATGTTTCTATCCTGCTTGAATTTGAAATTCCGAGGACGGAATTTTTCTAAGGAGTGTAGAGATGTCACTTCCCATTCCCGGAATACGTATCTTAAATGCATGTATTGCTTTAATGTATTTATTTAATATTCATAATGTATTGTTCTGTATTTAATTTCCTTAATTCCCTGCTAATTATTTTTTCCCGTATTTTATTTCCTGCTTTTTGTTGCTCTTGGATTGGTGACTCAGCTTAACCCAACCAACTCCCTACCTACCACCATCCCTTCATTTAAAGCCCCAAACCCTTTCTCTCTCTTCATTACTCTTCTTCTTCCTCATAACTCTTCCTACCTACCCAACTGCATAGGCAAGTACCAACTTGCTTCTTGATGGATTTCCATTTTTATTGTTCCATTGTCTTCCTTTCAAGATTCTTAGATACTTTAGTACTTAGCATTTTCAATTTTCATGGCTCATTTCATGTACATCTAAGTTTAATGTATTTTCGGATTTCTTAGGTTTTGATCTAGTAACTTTGTTATTTTTTATGTTTTGATGGTTGCATGTTGTAGAGAATTTTGTTCTACCCCAATTTGACCTATGGAAGTCCAGATTTGGGCTTGGAATGAAGGATTTAGAGAGCTTGGAAGCAATAGTTTCTATGGTTCTGTCCTCAGAAATTCGGAGAAGAAGAACAGTTCCGGCCGCATGGAGATTTTGGCCGCATGAGATCATGGCCGCATGACAGTACTTGACCGCATGAGTTTTCATGCGGCAAGCCTCTCTTGGCCGCATAAGCGCTGTCATTTTCAGCCGCATGGGCTTGGTCGGTTGTTTGCCGCATAAGGATCAGTCCCTGAGCCGCATGGAGCTCTTGCCGCATGAGACTCTTCTTTCTCTGCCGCATAAGCTCACGCGATTCTCAGCCGCATGCGCGTCTGACATCCTGGCCGCATAAGGACCCGAGTCCTATCTGGCCGAATATGACTTAACTTTAGCAGCATGAACTTTGAACTGTTTCAGCCGCATGATTTTTATTTTCAGCCGCATAAGGCATAACATTCTCAGCCGCATATAGGCTTGTCATATCCGAGCCGCATAGACTCTACTTTTCCTTGGCCGCATGGCATGAAGCCGCATGGACTTGGTTTCCCAGCCGCATAAACTTAGCTTTTCTCAGCCGCATGCGCTCATTCTTTTCGATCCGCATGAGACTGCACCCTTCTGGCCGCATGACCTTGGCAGCGCTGAGCCGCATGGGACTTATTTCCACCCTAGCCGCACGAGCATGGAACCCCAGCCGCATAAGGCTTGTGATTCTTGGCCGCATGGCATTGAGCCGCATGATACCCTATTTGCTCGATCACATAAACCCTAGCCCATAATGCCTTTTTGGCCGATTCTGTCCCGAGTTGACATTGATTAACATGGATTGTTATCTTAGCATTAATTAACATTGATTGTCACCTTGGCATTAATTAACATTAATTGTTATTAATAATTGATCATGCGTTCCTAGTTGGAACTAAGAGACTGGCTAGTCGTCTTATTGAATTGAATGAATGAGACACGTTCATATTAGCTATGGACTATTGTAATCGATTGGCCAAATCCCGAATATTGGCATACAGGCACATGCAGGCTTCAACTTATTTATTTTTCTATAAAGCAACATGTGTACTTTATGGTCAAAATATGATTATTCCGTGGTTAGTTTTGATTGTTGCATTACGATATGTAAAATCTACAACTTAACCGTACGGGTATCGTTGTAGAGTCATGCATATCGTACCCCGTACGAAAGTACTCATTCTGAATGACCATGATCCACGGCATGGGATTTCACTTAACATAGAGGCTATTAAGTTAAATAAAATAATGATTGCATGGAGAGAATGGGTTCCCGAGTTCTTACATGGCAGCCCTCTTTGGGACTATTAAGTGCCCGACAGGCCGGCTGGTTCCCACAGATACTGCAAATCTGCCACACGGGCAGGGAGCAGTATCTGTTTATATTATTGTATATTGTATATTGACGACGGGCGTCCCGCTGGGACTCGTCTAATTTATGATTGGCATAATTGATTGATTGGATAGACTAGCCTTGCTTGCACATAGTAAGAACTGAGGAATCCTTATTGCATATTTCCAGGATAACTTGGAACCCACAGTAACTAGCCGTAGTAATTGCATGGCCGCTTAAATTGATTTGTTTATGTACTGTACCTACTCTGTTGACTAACTGAGATGATCAGAATGTCAGGACATGGCAGGCCAACTTCTGTCCTTGTTTGGTTGGGAGGTTGGTTCGAAGTGTCGTGATGTTATGTGAATCCCAGTAGCAAGCAGAGATCTATATATCATATTCTCTTATTACTGGTTCCAATTTCTCATATCATGCTTCCTTGCGGTACTTGCTATTAGAGGTCTAACCTCTCTGGTTTTGCATGGCCAGATTTAGAGCCGGTCCCCGAGGACTCAGCTTACTTCCACCTCCAAGATGGTCAATACTAGAGGAATGATCGCAGAAGGACTCGAGTGGGTTCCTTACTTCCCCGCTCGTCTTGTTATCCACTTTATACTTTATCGTTTGGCACCGACATGTTAGTCGGATCATCTTGTACTTACTTTTACATAATTGTAACTAAGTCAGGCTGCAGCTGATAAACAATTGTGTATACCTTGCTACATCATCTGGCTATGTTTTGTAAAGCCAGATATCAAGAACATTTTGACTGAGCGTTTGGGACGCCTTACTGCTTTATCTTACATGTTCTCTATTACTGTTTCTTGTTTGAATGATTGAGACAATAGATGTGAAGTGACCATAGTGAGACTTTTATATAGTATGCACCCCCTCGTCTTTTAGACAGCATTGATCGTATTATACGGTATTCATCTACCCGTAATACGTAGCTGGCTGGGTCATTCCCCCGCTCTCCAGTATTCTGGTTCTGGGGCGTGACATTCTCGCAGGATAATCGTCTTTATTGGAGCGTAACTCTTGCTTGAGTCTAGGCTAATTTATTCTCGATACGCGGATTGGACCTACTCAATCCTCAAGTACATTGATTCTCGAGTCCACCTTTGCGTCAAACCACAAGTCGAAGCAATCAAATTGCCACGCCATGCAAGTTCGATCACCTCCGCTGTATGAATCACCATACCAACGCTCACGCGAAGCGATCGCCCTAATCCGATGTGATGCATGTGCGAGGCTGGAGTTGCGCTCGCATAAGACAAGAATGTTGACGTTGGGGTTATCGTCGAAGCTATCCAAACATTTTATTTTCATCCAAGCCAAGATCTCAATTTGATAGTCTGTTCGTCATTCGTTCAACTACAAAATCCTCGAGCCAAGTCTATCTTTTTCTCGACACTTTTCAACATCTCGAGTATAGCATCCATCGGAACAATAACATTTTACACGATCATCGTTCCTCGAATCAGAGTACCCCGAGTTATTGCACATCGATCTATGATACGCCTTAATACCATCGATGATGTGGGTAACCTGACGATCTTCCTTTACAATGAACTTCGAGTCGTGCAACCGATACTATTGTCCGAATTGGATATACCACAATTCCATTCGACCAAATCCGAAATCATAAGTGCAATCTCTAGGTTTCCTCGATCAAGACCATTCATTTTTATTCATCGTTCTGAATCCTGATTCAATATCGTTTCCTAACTCGCATCGCCCATTCACAAGTTGTACGAACGATATCTCATTCGGGACATTCAGAGTCACGACCAACTAAGCGTGACGCATTCTAAGGCTTTGTGCGATCGTATCGCCTCGCCGACATACTCGTTGTTACCCCTAATCCTCAATTTCCCTCGAATGATTTCTAAGACGGACCATACACCACTTAGAATTCGAACCATTCGATTTAGTCCACAATGGTCACGACCCGCTCCCGAATAATCGGACACGAGTCGGACATTCCCAGTTAACAGAGCAACTATTCTCAATACTAGATTACTTCAAAACTATATACAACTGAAACCACATACACCACATCCCTGGTTATACTGTACCCAACGATCATGTCTTCCAATTCAAATATGAAGCAGAACACCCTCTAAATTTGAACAACGCCAACACTACATCACCCCCCTAACACTTAATCAACTATAGGTTCGCCTTCGCGTCCACCCTGACACTACGCCAGCAGAGTCCAATCCAGACACAACCTTCGACAGATACGAACAGACGTTGGCACCGGTCCGAAACTTGGACACAACAAGCGGCTAGACACAAACGGACTGGAATCAAAAATCTCACAGTCAACACAACGTACAGCTAGCAATTCGAATAATCAGTACATCGAAAATTACCTGATTGAATCAGAGATGCGTCCCCGCGTGTCAGATACGTAAACTTGCGTCCTGACACGAACTCAGGTCCCCTGCGGCATTACAACGAACAGTTGATGCTCAGTAAAACCGATCTAAAATTCCTAAATCCCTCTATTCTTATGAATCCAGAATTTAAATCAAAATAGAACAGGAGCTCGAGAAGTAAGGTCTCAATTCAATTTCTGTAAAGTATTTCAAAGGATTCGATCCATTCAAGAAAATCAACTTCGATCTACCAATGGAACTCAACAAAGTTAAAAATGAAACAATCGAAACCAAAATTTGAAGCAACTCTCTTCCTCTAAAACAAAATGCTGGAAATAGACTTACCGGGACTTGGATCGTTCAGCGGAGGAACGCGACGTAGATCGTCGAGAAGAAGTAGAGGTCCGATCATTGGGGATGCAGGTCAGATCGCCGGAGAATAAGATCCAATCGCCAGAGAAGTTGTCTCCGTCGTACCGCCGGGGAGAAGACTCGTACGTCGTTGCTGAAGAAGATGACCTCGTCGTCGAGGCTGCCGGTGATTCCTTCGCTGCCGGTATCGTGCGTCACTCGTCGAGAAGACCAAGCCGAGGCGTCAAGGTTGCAGAAGATTCTCGCCACCGCCGGAAAGAGTGAGCGCTGCCTGGAGTGGTTGTCATGGAAACCGATCGCCGAGGAGGTGGACGTCGTGTAGGCGTCGCCAGCTCGACCAGGAAGATGTTCCTCAATCGCCATCCGTCGCGGATGTGCCGATCATCCCTGACATGGTGCGCTGCCATGGGCTCCTCGCCGATAGTAGCGGCGCTGGTTGCCAAGGAGGTCACCCAGCCTCCCATGGCGGTGGAAACGACCACCATGGTCGGAATTGAAAGAAATTAGGGTTAGGGTTAGGAGGAAATTGGGGGGGAAATGAGAGAATTGGGAGGAGAGCTTCGGTTGAGAGTGTTACTGAATCTCTCTCTCTCCTCTAATGTATATGTATAGTGGCTGAAGGAAGGAACAATTGCAATTACACCCCTCCGCCCAAGCAATTTGCAGAACCCAAATATACACCCAAGGGTTATTTAGAAAATAACCCTCCCCCTTTATATATTTGCACAATAGCCCTAAATTTGTTAGAAAGTTAGTTAGGAGCTTGGGCAACACTCCAAATTAATTACTCCCAATCATTAATTAACCATAATACAATAATTCAATTATAACATTTAAATTATATAATTATTAATCAACTTGAATAATATTTAGAAAATATTAAAACGATCCAATAATTCATAAAACTGGAAAAGTGGGGTTATAAATCTACCCCCCTTACAAAAATTTTGTCCTCGAAATTCAAAGGGTAAAATAGGCATAGTTTAAGCAATCAAAATAAAATAAATTTTTTTTGGGTTGAATAAATTATCTAGCACGATCAACTAAACAAGATTCAAATCAAGTTGACGCATGCTTGAAAAAAAATTGATCACGATCAAAACAGGATTTCACTCATCATGTATGATCAGAGATAGTACTTTGAAGGACTTAGCATGACAAAATAAACGGTTAAGGTAGCACTGCAAAAGAATGAAATGAAATTTTTGTTAAGGCAAGGTACGATGATTACATACAAGGAATAACACATTTAACATTGGTCAAGGATTGAATAGACACAGAATGGTAGGAACTTAATTATGACTCAGAAGAGTAAGATCTTCAAGGTACGGATTTTAAAGCACAGTCAAAATTGAAAGCTTAGCACGATTAAAAATAGAACAACTTAGGAAGATCACGGTTAGATAGACATGGTCAAGGTTTAGACAACACGATCAGAATAATAGTATGATTAATAGAAAAATCAGGTAGAACGGAATCGAATTACAACAATCGGTTTATTCATTGAGAATCAGTTGATCCAACGATAAAATGCAAGAAGGAAAAATCGCAAGGATTGGTTGAGAAAACATATGGAAACTACCCCGGAAGTATTAGTATTAAATCAGGATGAACGTGCAAGGATTTGTGATTCACGAAAATAGATAATCATATGAAAAAGGAAATATAGTTTCCATGGTACCCGAGAACATGTAGGTATTTGAAATCACTTCGCTTAGAATCCCTACCCCGCCAGTATATATCTGACTGCAGTGGACTTTCGGCTCTGTGACTCAAATAACAATATGTCACTAAGTATTCGGTCAACCCTATCCATTTTCCAACAATCATTGACGAAACAACCCAAGAAATCATGATATGAAAATAAGACAAGTCTCAATAATATTTTAAAACCTATGAATGTCTGAAATCACTTCAACTTAGAGTTCCTGCCCCGCCAGTGCGCAGCTGGCTGCAATGAACCCTCAGTATCCATAGTCCAGATAATGGCTGCAGCGCGCAACTGTCATACCCTAGTAGGTCATCGAATAGTCTTTCAACCTCATCCATAGGAATTACAAAACAGTTTTAAAGAATTCAAAATAGGTTCCAATAGTCTAAGTTACGATAAAAAGGCAAAGTTATCTATCTGTTAGAATGCAAGGGTTATTAGGTACCAAGGAGCAACACGGGATCCAATCAAGGAGTAGAGAGTACTAAGGCAACAAGGAGATTTTAAACCTCAACAGAACAAAGTTTCAATTGGTAACCGAAATCTCAAATGAAACCTGGAATGGTAACAAGATTCCATATATGGAACATTATCCCAAAGGGATAACAGAGTCCCGAAGGATAAACTGAAGCAAGGTATCAGATAGGAGACAAGTTTCAAAATAAGAAATAAATCCCGTACTGGAAACAAGTTTCAATAAAATTTCGAATAACAATGAAATCTCGAGCAAAAACTTGAATTGAAAATGAATTCTCCAATAAGGTACACAGTGAAAAATAAAAAATCAATTATCAACAAAGTTGTGAATAAGGAACAAATTCTCGAATAGAAAATCTCAACGAGGAAACAAAATTTTGAATAGGGAACACGGTCTCAACGAGTCATGAGTAGGAACTGAAGTTTCAAAGTCTGGAAAATATTGAATATGAGACTAAATCACGAACAAAACAAAGTCTCGTAAATAGGAAACATGATCTTAAAATCTCGAATGAAATCAAGTTACGAAATAGGAAAAGAGAATCACTGGGTGAATAGGAAAGAAGTATCCATGAAACAAGTGATACATCAAATAGGGGACAAGATTGAAACAAAGTGGTGATCAGAACAATTTCTCAAACAGAAAACAAGCCATGAATAGGAAAAGAAATCTCATATAAGGAACATGTCAAGTCCCCAGAAAGGAAATTTCCAAAGGATGTCTTGAATGGTGAATAGAAGCAAATATTGAATAAAATCAAATTCTGACAAGTCCCGAATAGAAAACTGAACCTCGAGGAGAAAACAAAATTTACAAATTGTAACTAGTTCTGAATAGGAAACAAAATTCTCGAGTATAATCTCGAAAAGAAAACAGGGTTACGAAGAATGGATGGAGGAGTATCAATCAACGAATAGGAAACAATATCTCAAAATAAGTTTCGAATATCCACCAAGGTTCCAAAATAGAAAACAAGAAGTTCCAAGAAATTGTCTAGATGCTAAAAGAATTTTTTTAAGAAAAACTGGATTGCTAATCAAGATACATGGTTTTCCCAACCATGCAAAAGAAATCTTCTATCTTCAGTCTATCTTTAGTATTTCTCCAGGACGAAAATCTCTCTAACCTTCCTCAACTTTTCTGACGTAGACTGGTCCCTGCGGTAATGCTCCATGTGATTGCTGAATCTGGAGAGGCGGGTCCTCTTACTGCAGTCCTGGTGCTCCTCGTACTCGTCCTTGGGCGGTATGATCAGCGGTCTCCGAGCAATCCTTGACTTGGTGGGCAGGCGATCCGTAGAACAAGCATAGCCTCGATCTCTTGCGGCACTCATCGTAGTGGTGTCTTGGCGACGACAGAAAATACAAATGATCGTCGGCTGAATCTGAATCTCAATCTCCCGCTGAGGCTGAAATGCAGGGCTCTGGCAGGAATATACGGTTGCTGGCGTGCTGCCTACTGAGATCCTGCTGCTCTTCGGCCCTTGTGATCTGCGACTTGCTAGCAATCCTTCATTCGGTGGGCAAAAAGTTTTGCAGTATAAACAGAGTTTGAGTCTCTCGCGATACTCCTCGAAGCGACGTCCTGGATGGAGGCAGAAAGCACAAATGGCCATCATCTGAATTTGATGATGCGGCTGAAGGAGCGCTGTCTGAGTGTGGCGACGCTTTGCAGGTCCCAGGTAATTGCTGTCTTCGTCATAAGTCTTCATGTCCTTCATGAGCTTCAGCTTCCCGTCTTGTTGTATGTACTACGAGCTGGATCTCCCGGTTGATGACTTCAATCTTCAGAGGAGTCGGATCCTCAAAGACTTGGATGGTCTTCAGTAGCTGCTCTAGATTTTCAGTCTGTTCCTCGATGTAAGATATGCGCTCGGTGTCGGAGAAGTCCAAGGATCCAAGAGTCTAAAAATCAGAAGTCCTTCCTAGCTCGAAGAGTGTATCCACAAGTCTGGTGTAGAAAAGGATGGTCTGCTCCCTCTGGGTGTTTAGGAACTCTTGAAATGTCTCCGTCGACTGCGTACTACCCATGGGGATAGTAGGACGATAGAAAATAGTAGAGGTTCGAAACCCTCAAATGTAGGTGGATCGACTGTTCCGGTGTTTGCGTGTCTGAATCGTCTGAAAAACAGAAAAACTGTTAAAATGTCCTAAACGTAAAAACAACAAGTGTTTATTGATATCAATATACCTGATATACTATTATTTCCCAATTTTTCTATGTTGTGATCAAGTTTCCCTAGTATAATCAAGTCCCCCAATAGTACGCTAAGACCTAGGTACCATTAGGATAGACCTGCATGGGCCACCACTAAAAACATGTCACGACCCGCTCCCGAATAATCGGACATGAGTCGGACACGCCCAGCCTTCGTCATTAGACACGACGAAGTAAGCTATACCAAACTAGGAAATTCTAACCAGATAATCATGAATATATATAATCACAGCATCTAAAAACGTATCCCAGAATGATCACCATAGTCCACAATTCTATGTATATAAATATACGAGTCATCAAGAATGAAATGTACTATGAATTCTAAAAACAATATCTAAGAGTAAAGCTAACAGTCTTAACCTGAAACCCCAAGCTAAGTCTCATCCTGCTCAGCTAATATCTCGGGCTCTGACCCATAGAGTAGAATGATACCCTGCAAGTACACCTGCAACATATCCTAGTCAGGAGCGGAGCTAAGTATATCCAAGGAAATGAACATGAACATCATGGTATGAACAAGAAACAGAAAATATATATAAAGAACGAGAAATGAGACAAGACATGAAACTGAACAGGAAATACTGAAAGTAAATACAGGGAACATGGTAAGAGTCCTGAACATGAAATACAACCTGATCATGAAATACAACCTGAACATGAAATACAACCATAAATCCTGAAATACAACCTGAATCCTGACATACAACCTGAATCCTGACATGTGCAATATTGAAATACATCTAGATTGTGTGATCGGCTTGGGTAGATGCAATAAACATGAAATGGTACGGCTCGGGTCCCGCGTGCACGATGCGGGACCTAAGTTATTCACATGAATAGTAACCGGGTTTGATCACATATCTATAGTATTTCCCCTTCCAGACACAAGTAATCTATGAAACATGAAACCAGACAATACCGTGATACCTCGTGTCAACAAGAAGATACAGGAATGAACATGCAAGACATGAGAAAATGAACAAATCCGAGGAGTATACTTGCCTTGCTCAAGGTGATCGAGAATGGGTAGTAAAGCTGGATGTCTTCCTGTTATATAGGTACAAGTTAGATTAGGTCATACTACTTAGTTATTTGATCTCTAATCTAAATTAACTATAAGCTATCTATAATGAGATATTAACAATTAATAAACTATGGTAAGATAATATACTAGAATTTTACATACCTTGCTAACAAAATATTTACAAGGGAAAATAGTTCATTAGAATCATTCCTCCTAAATATATTTAACAACTCTTAAAATATAATACAAGTATGAGGTAACAACATTACTCAGTTACTTGTTTAGAGCCCACTTTTACAATAGGCTTAGCCCAAAGTTGGAAAATTAAAAGCAAAACCAATATTACCCAATTTAACTTGAACGACACCTAAATTAGCCCAGATCTCCAACACCCATTCTTGAAATCAACCCAAATGGGACTGGCCCCCGGTCCATATTTAGCACTCAAAATCCCAGTACCAGTAAACAAAAGTAGACCTACTATAGTTAACAAAATTATGCAAGGAACATCTTCAAAGCATAGGAATTTGAAAACAACTATCTAACGGCTACTTTATTTAATGTCTCCATTTAAGGATACTTACTCAGCAAAAATTATAAACATCTACTAAACAAAAATCAAATCCTAGCCATGCCTTTGGTTCCTTCAAACTCAGTTCCCAGTTAACAGAGCAACTATTCTCAATACTGGATTACTTCAAAACTATATACAACTGAAACCACATACACCACATCCCTGGTTATACTGTACCCAACGATCATGTCTTCCAATTCAAATATGAAGCAGAACACCCTCTAAATTTGAACAGCGCCAACACTACATCACCCCCCTAACACTCAATCAACTATAGGTTCGCCTTCACGTCCACCCTGACACTACGCCAGCAGAGTCCAATCCAGACACAACCTTCGACAGACACGAACAGACGTTGGCACCGGTTTGAAACTTGGACACAACAAGCGGCTAGACACGAACGGACTGGAATCAAAAATCTCACAGTCAACACAACGTACAGCTAGCAATTCGAATAATCAGTACATCAAAAATTACCTGATTGAATCAGAGATGCGTCCCCGCGTGTCAGATACGTAAACTTGCGTCCTGACGCAAACTCGGGTCCCCTGTGGCATTACAACGAACAGTTGATGCTCAGTAAAACCGATCTAAAATTCCTAAATCCCTCTATTCTTATGAATCCAGAATTTAAATCAAAATAGAACAGGAGCTCGAGAAGTAAGGTCTCAATTCAATTTCAGTAAAGCATTTCAAAGGATTCGATCCATTCAAGAAAATCAACTTCGATCCACCAATGGAACTCAACAGAGTTAAAAATGAAACAATCGAAACCAAAATTTGAAGCAACTCTCTTCCTCTAAAACAAAATGCTGGAAATAGACTTACCGGGACTTGGATCGTTCAGTGGAGGAACTCGACGTAGATCGTCGAAAAGAAGTAGAGGTTCGATCGTTGGGGATACAGGTCAGATCGCCGGAGAATAAGATCCAATCGCCAGAGAAGGAGTCTCCGTCGTACCGCCGGGGAGAAGACTCGTACGTCGTTGCTAAAGAAGATGACCTCGTCGTCGAGGCTGCCGGTGATTCCTTAGCTACCGGTATCGTGCGTCACTCATCGAGAAGACCAAGCCGAGGCGTCAAGGTTGCAGAAGATTCTCGCCACCGTCGGAAAGAGTGAGCGCTGCCTGGAGTGGTTATCATGGAAACCGATCGCCGAGGAGGTGGACGTCGTGTAGGCGTCGCCAGCTCGACCAGGAAGATGTTCCTTAATCGTCATCCATCGTGGATGTGCCGATCGTCCCTGACATGGTGTGATGTCATGGGCTCCTCGCCGATAGTAGCAGTGCTGGTTGCCAAGAAGATCACCCAGCCTCCCATGGTGGTGGAAACGACCACCATGGTCGGAATTGAAAGAAATTAGGGTTAGGGTTAGGAGGAAATTGGGAGGGAAGGAGAGAATTGGGAGGAGAGCTTCGGTTGAGAGTGATACTGAATCTCTCTCTCTCTCTCCTCTAATGTATATGTATAGTGGCTGAAGGAAGGAACAATTGCAATTACACCCCTCCGCCCAAGCAATTTGCAGAACCCAAATATACACCCAAGGGTTATTTAGAAAATAACCCTCCTCCTTTTCATATTTGCACAATAGCCCTAAATTTGTTAGAAAGTTAGGAGCTTGGGCAACACTCCAAATTAGTTACTCCCAATCATTAATTAACCATAATACAATAATTCAATTATAACATTAAAATTATATAATTATTAATCAACTTGAATAATGTTTAGAAAATATTAAAACGATCTAATAATTCATAAAACTGGAAAAGTGGGGTTACAACAATCATGTTCGCATTATTCGCTAATACATCTTTCAGATTCATTCGACGAAACTCTAGCATAATCGCTCATGTCGTCTTGAGTCTAAGTCTCATATATTTCTATCGATATTCCACATGTAAATTATATTTATGATTCACGCGTCTCGACGTACTAAGTCGTTCGGACTGTTCCTCAAAATCCAAACCAATCTTTCGTGTATGCCTAAGCGTTAGTCCGATAGTGTTTCTATTGATATATACTCTAAGTATATCTCTGTCCCTGATCGCTCGCAATTCGTTTATCCGATAGTGTTTACTATCGCTCGTAATTCGTTTGTACCATAAAGTCTAGGTGTGCGACACGCGACACAACTTAGCCAAAAGGCTGTGTGCATAGCTATCCCGTACGGACTATACTCCGAGTTTGCACACCTATTTGCTAATGTCGACGTAGGACTATTTAGGCACGCACGTGACTTGCTAACTTTAGCATGTGCTTTCTATCAACTCAAGTTTGACACTATTTGGCACAAAGGTCATCGCCTACCGATGCGTTCGATTGAACACTTATAGGAGCTTTTGAAAATATTTAGACATATTGTATGGACATGCCATGGGACATTTGAGAGAGAGCGTACACTTCTTTATCAACGACGAGCTTTCAAAACTGAGAGAATCGACATGAAGTCCAAGGACGTAAAGACGTACTCTGATACCATTATGTCACGCCCCGCTCCCATAGGAGCGATCGTCCTCACTATGTCGTAATGTCGTACGAAGCTAGATTGCGCTCGTGCAAGGCAGTTTCATAATGGCCGATTACAGCGGCTGCGACGGAGTCGTCGCACAGAAGTCCCAAGTAGAAACATTGAACATGCAACAGAAATTTAGAGGCAAAACACAAGTTATTCAAAAGTGCTCTTTATTGGTATTGAACAATAAGATTACAATGGGACGCAAGGCCATGATTACAAGTCTCTTAAGCTCACTTTTCTCTTATTTTACAAGTCACTCTGCTCTCTCTCATCTCTCGATACAATGCTTGAGCCAACGGATGCTTCGGAAGGCAATGTCCATACATTATGTCTCGTATAAGTCTTGATTCCACGTGGCCGCATGCTTCGAATCACCAAGGAACTCCGTGCCTTGACGCATCTAAGCGAGCTCCGTGCCACGAGCTTCTACCTGTACCTACACATAAAAACTGTGTGGGTGTCAGTACTCAACTGTACTGGTGGAGTGAGCTCCTCGCCCACCCATACAAAACCGACACGTTCATTTACTTTGTGTAGCTTAATCTCTTTTTGATTCTTTTTAGTCTTGCCTTAGGATCAATTTTAGGACAGACGTCTTGGCCTATACTTGGCAACGCAACGCAACGACATGGGCGTGCTATACTCTATTCGTGACTTCAATATATTCGAGGCAGTGCCTCGTCGATTAGAAACTTACGCAACTCGCCCGTGCCAAGACTTTCACTTCTTTTATGTGCCTCTAGACCATTCTCGTGCCAACGACGTCAAGGGGACGACTCGTGCTGGTCGTGCCACTAGACTTGATCGTGCCTTAAGATCGAGGCCGTGTCTCCCAGGGATCAACCAGATTTAACCAACTTGCCTTACGGCCCTTCCTGACTTAACTCGAGATGATGCCACATTCATGCTGAAGCACGTGTCCTTGCTATAGCCAAATCTTAGGCTCCATAATGGTGTTGTAACTGTGCACACCCTAACCCATGCCGATTCAAGGTTAGCGCTTGCAATAAGCATAACTTGTTAACCCAATACGTAACCTGCTAGTACTCGACGAAATCCAAAGGCATACACGCGGATAGCCGCTCTTATGCCGACACATCTATATGAGTGGTCACTAGCAATGTCAAGCCATCCTGGATCTTTGCATACGGTGACCATTCGCGTGGCGACGTACGAACTCCCACCGAATGACACCCAGCCTATATTTGTCACTTTCCGTTCCCAGAATACATATTTTTAATGCATGTACTGCTTTAATATATTTATTTAATATTTATCATGTATTGTTCTGTAGTTAAAACCCCTTTAATTTTATGTTAATTAATTTTCTGCATTTTTACTTTCTGCTTTGCTTTGGGTTCGGTTTGGTCTGGTTTAGCTTAGTTGGTTCCTCTCAAACCCCCACCTACCACCACCCCTTCCATTTAAAGCCCATCCCCTTTTCTCTCTCTCTTCATTACTTCACCATTACTCTCCTTATTCTTAAACTCTTCCACCAACCTAGGAGAGCTAGGCAAGTGCCAACTTGCTTCTTGATGGATCCTTATTTTTCTTGTTCCATCATCTTCCTTATTTGATTTTAAGTCTCTTTAGTACTTGGCATTTTCAATTTCCATGGCTTATTTGTTGTAGATCTAAGTTTGATGCATTTTCAGATTTCTTAGATTTTGATCTAGTAAACTTTGTTATCTTTAAGTTTTGATGGTTCCATGTTATAGAGAATTTTGTTCTACCCTATTTTGACCTATGGAAGTTCAGATTTGGGCTTAGAATGAAGGATGTATGGAGCTTGGAAGCAATGGCTTTCCATGGTTCTTCCTCTCGGGCAATGGAGAAGAAGAACAGTTCTGACCATGTAGCAACGCTTGACCGCATGAGTCTTTATGCGGCAAGTCACCCTGGCCGCAGGGGCATTTTGGCCGCATGGACCTAGACTTTCCAGCCGCATGTGTTCATTTGTTTGAGCCGCATGAGACTGTTCCAATCTTAGCCGCATAGGCGCACGTTACTCTGGCCGCATGAATTTAGTTTTTCTTAACTGCATCAGTGAACGTTGTCCCGCAGCCGCATGGCACTGATCATTCTCGGCCCCATGACGCTGCATGACCTTTTAGCCGCATATAGGGTTGCATTTATTCTTAGCCGCATAAATTTGGTTTTACTTAGCCGCATATAGGCTTGTCCCATGTTCAGCCGCATGGGCGCATGTCATTTCGAGCCGCATGGGCGCATGTCATTTCGAGCCGCATGGGCGCATGTCAGTTGAGCCGCATGGGCGCATGGCAGTTGAGTCGCATGGGCGCATGTCATTTTCGAGCCGCATGGGGATTGCTATTCCCCAGCCGCATAAAATTTCCCCTGGCCGTATGGTCTCATTTTAACCACAGCCGCATGAGACCCCTTTAGTTCTAGTCGCCTAAGGCTTGCAGATTTTGGCCGCATGGGACTACTCATTTTCGGCCGCATGGAATCATCCTTGTCCGGCCGCATGAGTTTAAATTTCCTTGGCCGCATGAACTCTGATTCTAAATGCCTTCTTGGCTGATTCTTGTTCCAAATGGCATTGATTGACATCGATTGACATCTATTGACATTAATTGACTGCCTTGGCATTTATTAACGTAATTATTGTCTGAACATTAAAATAACATTATTGCTTATCTCGATTAATAATTGATCATGCGTTCCTAGTTGGAACTAAGAGGCTGGCTAGTCGTCTTATTGAAACGAATGAATGAGATACGTTCATATTAATTATGAACTATTGTAATCGACTGGTTGATCCCGAATATTGACATTCAGGCACATGCAGGCTTCAATTTATTTATTTATTTATTTATTTTATAAAAGCAGCATGTGTACTTTATAGTCAAGGCATGATTACTTCGTGGTTAGTTTTGATTGTTGCATTACGCTATGTAAGACCTGCAACCTAACCACGCTAGTATCGTTGTAGAGTTGTGCATATCGTACCCCGTACAAAAGTACTCATTTGAATGACCATGACCCACGGCATGGGATTTCACTTAACGTAAAAACTATTAAGTTAAATAAAATAATGATTGCATGGAGAGAATGGATTCCCGAGTTCTTACATGGCAGCCCTCTTGGGACTAGTAGTGCCCGACAGGCCGGCTGGTCCCCACAGATACTGCAAATCTGTCACACGGGCAGGGAGCGGTATCTGGTTATATTATCTATTGTATATTGTATATTGATGACGGGCGTCCTGCTGGGACTCGTCTAATTCATGATTGGCGTAATTGATTGACTGGGTAAACTAGCCTTGCTTGCACATAGTAAGAACTGAGGAATCCCTATTGCATAATTCCAGGATAACTTGGAACTCACAGTAGTAAGCCGTAGGAGTTGGATGGCCGTTTAAGTTGATTTGTTTGTGTACTGTACCTACTCTGTTACCTAACTGAGATGATCAGAATGTCAGGACATGACGGGCCAACTTCTGTCCTTGTTTGGTTGGGTGGTTGGTTCGAAGTGTCGTGATATTATGTAAATCCCAGTGGCAAGCAGAGATCTATTACTATATTCTTTTATTTACTGGTTTCATCCTTCATATCGTGCTTCCTTGCGATACTTGCTGTTAGAGGTCTAACCTCTCTGGTTTTGCATGGCCAGATTTAGAGCCGGTCCCCGAGGATCCAGCTTACTTCTACCTCCACGATGGTCAACACTAGAGGGATGATCGCAGGAGGGCTCGAGTGGATTTTCTTACTTCCCCGCTCGTTTTGTTAAATACTTTTTACTTTGCCGTTTGGCACCGACATGTTAGTCGGATTATCTTGTACCTACTTTTGCATAATTGTAACTAAGTCAGGCTGCAGCTGATAACAATTGTGTATACTTACTATATCATCTGGCTGTATTTTGTAAAGCCAGATATCAGAACATTTTGACTGAGCGTTTGGGACGCCTTACTGCTTTATCTCACATGTTCTCTATTTCTGTTTCTTGTTTAAATGATTGAGACAATAGATGGAAAGTGACCATAGTAAGACTTTTATGTAGTATGCACCCCCTCGTCTTATTAGACAGCATTGATCGTATTATACGGTATTCATCTACCCGTAATACGTAGCTGGCTGAGTCATTCCTCCGCTCTCCAGTATTCTGGTTCTGGGGCGTGACAAGGTTTTAGTGGTGGCCCATGCAGGTCGAAATTTCAGACTTGTGGGGTGTTTTAATAGGATGTCTCAATCACATATGTTCCCCCTTGATCTCATAAATTCGTTGATTCCCAACTCCAACTTGACATTCCAGTATCCCTTGACTTCGTTGATCCTTCATGTCCGGTCGTTTGATTGTTCTCTTGTCCCTTTTCTTAGGGGCACTTCATCCGCACCTGTCAGAGCTGGACAGCAACACAGCAACAACATGGACAGCACGGACAACGTGACCAGGTTGTTCAGCCACAAGGGCCAGTACTAACTCAAGAGACTATTCAAGAAGAAGAGATAGTGGAAGCAGCAGCTAGATCGCAGTATCCAGAGGTTCCACCACCACCAACAGTTCCCCCTACCCCCGTGGAAGTGGACACACCGGCTCTTCTGGAGATCATAAGAGGAATGATGGCTACTCAGCAACACCAGATGTTAGCCCAGCAGCGCATGCATACTCAGTTACAAGAGCAGAATGTACTACTCAACCAAGGATTGCAGACGGCATTGGAAAGAGGGGCGAGGCCAGATTCAGGAGCATCAACCAAATTTTGCAAGTACAACCCCCGCCGTTTTGAGGGCACGGAGGATGCCATCTCAGCAGATGCATGGATTAAGGATATTAAGGCTATTTTGACAGCCGCTAAGGTGCCGACAGAAGAACGTGTGGATCAGGTAAAGTTGTTACTTCAGGATCTCGCACATGATTGGTGGGAATCAGAGGAAGTAGGTATCAGACGTCCCGTTGCTTGGGACGATTTCACAGCAAGATTCAAGACGAAGTACTATGGAGTTGTGGCGCAGTTTGAGCTACAACAGAAGTTTATCAACCTCAAGCAGGCCGGCAAGACGGTAGATGCTTATGTAGTGGAGTTCTGCAGATTGAGCAGGTTTGCCCCAGAGATGGTAGCAACAGAGCGCCAGAGGGCGATGAGGTTCCAGCAAGGGTTTCATCTTGAGCTCTTGTAATTGATAGAGGGGCACAATTATCAGACTTTTGACGAAGTATTGACGGCGACCCGAAGGCATGAGGTCACCATTCAGAGGATCACGGCAAGGACCGGGGGTCAGAAGAGATCCCACAGTCAGATTGAAGGAGGAGGGGGAGCAGCGCCCCGAGTTACACCGTCTCCTGGCATTCGCATCTACGATGTGGCGATGCGAGGGCCAGCACCACCCAGGCAGCAGCAGCAACAGAAGAAGAACCAGCAACTCCTAGCGGGCTGCACTTATTGTGGGAAGATAGGGCACACTAGAGATGTGTGTCGGGCATTGAACGGACTGTCTTTGATATGTGGAAATCCAGATCATCGGGTTACCACATGTCCCATGAATTCAAGGTCAGGAGGACCAGTGCAGCAGTTTCCTGCTCTGCCAGCACCAGGGGCAGGACAGTATCGAGGACCAGCAATGGCAGTGAGACCATTGGCCCAGCGTCCGTTAATGCCGCAGGCTCAGATGTTTCGGCAACAGGGACCGCCGATGCAGCAACACCAGCATAGACCACCCCAGTATCATCAAGGAAGGGGCCAGCAGCAGCACCAGGTTAGGCCGCAACATAAAAACCAATAAGGAGGTCGAGGGCAGGCATTTACCCTGTCCTTGGAAGAGGCATTAGCATCAGGAGATATTGTGGCAGGTAACATTCTCGTCGCCTCATATCCTACAGTAGCATTGTTTGATTCGGGAGCATCCCATTCATTTATATCTGCGAAATTTGCGACACGGCTAGGAATGGAATTCGAGGCATTGCCAGGAAGGTTAAACATACTCACTGGTAATAGGCTCGTAGGAGTTAGTAGAGTCATTCTAGCGTGTAGTGTTGTAGTTTGCGGGCATTTCTTACCCGCCCAGTTGATAGAATTTCCTGTTGGAAATTTCGACGTTATCTTAGGCATGGACTGGCTGAAAGACAGTCATGCGACAATAGATTGTCGTAGTGGGAGTGTATCTTTTGATATTCCAGGCATGGAGAGATTCACCTTAGTCAGATCAGAGGCAACTCAGCAAGAGCAGGGAGTAATAACGGTAATGAAAGAAGTTCAAGTTTCGAAGGTAGTTGATGAATTTTTAGATGTATTTTTTGAAGAACTTCCAGGGCTACCACCAGTTAGAGATATTGAGTTCAGCATAGAATTGGCACCTGGAACTAAACCGATATCAGATCAAGTTTACAGAATGGCAGATTCGGAGCAGGCTAAGGTATACCAGCACATAGAGGAACTAAAGGAGAAGAAGTTCATCCAAGCTAGCATATCGCCATGGACAGCACCAGTGGTACTTGTAGGAAAGAAGGATGGATCATCCAGATTGTGCATTGATTACAGGAAGCTTAACGCGGCAACAGTAAAGAACAAGTATCCACTACCAAGGTTCGACGACTTATTTGATCAGTTGAGCAGGGCTAGAGTTTTCTCTAAGATAGATCTTCGTTCAGGGTACCATCAGGTGAGGGTTCGGAAGGAGGATATTCCCAAGACAGCATTCAGGTCGAAGTATGGGCATTATGAATTTTTGGTAATGCCGTTTGGTTTGACCAATGCTCCAGCAATATTTATGGACTTGATGAACCGCATCTTTATGCCATACCTAGATCAGTTTGTCGTGGTGTTTCTCGACGACATTCTTGTGTACTCTGCCAGTAAAGAGGAGCATGAAGACCACCTCAGGACAGTGTTACAGGTTCTGAGAGAGAACCAGTTGTATGCCAAGCTCAGCAAGTGTGAGTTCTGGACGAATCATATTTCATTTTTGGGTCATATCATATCAGGAGCTGGAGTAGCAGTGGATCCCAAGAAGGTAGAAGCAGTAGAGAGTTGGCCAGTACCCAAGACCGTAGCTGATGTACGGAGTTTCTTGGGATTAGCAAAATATTACAGAAGGTTCGTGTCAGACTTTACAAGGCTTTCAGCACCCATGACCCGCTTGACACGGAAGGATGTGCCATTCGTCTGGTCGGCAGAGTGCCAGGCATCATTTGAGACCTTGAAGCAGAAGTTGATATCAGCGCCTGTTCTTACATTGCCAGTTGGCCCCGGAGGTTTTACCGTTTATTGTGATGCGTCAGGTAAAGGACTTGGATGTGTCCTCATGCAGCATAGGAAGGTAATAGCGTATGCATCTAGGCAGCTTCGGAACCACGAGAAGAATTACCCAACTTATGACTTGGAGTTGGCGGCAGTAGTATTTGCTTTGAAACTATGGAGGCATTACTTATATGGTGACCGAGTGGACATGTACACGGACCATAAAAGTCTGAAGTACATCTTTACTCAGAAGGAGCTGAACATGAGACAGAGAAGATGGTTGGAGTTGATCAAGGATTATGACGTGGAGCTTCAGTATCATCCAGGTAAGGCTAATGTGGTAGCAGACGCTCTCAGCAGATGAGACGGCGCATTTATGTTGACAACACAGAAGCATATTTTAGAAGACCTTCAGGAGATGGGCATAGAAGTTATACTTTCTAGCGATGTAGGAATTCTGGTAAGTCTACGAGTTCAATCTGACTTGGTAGACAGGATCAAGGCAGCTCAGGCACAGGACCCAAGGATTCAGAAGCTTAGAGCAGAATGTGAGTCAGGACTCAGGAAGGAGATGAGAATTCACGAAGATGGTACGCTTAGGTTTGGATCACGCCTATGTGTGCCTAGTGGAGATATCAGACAGAAGGTTATGACAGAAGCTCACAATTCTTAATATTCTATACACCTTCGAGGGACCAAGATGTACCAAGATATCAAGCAGCACTTCTGGTGGAACGGGATGAAGAGGGAGATAGCTAGATTCGTTTCCCGTTGCTTGGTATGTCAGCAAGTGAAGGCAGAACAGCAGAGGCCAGCTGGATTATTGCAGCCACTTCCTATCCCGGAATAGAAGTGGAAGCACATCACAATGGACTTTGTGACCAGTTTACCGAGATCACCAAGTGGTAAGGATGCTATTTGGGTGATAGTGGACCGACTTACATAGGTAGCACACTTTCTTCCTTTCAGAGTAGGGCAATCTACAGAAAAGTTGGCAGAGTTGTATATGCAACAGATAGTCAGGCAGCATGGAGTCCCTGTCAGTATTGTGTCAGATAGAGATACCTGTTTCGTATCACATTTCTGGAAGAGCTTACATCATAGTCTGGGCACCAAGTTAAGATTTAGCACGGCTTACCATCCACAGACGGACGGGCAATCAGAAAGAATAATTCAGACTTTAGAAGATATGTTGCGAGCTTGTACCCTAGATTTTGGAGGATCTTGGAAGAGCCACCTGCACTTAGTTGAGTTTTCATACAACAACAGCTATCAAGCTAGTATCCAGATGGCACCATTCGAAGCACTATATGGTAAGAAGTGTAGGTCGCCATTAGCATGGGACGATATCGGGGAGAGGAAGATGCTAGGCCCAGAAATGATTGTTCAGACAGTAGAAGTGGTTAAGAGAATTAGAGAGCGACTTCGAGTTGCGCAGGATCGGCATCGTCATTGGGCGGACCAGCATCGTAGGCCGCTAGAGTTTTCTGTTGGGGACCACGTGTTCCTGCGGATCTCACCTACTCGTGGGGTCATTAGATTTGGCGTTCGCGGGAAGTTGAGTCCGCGGTACGTGGGCCCATTTGTTATCCTTGATAGGATAGGCGATGTTGCTTATCGTTTATCCCTTCCACCTTCGTTACGAGAGGTACATGATGTATTTCATGTATCTCAGTTGTGAAGGTATGTATCAGACCCAAGCCATATCCTTGATCATTCTGAGCTGGTTGTTGGTACCAACTTGTCTTACGAGAAGCAACCTGTGTCCATTTTGGATCGAAGAGAGAAGATACTCAAGAACCGAACAATTAGCCTTGTCCGGGTTGCTTGGGGTCATCACTCTTTAGGGGAGTCAATGTGGGAACGTGAGGATGATATCCGATCACGGTATCCACATCTGTTTGACTCACAAGGTATATTTCTTTCCGTGTGCCTTGATTGCCTTAACCCCTCATGCTTGTCACCCCATGGATAGAACTACTTAATATAGTAGATTGTAAATATAGATATGTTATCTGCTAGTTGACATTAAAGAATGATTGCTTGCTCAAGTTTCTTGTACCTAGATTAGTTTAGTTTTGATATTCCTACCTTGCTTGGATTTGAAATTCCGAGGACGGAATTTTTTTAAAGGAGGGTAGAGATGTCACTTCCCGTTCCCAGAATACATATTTTTAATGCATGTACTGCTTTAATATATTTATTTAATATTTATCATATATTGTTCTGTAGTTAAAACCCCTTTAATTTTATGTTAATTAATTTTCTGTAATTTTATTTCTGTATTTTTACTTTCTGCTTTGCTTTGGGTTCGGTTTGGTCTGGTTTAGCTTAGTTGGTTCCTCTCAAACCCCCACCTACCACCACCCCTTCCATTTAAAGCCCATCCCCTTTTCTCTCTCTTCATTACTTCACCATTACTCTCATTCTTCTTAAACTCTTCCACCAACCTAGGAGAGCTAGGCAAGTGCCAACTTGCTTCTTGATGGATCCCCATTTTTCTTGTTCCATCATCTTCCTTATTTGATTCTAAGTCTCTTTAGTACTTGGCATTTTCAATTTCCATGGCTTATTTGTTGCAGATCTAAGTTTGATGCATTTTCGGATTTCTTAGGTTTTGATCTAGTAAACTTTGTTATCTTCAAGTTTTGATGGTTCCATGTTGTAGAGAATTTCGTTCTACCCTATTTTGACCCATGGAAGTTCAGATTTGGGCTTAGAATGAAGGATTTATGGAGCTTGGAAGCAATGGCTTCCCATGGTTCTTCCTTTCGGGCAATGGAGAAGAAGAATAGTTCTGGCCACGTAGCAACGCTTGACCGCATGAGTCTTCATGCGGCAAGTCACCCTGGCCGCAGGGGCATTTTGGCCGCATGGGCAGTCTGGCCGCATGGACCTGGACTTTCCAGCCGCATGCGTTCATTTGTTTGAGCCGCATGAGACTGTTCCAATCTTAGCCGCATAGGCGCACGTTACTCTGGCCGCATGAATTTAGTTTTTCTTAACCGCATCAGTGAACGTTGTCCCGCAGCCGCATGCCACTGATCATTCTCGGCCCCATGACGCTGCATGACCTTTTAGCCGCATATAGGGTTGCACTTATTCTTAGCCGCATGAATTTGGTTTTCCTTAGCCGCATATAGGCTTGTCCCATGTTCAGCCGCATGGGCGCATGTCATTTCGAGCCGCATGGGCGCATGTCATTTCGAGCCGTATGGACGCATGTCAGTTGAGCCGCATGGGCGCATGTCAGTTGAGCTGCATGGACGCATATCATTTTTGAGCCGCATGGGGATTGCTATTCCCCAGCCGCATAAAATTTCCCCTGGCCGCATGGTCTCATTTTAACCATAGCCGCATGAGACCCCTTTAGTTCTAGTCGCCTAAGGCTTGCAGATTTTGGCCGCATGGGACTACTCATTTCCGGCCGCATGGAATCATCCTTGTCCGGCCGCATGAGTTTAAATTTTCTTGGCCGCATGAACTCTGATTCTAAATGCCTTCTTGGCTGATTCTTGTTCCAAATGGCATCGATTGACATCTATTGACATTAATTGACTGCCTTGGCATTTATTAACGTAATTATTGTCTGAACATTAAAATAACATTATTGGTTATCTCGATTAATAATTGATCATGCGTTCCTAGTTGGAACTAAGAGGCTGGCTAGTCGTCTTATTGAAACGAATGAATGAGACACGTTCATATTAATTATGAACTATTGTAATCGACTGGTTGTCCCGAATATTGACATACAGGCACATGCAGGCTTCAATTTATTTATTTATTTATTTATTTTACAAAAATAGTATGTGTACTTTATGGTCAAGGCATGATTACTTCGTGGTTAGTTTTGATTGTTGTATTACGCTATGTAAGACCTGCAACCTAACCACGCTGGTATCGTTGTAGAGTTGTGCATATCGTACCCCGTACAAAAGTACTCATTTGAATGACCATGACCCACGGCATGGGATTTCACTTAACATAAAAACTATTAAGTTAAATAAAATAATGATTGCATGGAGAGAATTGATTCCCGAGTTCTTACATGGCAGCCCTCTTGGGACTAGTAGTGCCCGATAGGCCGGCTGGTCCCCACAGATACTGCAAATCTGCCACACGGGCAGGGAGCGGTATCTGGTTATATTATCTATTGTATATTGTATATTGATGACGGGCGTCCTGCTGGGACTCGTCTAATTCATGATTGGCGCAATTGATTGACTGGGTAAACTAGTCTTGCTTGCACATAGTAAGAACTGAGGAATCCCTATTGTATAATTCCAGGATAACTTGGAACTCACAGTAGTAAGCCGTAGGAGTTGGATGGCCGTTTAAGTTGATTTGTTTGTGTACTGTACCTACTCTGTTACCTAACTGAGATGATCAGAATGTCAGGACATGACGGGCCAACTTCTGTCCTTGTTTGGTTGGGAGGTTGGTTCGAAGTGTCGTGATATTATGTGAATCTCAGTGGCAAGCAGAGATCTATTACTATATTCTTTTATTTACTGGTTTCATCCTTCATATCGTGCTTCCTTGCGGTACTTGCTATTAGAGGTCTAATCTCTCTGGTTTTGTATGGCCAGATTTAGAGCCGGTCCCCGAGGATCCAGCTTACTTCTACCTCCACGATGGTCAACACTAGAGGGATGATCGCAGGAGGGCTCAAGTGGATTTTCTTACTTCTCCGCTCATTTTGTTAAATACTTTATACTTTGCCGTTTGGCACCGACATGTTAGTCGGATTGTCTTGTACCTACTTTTGCTTAATTGTAACTAAGTCAGGCTGCAACTGACAACAATTGTGTATACTTACTATATCATCTGGCTGTATTTTGTAAAGCCAGATATCAGAACATTTTGACTGAGCGTTTGGGACGCCTTACTGCTTTATCTCACATGTTCTCTATTTCTGTTTCTTGTTTGAATGATTGAGACAACAGATGGGAAGTGACCATAGTAAGACTTTTATGTAGTATGCAACCCCTCGTCTTATTAGACAGCATTGATCGTATTATACGGTATTCATCTACCCGTAATATATAGCTGGCTGAGTCATTCCCCCGCTCTCCAGTATTCTTGTTCTGGGGCGTGACAATATTTAACGGTTCACTTCAATCGAGTCGTACCGTCGATGAAGGCCGTACAATATCTGCAATTCCTCCTAGGCCGACATGAACCCGACGTCCCGAGATCGTTCGAGGAATTTTCCCTTGCGCACAAGTTGTCCAATGACCATGCAAGACTCAACTCGATCTACTAAGTCATTCCTTATTCATGACCATGCTTTCCAACTTTCTATCGAGACTCCCAAGTAGCGGGACCGATCTCGGCGACAACCAGTCGCGTGGACTTTCTTATCGAGACTCCCAAGTAGCGGGACCGATCTCACGTGCTTCCTTATCGAGACTTATTGAGACTCCCAAGTAGCGGGACCGATCTCGTTTACTTCCTTAGCAAGACTCTCAAGTAGCATGACCGATCTCGTGTACTTGCTTATGGAGACTTATCGAGACTCCTAAGTAGCGGGACCGATATCATGTGCTTCTTTATCGAGACTCCCAAGTAGCGGGACCGATCTCGCATGCTTCCTTTGTCCGTGGCATGCTTTTCTAAACCAACCGTGGCTCGTGCCTTAGACAGACCTTATTCTCTAGGCGATGCTATCGCTCCAGTCTCATACTTATGTGACGAGCCTTGTTCTCGTGGCACTATGTGACTTGACAACCACAGACTTTGATAGCCCAGCAAAACTCCTTTCTAACTTATTCGGCAACGACTTGACTAGCAAAGGCTATGCCAAGCCTCGCATCGAGAGAATGTGCCGTGCACGCGTTTGACTTGAACAACCAAGTTTCTGGGTGCCTAGACTTAAACCCCAAGTCGTGCAATACGACTTAAACCACGGGACATGCGAAGGCTATGCCAAGCCTTGGACGACGGGACCGTGCATGCTTTATCAAGCATTCACGCGGGCGAGGCCTATGACTTAGGCTAATTCGAGCGTTGTGGCAACTTAGCAACTTAGGCCAACTTCCTTCTCCTAAGCCACGGGACGAAGGATCGAGTGTCATTTTAAAAGTACGCTGAGCAAACTTCTAAGCAGACCGTGAGACCTTTTTTCATGTTCTAACACACTCCGACCCATCGGGATTATTTCCTTAGCTATGTGGATCGTCTCTTTTATTATCAAGCCTAACTTGTGCAGGTTGAAAACATGTAATTTATTATGTGAAGGCTAAAATGAGGCAAGTTCACCGAAACTGCCCCACCTGAGCGAGAAGTCGCCTCGACCGAGCAAGTCTTCGAGCAGCCATTACAAGGCTAAGTTCGTACGCCGTCGGCATTTCGATTCCTCCGATTGACAGAGCAGGACGGGGCACTACAACAGGGCAGTACACGATCTCATCAAGAGGGGTGTTATTGCAGTGATTGATGTTCGGAGTCAGGAAAACCTAGCGAATTCGTTCACCAAGGACCTCAAGCGCCAGCTGGTCGATGACATAGCTTATAAAATGGGCTTGAAGGCATTCTGATATTGTGTTATTAGTACATTCCTACCATAAAATTTTATGCTATTAGTTCAAAGATAAATCTACTAGGCATCTAGCTTTTGGTTCAAGGGAGGACTATTAACCGGAAAATATCAAGAACGGTGGGTACTTATCCTCTGTGGCATGGAGAGGTTACGGACCTACAACCACTGTTGTCTACTGTTGTTTTCTACAGAAAACGGATACTGTGGGAAAGTTAGCTTAAACGCCTTAATGAGTTCTCAGGCAGAGTGAATGCCTGGTGTGCTTTACAGGAAGTACGGTAGCGCAGCACTACAAGGAGTGTAACACCATGCTATAGTGGGGTGACTCCACCATGAGGTTCCCGGTTAGGGGTAATGCCTCAATTTTGTGATCCAAGTCACAGCGGAGTAGCACCGCAAATAGGCATGTGCCCGGATAATGAAATTTTTTGTAACCTTTAACTTGGCCACATGTGCATGAACTCTACAGTGAGATCGATACTAGTGTATGCCTTCTACAGGTACAGAGAAAATTCGCAAATAAATTTAGTTGAATTGCTTTCTCCTAATGTTACTGATAATACTTTTCCAAAATGAGCAAAATCTATTTTTGTAGAACTGAGCTTTATATGAAGAGTATCGTACGCCCATTCTGTAGAAGTATGTATTCGAGCATATCATATCTATAGTTTCTTTCTTTTTCTTTTTTTTGAAGCAATGGGTAATTGTGGCGAACTCGCCTCCACTGGAGCTCGAACTCCCGACCACTTGGGTCGCATGCATCTCTCTTAACCACTAGGCTAGAGGTCATTTGCATAGTTTCTTTCTTTCTTTCTTTTTCTTTCTTTTTATGCTCAGATTATTGATGTTATATATAGTGTATTCTTTATTTGGTTTTATATATATATCGAGATTAAATTGTCAGACAAACGGCCTGTGATTTTATTTTTACAATGTGCGGGCACATAAACCCTTATTTTGCAGCTGAGGTTGTTGGGAAAGGAGATGGTCGATAAAGAAATTCCAAGAGCAATCTAACTTAAGTTCACAATAATTCAGCAATAATAACATCGATAAATTAAGAAGGAACAGAATCAATATCTTTAAATTAGAGCTGAGAGCAAAAACCAGGAACTCTTGGTTACAAGTAAGTATTATCTTAGGTTACTTAGCCTAGAAAAGAAGATAGTTCGAAGAGAGCTGCGAGGCACACTTTAACTTTGCTGATCATATCGAATGGAGACGAATACGAATTGGCACGACATGGATCCATCATCATCAATTTTATTGTGGTGTAGCGCTAATTTATTCTGAGATAACGTTGTAGTGAATTTTGGAGTGTCTTTGTTGTATCCAACTGCAGAGACGCCATTAGTTTTTCAGTGTCCATGTTGCCTTAGCTTTCGGATGAACATTACTAAGACACCCATGCCTAAACCTCCGGAAAAACAAAGTCCAAACAATAGTGAAAAGGATATATATGCAAAGGTAAATCCTCCAGGTCCCATCTCCATAGTTTTGTTTAGGGCAATCCCCTATGTCCAAGTCATACTCTTTTTAGTTGGGCATCAAGCTAAAAACTTGAAAGGCTATTAATAGATCAGCCCATTTCCATAAAAGAAAAGCACTACTCATTTAATCCACTGTAAATGGCAACCAAAATTAGCTCCGGCTAGGATAACCTAATCCTCGTACTGGCCCTGCATAAAGGATAAAGGGGCCAAGATTTATACCTTGCCCAGGTTCAATAGGCTTTAGAAGGTTGTGCAATACCCTTCTTTCCATGGATCAAATGTTGGCTATGTAACAAGTTATGTCCAAAATGAAGTATAGCGGTGGAAATTGTCGAGATGGACGAAGATGCAACAAAGGATTAGTCATTTTGTAGATGGTTCGGATATGTTTGAAGGATAAAATATGTACAAAAATTCTAGAGGAACTCATAATTTTATATTTTTTCAAACTCATCAATTACAAACCGTTGGATCTCATTCCTTGATTGTAAGTTATTAAAAAAGTCAAAGGCCTTAAATAGAAAAGTTTGTCCACATCCCATAATTCTATTGCAACTGCAAGTTTCTATTTTGAGTTCCTAACTATAAAATGTAGAAGCTGCTTTTGCATGACGCTGGATTGAATAATTAAGGCGTTCACCCAAGTTCTTAAATGTTGGGATATCGTGAAGTATGACCAAATGAAAAGGTTTGGATTAGTGTATACAAAGTAATCCTTTGATTAACAGTAACATTCGCTACCTACCCAAATTAATATATTGATCCACTAGCTACATCTCAAGACATCAGCTACTGGAAAAACATTTGTATCCGAATCTCCATTTCTATTTTGATTGCCAAATAGTTCAGATATTGATATTGGGCATTCTAACTTTGCTTTTCTATTCATGTAAATTTGACTTTTACATGTTTAAACCTATGTTTAGTTTTGGTTTGTCATGACTTTTAATATAAAGATATTTTGTACTGAGATTTAGAAGGTACTGGTGCCGATAACTTGTGAAATAAGTAAACATGACAAGAATATGACAAAAAAAATGAGTTACACACACTTCATTACAAGACTTGAACCTAATGAAAACTAACTCTTTCACGATCAACTCTCATTTCATCCATAAATTGGTGAGTTTACTATATGTACTATCAACATTTAAGAAGAAGAATGAGTTACACACTTTATTACAAGACTTTGTTAGTCCCTTGGCGAACAATCGATGGAAAAACACGATTTCAGAAACTATTGTAAAGACAATGTTTCCAGCAACAACACCCTAAAGAAGGTGATGTTGTATTACGAGAATCTAAAAAGATTATTTCGTAATATTTTTCGAAGGCAACAGAACCGTATAACTTCTAAAGAGAAGCGACGGTATTCTCGAAGGCAACAGAGGAAGAAGAAAGCCTGTTGGGGTGAAAGATCACCGGCGCTCAAAGCTATATCCGCCTTACGGACAAGCCTCCAGGAACCAGCAAGTTCGAAGAGAACTTTAGAACGCTGGCCAAAAATGTCGAAGACTCCTCGGAATAGCAGCAGCACTTCTCTCTCTCTCTGGAAATTCTCTGATTATTTTCTGTAACCCTGGAGAGAGGAGATGCTGCTGATATTATAGGCACGAGGTGGGCTTTTCAAATTTTGAACGCACGCCCTGGATTAATGCCAGATCCGAATTTTTTGGATCTGAGCCATTTCCGGATCTGAGCCCACAAGACCCGCGGACGTTACATAATTTGAACGGCCCACTCGACCCGCTCGACCCGCTCGACCCGCTCGTCCCGTACGCTCCGTACGCTCCGTACGCCTCACACGCCACGCAGGGCCGCGCAGAGGCTCGCGCACGAGCGCAACTAAAGCGCACAATGCGCCTTGCGACGAGCTGTCGTGCTAAGTGCAAAGTGCCATCAAAAAGCCACAATAAGCCTCAAAAGCCCATTAGCCCAAGCACAAGCTCGAGTCCGAGCCCGAGCCCGAGCCCGAGCCCGAGTCCGAGTCCGAGTCCGAGTCCGAGTCGCTAAGCCCCTTCGGGGCTTAGCTCCAATAGATTTAAATCTATTTTCATTTGGCCAAAAGTTGGTTTCTTATTCTCACCTCTATGTAAAATCCTCCCACATGGCACCCTCCATTGGGCCTCAACCCATGTGCATCTCTCTATTCCTTCATAAGTAATATATAGAGATACATATTGGTGTGATTTTCTGATGTGGGACTATCTTTTAACAATAGAGTGTTGTGAACACACAACTCATAGAATAAAACACCAACAATCCCCCACATATCTCTATATATATGAGTTAAGCGTTCCACATAATAACTGTCCATTATGCATTAGGATAGATGTCGCTGACGACTTGAATCTTCCCGCATGGGTTGAACAACAGTATGATACAAGAATGGACTACGCCTTGAATTCTGTACCACAGCTGTAATTTTTTCCACTCACATAATGTAGTTATCTGTGCTTCTGGCTGCACATTAAAGGCCTTGTGCCAGCCTGGATTTCAATGTATGTATTTTGGGCGTCTATAAATTTACCCTCAAGAGACGGCCTATTTCTCTTTCCATATATTATAGGTGAGTTCTTTATAAAGAATCATGGCATGAAGCATTGCGCTCCTTTGCGGTGCTACGTCGCTATGACATGGCTCAACGCCGAGGCTTTATCCCACCTGGGTACCTCATCGTAGTGTCATACTACTGTAGCATGAGGTCACAATCCTCTTTGTAGTGCCAAACTACTCAGCATGAAGCCTTGTGCTTCCGTGCGGTGTTACGCCGCTATGACATGGCTTGCAAAGCCGAGGATTTACCCTTCCTGGTACCTCTTCGTGGTGTCATGCCACTGTAACATGAGAATACTGTCCTCTTTGTAGTGCTGTCTACACCTCTTTATGATTATGCAACATTAGGCTACCTGCCTATATGCGGTGCTACGCCGCCTGTGACTTGGCTAACAAAGCCGAGGCATTACCCCTACCTGGGAACCTCATGGTGGAGTCACCCCACTGTAGCATGGAGTTGTAACACTCCTTTGTGGTTGTTGCGCCACCATGCTTCCTGTAAAGCATAACAGACCTTCACTCAGTCTGAGAACTCATTAAGGTATTATGCCATCCTTCCCACAGGATCAATTTTCCGTAGAAAATTCATAGTAAACAACAGTGGTTCTGGGTCCGAAACCCTTACATGTTCCACAGAACAAGTACCCACTGTTAACTAATATATTTCCAGTCAATAGTCCTCCCTTGAATCAAAAAATTAGATATCTGGTAGATTTCTCTTTGAACCAATAACATAAAATTTATTGATAGGATTATAATGACACAATATTAGAATGCCTTCAAACCCATCTTCCTTGCTGTGTCCTCGACCAGCTGTCGTTTGAGGCCTTTCATGAACGGATCCGCCAGGTTCTCCTGACTCCGAACATCGATCACTGCAATGACGTCTCGTTTGATGAGATCGTTCACTGCTCTGTGCTTTAACTGCACAGTCCTCTTCTTTTCGTTAAAGAGTTCATTTGATGCTACTGCTGCTGCCGCCTGGTTGTCACAGTATATCGGGATTGCCGGTATCTGAGCTCCAACCACTGGAAGATCATACATGAGCTCCCGAAGCCACTCTGCTTCATCTGCAGCAGCATCCAATGTAAAGAATTCAGATTCCATGGAGGAGCGAGATAACATTGTCTGCTTCTTCGATTTCCACGATATAGCAGCTCCGCCCAAAGCGAATATGAATCCACCTGTCGAATACTCGCTCTCCACCTCTGAACACCAGCTAGCATCACTGAAGCCTTCCACTACTGACGGATCTCTGCTGTAGTATAGTGCAAATGTCTGAGTCTTTTTTAGATATCTCATAACACGCTTCACAGCGTTCCAGTGTTCAACGCCTGGGTTGCTAGTGAACCGACTCAGCATTTCCACCGCAAAAGCTATGTCAGGCCTTGTGGCAGTAGTAGCGTACATCAAGCTTCCGATGACGCTAGCGTACTCCAACTGCCTGACGCTTTCCCTCGAATTTGGCTCCAGCTTCTGATCACTCCGGTACGGTGTATCAATTATAGGAAGATCTTGATACCCGTAGCGAGTGAGCATCTTCTCAATATAATGAGATTGTGACAGCGCTATTCCAGTACCTGTCCGGATGATTTTGAGCCCCAAGATTACGTCGGCATCCCCCAAGTCCTTCATACTGAACTTGGTCGAGAGAAATTTCTTTGTCTCTGTGACGCAGTCTAAATCCGTACCTAGGATTAGCATGTCGTCCACGTAAAGACAAACGATTACTCCTCTTCCGTCAGCAAACTTCGTATAGACACACTTGTCTGTTTTACTGACCCTGTAGCCATTTGACCTTATCACTTTGTCAAACTTCTCATGCCATATTTTGGGAGCTTGTTTCAAACCATACAGAGACTTCATCAACTTGCAGACTTTGTCTTCCAGACCTCTGACGACAAAACCTTCTGGTTGTTGCATGTAGATCTCTTCGGTCAGCTCGCCATTAAGGAATGCCGTTTTCACATCCATCTGATGTATCACCAGCTTGTGTATTGCTGCTAGAGCAATTAACAATCTGATGGTTGTCATCCGAGCTACTGGAGCATAAGTGTCAAAGTAGTCGATCCCCTGCTTCTGAGCAAACCCCTTGGCCACTAGCCTGGCCTTGAACTTGTCAATGGTTCCATCTGCTTTCATCTTCTTCTTGAAGATCCATTTGCATCCGATGGGTCTTGCTCCTTCTGGCAGGTCAACTAACACCCATGTGTTG
Source organism: Iris pallida (assembly GCA_029216955.1). Classification (NCBI taxonomy): domain Eukaryota; kingdom Viridiplantae; phylum Streptophyta; class Magnoliopsida; order Asparagales; family Iridaceae; genus Iris; species Iris pallida. The sequence goes on from JANAVB010025861.1 coordinate 57,900, forward strand.
TTGGAGGTGATTGAGTCAATCTCGTTGTCTATCGCCTCCTTCCAGAATACAGCATCTCTGGTCTTCATCGCCTCATCATAGGTAAGCGGATCTGCTTCCACATGATAGGTGATGAAGTCATCTCCGAAGTCTTTCGGCCTCCTTACTCGCTTAGTTGACGGCTCAGCGAGTTCTGGTTCAACTGGTGTCTCTTCGATAATAGCTTCTTCTTGGACTACTGGTTCGATAAGAACTTCTGTCTGCTTTGCACTCTCATCATTCTCCGGAAGATCCGCGAGAATAATATTTTTGTGCCTTGCAAACTTGTCTTCAAAATATTCAGCATCGCAAGATTCAATGATATGATTTGATTCTATATCAAGGAATCTCCGAGCGTCACTCTTCTCGGCATAACCCAAGAAGATAGCCTTAGTAGTCCTAGTCCCCAGCTTCTGAATCTTCAGATCTGGGAGCTTCACATAAGCCAGACACCCCCACACTCGAATGACATTCAAGTTAGGTCTGACTTTGAACCAGAGTTCATGAGGGGTTATATCCGAAGTTGCATACGGTACTCTATTGAGAATGAAAGTAGCCGTTAATGCAGCTTCTCCCCAGAAGCTCTTTGGAAGACCCGCAGTCAACAGCATAGAGTTCATCATCTCTGTCAACGTTCTGTTCTTCCTTTCTGCTACTCCGTTGGATTGAGGAGAGTACGGAGCCGTCGTCTCATTTATGATTCCATGTTCTTTACAGAATGATGAGAAATCATGAGACCGATACTCCCCGCCTCGATCACTCCTTAGCCTTTTGAGTTGTTGTCCAGTTTGCCGTTCAGCCTCGGCCCTGAACTCCTTGAACTTCTCGAATGCTTCGTCTTTAGACTTGAGCAAGTAGACAAAAGCATACTTTGAGAAGTCGTCGATGAAAGTAATAAAATACTTCATCCCGGCTTTTGTAGAGAATTGCTTGAAATCACAGATATCTGAGTGAACCAACTCCAGAAGATCTATGCTTCGATGGACCCTGTGAAAGGGTTTCCTTGTGATCTTCGTCTGAGCACACACTTCACATTTCTCTACCTTACCCCCACACTTGGAGATAAGTCCTAGGCTAGACATTTTGTTAATTCTTTTACAATGAACATGTCCTAGCCTATTATGCCACAACTCAAAAGAATAGTTCAAAGTAGAAATAGCATTAATATCATTTTTCTGGGTTACAACAAGCTGAATTTTGTACATTCCTTCAGTCTGGAAAGCTTTTCCGAAGAATGTACCCTTCTTGGACATCACCATCTGGCCAGCATTGATGTCCATCCTCAAGCCTGCGTTACAAAGCAGGCTCCCAGAGATCAGGTTCTTAGCAATTGCAGGAACATGCTTCACTCCTTGAAGCGTCAGAGTGTTCCCCGATGTGAGTTTCAGCTCCACCGTCCCGATCCCCAGTACTTCAGCTTGTGCCTGGTTTGCCATTAAGACTTTCTCGAAAGTTGGCTCATATGACTCGAACCATTCCTTGTCTGAGCAGACATGACATGTCGCACCAGTGTCTATCCACCAGTCCGAGTCAACTCCCACATTTACAACCTGTGCTATCATTGCAACCAGATTAGTAACCAAAGAAACCTTACTAGGCTCACCTTTTTCTGGTTCCTTGCAGTCACTTTTGTAGTGGCCCTTCTTGCCACATTTGAAACAAGTCACATGGGACTTGGATTTCTGATTCTTGAATGAAGGACTCTTCACTTTCAGATTAGTGAAGTCCTTCTTCTTCTTATGAGGAGAAGCCGCCTGCTTCCCCTTGTACTCTCTGGTTTGGACCAGATTTGCTTTCGCCAGTTGTTTGGACAGAGAATCCATCTTCTGTTGAGAGCGCATCTCGTCCTCAACATGGATTTCTTGCAGGAGATCTTCCATACATATGTCCAGCTTCTTGCGGTGCATCCTTGCATAGAAGTTGCTCCACCCCGCAAGAAGTTTAGAGACGATTCCTCCAACGACAAACTTGTCGACAAGAGGCATCTTCTCGTCATCTAATTTTTGGCACAGCTTCAGAAACTCCTTTACTTGGGGCAGCATAGCCTTCTCATCTTCGAAGGTCCACTTGTGGTATCTTTCAACCAAGAAGATCTTGGACCGATTCTCGTCATCTTCGTACAATTTCCCCAAGGAGTCCCAAATTTCTTTGGCAGAATTCTTCTTGGAATAAGACTCTGCCAAAGAGTCTTCCATGCTATTGAGAATCAACAGTTTACAGATACTGTTTTCTCTAATCCATTTTGCCTGCTTAGACTTAGCAGCGGCAATAACTTCTGCGGTTCCGGTTGTTGGAACGACCGGTTCTTCCTCATTCAGCACGTGATCAACTTCCACGAGTTGAATGTTTAATGTTACTTTCCGTTTCCAGATTTGGAAATGTTCGCCGTCAAATTTCTCCAACTTGTTAAAGTCGGTATTGACGAGCGATGCACGTGAGTTATCCATCTTTTCGATATAGCTTTGAGATTGTTAGTCCCTTGGCGAACAATCGATGGAAAAACACGATTTCAGAAACTATTGTAAAGACAATGTTTCCAGCAACAACACCCTAAAGAAGGTGATGTTGTATTACGAGAATCTAAAAAGATTATTTCATAATATTTCTCGAAGGCAACAGAACCGTATAACTTCTAAAGAGAAGCGACGGTATTCTCGAAGGCAATAGAGGAAGAAGAAAGCCTGCTGGGGTGAAAGATCACCGGCGCTCAAAGCTATATCCGCCTTACGAACAAGCCTCCAGGAACCAGCAAGTTCGAAGAGAACTTTAGAACGCTGGCCAAAAATGTCGAAGACTCCTCGGAATAGCAGCAGCACTTCTCTCTCTCTCTGGAAATTCTCTGATTATTTTCTGTAACCCTGGAGAGAGGAGATGCTGCTGATATTATAGGCACGATGTGGGCTTTTCAAATTCTGAATGCACGCCCCGGATTAATGCCAGATCCGAATTTTCTGGATCTGAGCCATTTCTGGATCTGAGCCCACAAGACCCGCGGACGTTACATAATTTGAACGGCCCACTCGACCCGTACGCCTCACACGCCACGCAGGGCCGCGCAGAGGCTCGCGCAAGGCTTGCGCAACTAAAGCGCACAATGTGCCTTGCGACGAGCTGTCGTGCTAAGTGCAAAGTGCCATCAAAAAGCCACAAAAAGCCCAAGCACAAGCCCGAGTCCGAGCCCGAGCCCGAGCCCGAGTCCGAGTCGCTAAGCCCCTTCGGGGCTTAGCTCCAATAGATTTAAATCTATTTTCATTTGGCCAAAAGTTGGTTTCTTATTCTCACCTCTATGTAAAATCCTCCCACATGGCACCCTCCATTGGACCTCAACCTATGTGCATCTCTCTATTCCTTCATAAGTAATATATAGAGATACATATTGGTGTGATTTTTCGATGTGGGACTATCTTTTAACAATAGAGTGTTGTGAACACACAACTCATAGAATAAAACACCAACAGACTTGAACCTAATGAAAACTAAGTCTTTCATGCACGATCAACTTTCATTTCATCCATAAATTGGTGAGTTTACTATATGTACTATCAACATTTTTTTGGTTCGGAGTTGAATATACATCATATCTTCCATAAAAATACTAATATAAATTATTTTCAAGTTAGTTTTTAATCAAATAAGTACCAGAAGAAGTGATTAGTTGTATGAAAAATAACAATGTAAATTTTTTTCAACTTAGTTTTTAATCAAATAATTACCAGGAGAACAATGGGTGATTAGTTGTATAGCAATGAGGTGATCAAAAAATTCTTTTAAAGAGAAGTTCTCAGCGTCAAAACAGTCTACAAATATATTTAAATTCAATTTAAAAAAACACGAGTCATTTATTTATAATTTTTAGGAGTTTATCAAGATATAATATTCTTTTTTTTTAGAAATGGGATGAAATAATAATTAACAAATACCAATTTATGACCCATTGATATTTTCTATTAGTTCTCTTTTATAGTTCTCTCCAATATCTAATAGCAATATTGTTTTAAATTGAATGAAATAATTTATCATACTTACCTATTTTCGGTTCTTTACTCTTCTTAATAACACATCTATTTGTCATAGGAAAGATATGAATGATCATAGAAATATTGTTCTGCTGGCAAGAAATTGAGATTTTGATAATCCCCTAGTGCCCAATCAAGTAGTACTATCTCAATAACAAGTCACGACAACCCATTGTCATACACCTACTTGGCCTATTTGTCATCGAAACAATGCATGCCAGGAGAGGATCAATTAGACTGACTAACTTATGTAAAGTTGTCCTATATTTTATGGGAAAATTTATGAAATGTCCAAAAAACGAAAAAGTTTTATGAAAAACCCACCGCGCAATAACATTTCATCGCGTGCCCAAAATTAGGAAAAAATATATAAAGAGGGTTCCGAATGACCGTTTTGCCCTTCCTTCTAATTTATTGAAAACACCCACGAAACTACTCTTAAAAAAAATGTTTCGATACTTCATCTTCTTCCATACGCTGCTCACTTTCGAATCTAAGTTTTCTCCTCAAAAATCTTCAAAAACTCGTCGAAAAATTTCGGAAAGACCGAGACAAACGGCAAAAGTGCTAAAACGGAGGTCCAAACATCATTTTTTTGCGATTCTAAAATTTTGGAAGGCCGTCTAACGGAGAAACGATTAATCTCAGGCTCCTCGAAGATACGCTCATTTTGTGACAAACCGGACCTCGTTTCGACCTCCCAGTCAAAAGTTATGGTCCTCCATAGTTTCAACTGACCAGAAAATATAGGAGAATGGCCATTCTCCGTGTTAGAACACGAAGAATGTTACTTTCGCATGAGGGTGGCCATTCTCCATGTTAGTAACACGGAGAATGGCATTCTCCGTCTTAATTTACACGGAGAATGGCCATTCTCTGTGTTACTAACACGGAGAATGATATTCTCCGTCTTAATTTACACAGAGAATGTCCATTCTCCGTGCTAAATTACACGGAGAATGGCCATTCTCCTTCTTAATTTACACGGAGAATGGCCATTCTCCGTGTAATTTAGCACGAAGAATGATCATTCCAGTGTTAAAACGCAGGAGAATGACCATTCTCCATGTTAGAAACACGGAGAATGCCATTATCCGTGTTAAATAAAACGAAGAATGGCATTCTCCATCTTAATTTACACGAAGAATGGTCATTCCAGTGTTAAAACGCAGGAGAATGGCATTCTCCGTGTTAAATAAAATGGAGAATGGCATTCTCCGTGTTAAATAAAACGGAGAATGGCATTCTCCGTGTTAATTTACACAGAAAATGGTCATTCCCAGTGTTAAAACGTAGGAGAATGACCATTCTTCGTGTAATTTAGTACGGAGAATGGCATTCTCCATTCTAAATTACATGGAGAATGGACATTCTCCGTGCTAAATTACACGGAGAATGGCATTTCCCATGTTAAATGACACGGAGAATGGTCATTCAAATGTTAAAACACAGGAGAATGGCATTCAACACGGAGAATGGCATTCTCCGTGTTAATTTACACGGAGAATGACATTCTCCTTGTTAAAAATGCAGGAGAATGACTATTCTTCGTGTGATATCGACGGAGAACAGTTGATAGAAACCTAATTTTTTGTTTTTTTGTTTTGTAGAAAGAAATTTGACATGAATAAAGATTCAAGAGTTTTCGTTCTTCTTTCAAAACGATGCTAACTCTTATGGAAAAGAAGAAGATTTTCTCTCCATAATTGACCTAATTGTCGGAAAAGAAGAAGAAGAAGATGATGAGCGATGATCGGAGTTTGACTGAAAAAAAAAAGTACGGTAAACTACGAACGATCTTTGTGATCTATGCTGAAGATGAGAGCAATGGAATTCAGATATCTCGTGAAGAAGAAGAAGACGACGAGAATCGCAATCCAAATCTGAGTTTGTGCGGAGGGGTAGTTATGGTATTAATTTTGTAAATACAGAACATCTAAAGGGAATTTTGGAATACTTAACGTGGAAATATATAATTCTGGACATTTCATAAAACCCATCATGCAGGTGGGTTTTTCATAAAAACTAACCCCGAAATTGGGTTTCTCAGCAATTTCCTGTATATTTTATTTATATATGTTCGTGCATTCTATATATATGTTTCTTAACCAACTTTTAATTAACTTTTTTTTTATGTACATGGAAGAACAAAAGACACTAAGATCAAACTATATTTTCCTTAAAAAAATTCAATACTTGATTACCTAATTGTCCTTATTAAAATTAATGAACAATATTAATTAGTAAAGTTAGATAAGAATATATTTAGAAGATTTTTTTATATAAACTACAATTTAGTAAATCCAATAAGACTAAATCTTGTACTACACCATCAACTTGATCTTCATCAAATTGGTCAGTTTCTCAGTTCCATATTTATTTCCCTCTCCAAGTTTTACTGATCAATTTTCTCTCACTATATAGCATTGAGATCACATCTTCAACGCGGAAAAGAAAGAACTAATATAAATGATTTGAAGTTAGTTTCTAAGCAAACCACATTCACAATGGGTTATTAGTTGTCAATTTGAACGGATAAGAAATTCTTATATTTTGCAGCATCAGAATATAGTTCATTCAAAGATAGTAAAACATATCAATATTTAATTGATATTTTGCAACAAATCAATATTTAATTTACTACAAATATACCTAAATTCAATTGTAAAAAAGTGATACCGAACATACTCACCTTTCTTACTGTGATTTTGACTTCTATGAAACAAATTTTCACACTAGAACAACATTTTTCTATCTAAACCAGAATCAAAGAGAGTGATTTCTTCATGATTTTTGCAACAGTGGATTTATAAGTATTTATCAAGTTGTAATAATCCTTCATCCTTATAAATTAGAAATGAAATAATAATTTACAAATATCAATTATAACAAATTGATATTTTCTAGTTCTCTCCAATATCTAATATTAATATAATATTAATCTAAGACAATATTGTTTTAGAAGGAGTGAAACAAATTATCATACTTGCTTATTGACGGGACGGGACGGATCCAAAACTTATTGGAGTCGGACCGGACTCGACTTGCTGAAAATTGGTCCGACCCGCGGGTCCAAACGGGTCCAAAAAAAGTTTAAAAATTCTAGAATAGTAAACATTTACGTATGTTCTATTATCTATAAGAAAAAAGAGAGTCTATTGTCTTCCCAAATTTCTATAATTTGTTTACTAAACAATAACATATTCTATTATATATATATACTATAATAATAAAATAAATTCAAAAATTGATATAAAAAAATACATAGCCCTAGAAATGGATCGGGCTGAGACCCCGTTTATTTTGAAAATAGGACCCGTACCGACTTGTTAATGTCATACGACCCGTCCCGGTCCCTCCCGTTTAAATTTCAAATTTTAAAAACTGGCTTGTTTAGACATTTTACGGTTCGGACCGGGTCAAAACCGCGGATCCTGAAACCGTATGCCCACCCCTACTCTTCTTAATAACATCTTTTTGTCATAGCAAAAAGATTAATGATCGTATAAATCTTATTTTGATGGCAAGAGAATTCAACGTGTGAATCGGTCGGCCCAGACACAATGTTGATCGTGTTTGACTGGGTCTGGGTCAGACTGGACCATGCCGGCTAGGAATGCAGGTCGAGTTGGGTCGTTCGATTTTTAAAAATAAAATAAACAATATATTAAAGTTTAGTATGTATACTATATTTATATTTTTTTATAGCACAAAATAAAGTTGATTGAGTGGTTAGCTAGAAAAGTTATAAGATGTTAAGAGATCCTTGGTTTAAATCTAAATTAATTTTTTTTTAACGTATATATAAATTTACATATGGACCGAATTCTCACCGGGCCTGGCCTCCAGACTTGAGGAGGTAAACCCAGCTCGGACCCGGTAGGAAGTATGAGCCGTGCCTACAGGCCTGAAAATCAAACTCAGTCCGAACTCGTTACAATAGTGGGCCTGAAAATTCAAACCCAGTCCAAAGCTATCTTAGAATGGTTGACATATTTTTAATTAGTATAGTTAGATACTATATGTACCTCCAAATTCCATCCCTCCATGTCCTCACGTCACGTGTTCCTCTCCTATTCGCTCATTTCTTTTCCCAAACTCCCTTGGGGTGAGCAAACGGTCGGTTTGGTCCAACCGAACCGACTTTTTGGACAACCGAACAGCAACCGAACCGACCAGATGACAGCCGAACCGACCCGTTTCAAATTGAACCCGATCTGAACCGAACCGAATTTAAAATTTCGGTTTGGATCGGTTAATTTGGTCCACGGGCTTTAAAAAAAGGCTGGCCCAAATTATCCAAATAGAGAAGGCCGGTCAGCCCAAAGGTCAATAAAACTGCAGATAACAGCAAAAAAAATTCATTAACTGAAAGAAAAATTGAACTTTCCATAACAGCAAAAATTATAAATATTAGAATGTTACAGCAGGCTGATACATGGCCTTCCCAACTTAGCCAACACAAATAATATCCTTGCCAAATGAACTTATACATGTGCAATACAAAACTTAACTTCCCATAACAGCAAAATTTAACTTCCCATAACACTAACCGCACAAAATTGAACTTATACATGGGCTTCCCAACTTAGCCAACACAAATAATAGCCAACACAAATGAACTGAACTTATACATGTACAATACAAATTCTAAAGCCAAAATTTGTCCAACTTATACATCACAAATTTAGCCAACACAAATAATAGAATGTTCAAAGTTCCAACTTATACAATCCAGTCCAAGTTCTCAAAATGGCTTAAACTTGAACATATACTTCAGGCTCAAAATGGCTTAAAATGGCTTAAACTTATACAATCCAGTCCAAGTTCCTACATAAAAAAATAACTAAAAAAGAGGGATAAGAATATAGAGATTCAGAATGGCTTGTCATGCATCATGAAAGATACAGTATAGTATACATGTTACCATATCTCATGCCAAATCATCATCGCCAATTTTTATAAAAATATTAGTAAGATTTAAATGTATTAAACAAACTTGTGAATTTACCAAATATTGCCACATGACTGCAATTCATGCATCACAAATGGCTGCAACGAGTGCCTCGCCAGTGGACGCAATTCCTGTCTCGCCAAAGGCTGCAACGAGACACTACATGAGAACATCAAAAAAGCCAACAGAAATAACAGAATGCAGTATCAGTAGACTCAAACAACAGAGTAAATAGAGTAAACACCAGTCAATAACAGAATGAAGAGTATCAGCAGCAGTGCTTGCAACTAGCTTGTCCCATTTAATTTACTATGACAATAATATTCCTTGTCACAGTGCTTACAACTAGCTTTTTGACGACCTTCCGCATCACAAAATTCTTCAAAATCTACCCAACGATGAGCTCTCTTCTTCATAGGTTTTCTAGTGACACGAAGCCTCGTACTAGAATTCGGAATTGGATCATTAGTAGCTTGAGAACTAGTTGGCGGTTGAGAAGGATCACCTTCTTGCGACATCTAAAATATACAAGAATATGAAGAAATACGCACGTTGAATAAATATAAAAAAAATATGCACGTTACAAGAATATGAAGAAATACGCACATTGCATGAATATGAAGTTGTTGTCATTGATTGGTTTGGTGCTACCTATTAAACATCACACAATTAAGTGAGTAACCTAAGCTACCTAACCCTTACCCAACCTATTGGTTATTTGACATGATTCAACATATTGAAGCAATTAAGAAATCTAAATAAACAGTCCTACGCTTACCCATAAACAGTCATATTAATAGGATTTTATGCTCATAGACATAAACATAAACATCCAAGACAGTCAGATTAATAGGATTTTATGCTCATAGACATAAACATAACATAAATAGCCAAATTAATATGATTAATTAATGGGCTCATAAACATAAACAGTCAGATTAATAGGATTTTATGCTCATAGACATAAACATAAACAGTCAGATTGTGCTAAAATAAACTGGAATGTCAGATTAATAGAAGAAATTAAACATAAACAGTCAGACTTTATGCTCCTAAGTCTTTTTATGCTCAGATTAATGGGCTAAACTCTGACTAATAGAAGAAATTAATGGGATAAATTGGAATGTCAGATTAACAGAAGAAAATTTTATACCACTGATAGTTTGACACTCAGAATTGAGAAATAGAACATTAGAAGTCCAGTTCCCAAATCTGTCAAGGAAAAAATACAATAAAATAAATCATCATGACTGAAACATTAGAAATTAATCTAAATAAAAACAAACTCATCCACAACATATAAATTAATAAGAAAATAAAACTTACAGAGTTATAGATTAGGGCTTGGAAGAGGAAAACCCTTGTTCGGGACACCAACAGAGCCACAGATATGGAGATTTGGGTTTTGAAGAGGAAAATCCTTGTTCGGGACACCAACAGAGCCACAGATCTAGAGATTAGGGTTTGGAAGAGGAAAACTGTCACGACCCGCATCCGGATATACGGGTACGAATACGTAGACGACGCCCAGCCTACGCCGCAGTATCGGCGGTAGAACGCTGTCTAGTACCCAATAAATATACACTACGTCTAGAAGGCCTATAACTATAAATATACTCTAGTCACATCACAACAGTTAGGGATGATAAGACAAGAAAGATAACTAAAGCACAAGAACAACTAGAAACTACTAGAATGAATCATAAGACATGAAATAAAGAAGGAAAAATAAGACTAACTAAGGATAACTACCAGGCAACTCACATAAAAGAATAGTGAGATCCACCTCAGCTAGCAACATCATGAAGTCCACTAATGGTATAACAACTCCTAAAATATTATCAACGGTATCCTGTCAGGAAAATGAGCAAGTACAAACACCAACAGCAGTTCCATGTGAATTGACAAATACTATAAGAGACAGTATAATGAAATACAAGACAAAGATATAGGCAACTTGGGAACCATTCGAAAGCCGAGTTACAACCCTTAAACCAAATAAGGACCGGGGTTGTAACCCTTCTTTCGGACAGAACCTAGTCCCATCATCATGGTACAGTATAAAAGGCAGGTAGAGCATATGAGAAATGAGTCATAACATGGTGAAAGTACAGTAAGTAAAGGTGAACTGGAATGTAAGATATGACAACAAATAAATAAAAAGTGATTTGAATTATTAGGGCGAAATGTGATCGGCTAGGAAAACAAGGGAACGGTTATCCACTTGGCTCGACAATCACACGAAACCTCTGACGAGGGCCTCCGAAGAGGGTCATGCCGGCCAACCTAGATAACCGGAAGGGGGTATCTGCTACACCCTACGTGAGGTGAGGGTGGCGCCAGCAAAACACGGAAATATCATCACGGAGGCTTTGATCACATAACCCCTAATAATTCCCCTCTATTCCCCCGAATAGTATCACGGATCCGGACATGGCACGTCATGACACAGGATTCAAAGCAGGTGATCAGCCCACTCCCAAGTCCATGTCTATACAAGTACAGGAAACACGAAAATATCTCATACCCATATACCAAGAAAGTCTAGGAATAACATCTCATGCCAGGATCCGACGTATACTAGTCCGTGAACTGTCGTGTCGGGAATCAAGTAAGACACTACAACTGAATCGGATATAGTAGATATCAAGACAATGAAAACTATCAGTGAATGTACTCGCCTGCGGTCCTGAGCTGTCAAATGGGGTCAATGCTCAGAGGGATGCCACAGACCTAAAGATAAGATATATATAAACTAATTAGGGTTCAACAGTGTTAGGCTTGATTCTATAGTATAAGCTACGCAATCTAGGTCAGACTCAGTCAACGAAGTCAACTAGGTCACACTGAGTCACACTAGGTCACAAGAAGTCAAACCAAGTCAAACTAGGTTAAACTGGGTCAATGGTTGACTTACAGTTGACTTTTGGTCAACTGGTCAACTATGGTCAACTCTAGGTTAAAACTAGTCTAAACTAGGTCAAATGTTGACTCTACTTCGACGTTCAGTCAAAGCAGTCAACCATGGTCAAACAGGGTCAAGGCTAGTCTCTATAAACATCTACAGGGTCAACCCATTCAATTTCAGTGATTGTGAAATCACCGGAATCGATGAAACTCAAAATACCACAAAGGAGAAGGATTATAATAATAGGGTGAAAACCTACAGATGTTGTCGAATGATAAAATAAATATCACCAACGTGTCCAGAATGGTCAAATCAGCTAGGATAGCCTGTCCAAAAGTCTAATTTGGACACAGGGGTAAAAACGGTAATTTCGGGCCAAAGTGATGTCCGCCGTTGGACACACTTTGCACCGAAAAGCGTGTCGGGATAAAAGTCTACAAAATCTAACAAATTATATGTCTACGAATCCAGAATGATGATACGAACCCAACGGTATATCCGGAATAGGATTCCGATGTCCCGATCACAAAATGGTCCGTTGACGCGGACATTTGGAATCCGGTTTGCACGGAAATGCGTGCCAAAGCAAATGTCTTCAAAACTCAGCAAATTATATGTCAACGAGTCCAGAATGACGATACGAACTCAACGGTATATCCAGAATTGGATTCCGATGAGCCGAACTCAAAATGACACGCTGACCCGGATATTGGTATCCAACTTGCACCGAAATGTGTGCCGGAACCAATGTCCACTAAAACCTAGCAAATTATATGTCAACGAGTCCAGAATGACGATACGAACTCATCGGTATATCCGGAGTAGGATTCCGATGAGCCGAACTCAAAATGACCCGTTGACCCAGAAAGTGGGACCCGCTTTGCACCGAAATGCGTACCAGGGCCCACGTTCTCCAAATTAAGCAAACTTTATATGAAAACATGCCAGAACGACGCCACGAGTCTACTGGTGGTGTCATAAATTGAATCCGGAGTCTCGGGTTCAAAAATAGAATTAAACAAGTGCAACACTAAGAATTCGAACGGCCAACTTTGGCGTCGAATTCGACCGACCTAACAAGCTCAAACTGAAATGAAATCTAAAGGGGGCAGGAAGAGGGTTATACCAGTTGTGCACCGGAACTGGTAGCGTGTAAAACGGAGCTACGGTGGAGGAGATACAAGCTGACGAAGTTGTCCCCACGAAACTGTCTAAATTTAATACAATTTAAACGGTCAACTTGGTGGCCGATTTTGATGTATCAAACGACGAAATTAACGGTTCAAACTTGACAGAGGTGAAGAGGGATATACCGAGATTGAGACGGAGCAAGGAGTTCGCCGATCCAACGGTCGGATCTCCCGAAAAATATGCGTGAAGTTGCTGTCCAAAATGTACCGCGCGCGTCGACGGAATCCCGGGAAAAATCCGCGAATCGCCTCGACGGCGCGTCCCGGAGGACGGTGGCCGCCTTGGGGTGGTACGCAGGGGTGCTCCCAGCCTGGGGCCACGCAGGGGGGTGCCACGGCCGGCCTGGCCGGCGGCGGCGGCCGGCTGCCGCTGCTGCAGCGAACTGCTGCTGCCAGCTGCTGCTGGTGCTGCGTTGCGGCGCTGCTGGCGCAGGCACACGCGCGCGCGCGCGACGGCGCTGGCCTGGCACGGCGGCGGCACGGTTGAGGGGGTGGTCGGAGCTTGGAGGTGGCGGAGGAGAAGGGGAGGAGTAGGAGAAGAAGATGTTGATGATGGTGGTGATGGTGTGGTGTTAATGGTGGTGATGGTGAAAAAATGAAGAAGAAGAAGAACATGAAGAAAGAGAAGAAGAGGAGAATGTGAAGAAGAAGAAAAGAATGGGGGGGCTGCTCTCGGCTGGTGAGAGGGGAGAGAGAAAGAGAGATGGTGATGGGGTGATAGTGATGGGGTGAGGTGAGAGAGAGAGAGAAAAAGTTATATGAATGTTTGTATATAATATGTAGGAAGAGAGAGAGAATGAGAGATAGATATTTAGAGAGAGTGAGGAATAGAGAGAGAAAATATCAAAAGAGAAAGAGAAAAGGGGGGCTAGTCCTGTCGGCTGTGAGAGAGAGGGGGTGAGGTGGTGTGGTGTGTGTTTGATTATGGGAGAGAGAAAGAATGTATATATATTATATATATGTGTGTACATATATACAAGAGAGAGAGAGAGAGATTAAGAAGATATTTAGAGAGAGATGAGAGAGGGGGTGTAGGTCGGTTACACATAGGGGGAGTTAGGAGAGAGAGTGAGAAAGGATGAGAGATAGAGAGAGTTATCCATATATATATATTATATATATATATATATATATATATATATATATATATATATATATATATATATATATATATATATTATATATATGAAATGGAGAGAGAAATAGATATCTATACATAAAGAGGGATATTTTAAATAGGAAAAAATACAGACACATCGGTGGGACGTATGGGCAATCATGGTAGGGTCCATGCCAAACTGGGTCGGACGTTGGGCCAAGTTTGGACAAAGTCGAAGCCAAGATTTAATTAATTTATAAATTAAACCAATTAATTCATGGATGAATTGGGGACACAAGAGAGATCAATTTGATAGCGCGCAAGTGGCACGTGCATAGTAGGCTCAAAACAGGCCAGGGCCATATATTGGGTCGACTGGATTGGACCGATGTCGGGCCCGGAAATTAAGTTGGAAATTAAATCACAAATTATGGCAGACGATAAATTGGTCTAAATTGACCCGAAGTTGCGCGGATCAAATGGAGCACAAGGGAACAAGTTCGAGTGGGACACAAAATATCAATATGAAGATAATCTCGTCTACTACAAACTCCAAGAAGGAAATTTCCAGAGACTGGCATCCCTGATGCTCTAGAATTTCAAGTCACGGTAAAGAGCATTAAATCAAAATTAATCAATTCGAAATTAATTATATAGAAATGAATTATTGAAAATAATTCATTAGAAAATTCGAAAAATAATTCGGGAAATTCAGGGGGCTTACAAAAACCCTTGTTCGGGACACCAACAGATGAACAGAGCCACAAATCTATAGATTAGGGTTTGTCATCGAGAGAAAAACCCTTGTCTCCGACCGTTTGCTCACCCCGAGGAGCTTAGATAGTTAGATCTTGATATTAGGGTTTGGGAGAGGACAACTCTTGTCTCTCTGAAAATGGGGGCAGATCACCAGAGTAGGAGGGAGCAGCAGAGCGGGAGGGAGCAGCGGAGCGCCGGAGCGGGAGGAGAGAGCGGCTCAGGCTCAACGGCGACAGAAGAGAAGTCTGAGTCTCTGAGAATTGAGAAAGTGAATAATAGAAGAGAGAAATTTAGGATTTTTTTTTTAACTTTTATATAGTGTGGGGGGTAAACTGGTAATTGTATAGGCTAAGTTCGGGTGTCGGTTCAGGTCGGCCCACATAACCAAAAACCGTAATCCGACCCGAAATCCGTACTTCCTAAAACTCAGTGTAGCTCCCCTTCCCGGATTTTTTTAATATTTTATTATTATTTACTTTATTGAATTTATTATTATTACTATTATTATTATTTATTATCATTATTTTTGAGGTCGTTATTTTATAATATTATTATCATAATTATTGGTTATATTTATTTGGTTATCAAATAAATGTGATTTAATATATATATTCATATTTGTAAGAAATAGACCTTACTCTAGAAATATATAATATTGGGTTTTATTTAGGTTTTATGGATATATATTATATAAGTATGTGTACGAGTATATAGGTATATGTACACATTTAAATAGATATATTATATATAAAAATAGATATATTAATATTTTATTTGGAAGTATATTTTATATTGATTTTAAATATTATAGATTGAATATGGTATTTATAAACAAGGTATATAGGTGTATATATATATATATATATATATATATATATATATATATATATATATATATATATATATATATATATATATATATATATTGTGTATGGGTGTGAATATAGATATATGCCTATATATAAATATTTGTGGATATGTATAAGTTTGTATAAATATTAGTATATATTATATGTGTATATATATAGATTATATATATATATATTAATATATGTATATGCATATATAGTTAAAATAAGAAAAAGAAAAAGGTTAATGAAAAAGAATTAGAAATAAGAAAAGAAGAAAGAAAATGGGGTAGCTTCTGTTATTATGCTTATATAGTTTAGTAGTGAATTGAATTGGATTGAAATGGAATGAATGTTTGAACTGGGAAATCCAATTCAACTCATTTTCAATATAGACCAGTTGCAAGTTGCTGGAACACAACATGCACGCACACAAGCAAAACCAGCTTGCCTCCCAAACCGAGAAGGGTGGGGACCACAACTATACGTGATCCCAGCAATACCCCTGCTCAAACCCGAGCTTGCTCCAGCCCAAGCAAACCAGCGTGTAGATGAGCCCATCAACCAAGCTCCCCAGCAAGGAAAGCCCGACCCCATTGTTCGAATATAAGTAGCCAAGAGAGAGAGAGGATCTCTCTCGAAAACCTCAAACCCTAATCAACTCCACCGCGCCGACACTCCAGCCCCGGCGACTCCCACAACCAGGGCGCGGCCGCGCGCGCCTACAGGGCCGCCGCCGGTCGGCCGAACCACCGGAAAGCGCGCACGCGCGTGGAACGCGACAGCGGCAACAGCAGCAGTTGCTGCAACGAAGGGAAGTTCGCGAAGGAAATTCCTCCTCCACGCTCGGTGTCGTTGCGAACCGTTTCCTCTGGTTTGACGACAACATATACGCCTCCCAATCTCTTCTTTTAGTTTTTATTTAAACGATTTAGGTCGTCCAGAAAATCGTCGCGAACCTTGCCGAAAAACTGTTCTCGAAACAGTTCACAGAACAGTCCAATCACCCTAGTTCAAGGATCGATTCCGATCGATCCAGGAAAATATTAGAAAAACTATTTGAAGGGGTTTATTGACAACATGTAGGGCTTCAAATCCCTTTTTACGGAATTTGATTCCATCGACTACGTGTCGAGAAATCGAACTTCGAAGTTTCCCAAAAATCTGTTTTCAAAAATTAGAAATCTCTCCACACGACGTCCGTCCCGCCATTCCGGGCAACGTGGTCGCGCACCGAAAGGATCGAAAGCTGCGTAACAGCTTCGTGGTCGTGTGGGCTTTGACGGAATTCAAATTGGTCGCGTGTGCGCGACGAATTCGACGCGTATCCGTCGAAATCGCCCCGTATCCGTCCAATGCAAATTCAGTCATAACTTTGTGCACGCTCGTCAGATCGAGACGAAACTTGCGCCAACAGGACTGTATCATTTTTCTGGTCCTGTATGCCAAGTTTGGTCTGATTCTGAGACAGTTGAAATCGACGTCGTTTTGCGGGCCCCACGGTCCCGCTCAACGGGCGATTTTGTGCACGGCCCGCCGGAATCCAACTTTGGACATAAGGTTGGGTTCGTATCGGAAAATCGGATCTGTAGACATATAGTTTGACGACTTTAGAGACCGTTGACTCTGGCACGCTTTTCGGTACAAAGCGGGTCCAACGGCGGATACCGTTTTGGCCCAAAATTACCGTTTTGCCCCTGTGTCCAGAATTGGACGTAGGGACAGGCAATCCTAGCTAATTAGACTATTCTGAGATTATTGGTATTATTTATTTCAGCTTCCGGGGACTGTTGTACGGGTTTTGACTATAGTGGCACATTGAGTAGTTCAGATTGTCGGTTTCACCAGCAAAGGACCACAGGCGAGTACAGTTTATTGTCTACATTTCGATATTGATCTTTACTATATTTCATTGATTAGTCATTGGTTATGTGATTTTTATACTCTATTATAAATTGTTGAGTCGGGAATGAGAAGTACCAAGGATGTGTGATCAGACCGTAGACATTGTAGATATTGTAGACATTGTAGATATCGTAGACATTGTAGATATTGTAGACATTGTAGATATTGTAGACATTGTAGATATCGTAGACATTGTAAATATTGTAGACATTGTAAATATTGTAGACATTGTAGATATTGTAGACATTGTAGATATTGTAGACATTGTAAATATTGTAGACATTGTAGATATTGTAGACATTGTAGACATCGTTACTTTTCTGCAAGTAGATATCGTAGACCGTGCGGTGTAGCACCCCAGACCGATCACATGTCAAAGGTACTTCTAACGGTGGAAAAGTATATTGGTCTATTTATTACTATTGATTTTCTTACGGGTTTACTGTTATTTTCAAAACTCATGATTAATGCCTAACCTTTGTTTTATAGTCATTTTCTTTATTTGAAATTGCATTCAGTGAATTGTGCTCGTCCCATTCCTGACTGGAAACCAACATTTTCAGGTTAGCCGCGGATTCATTTAGCTTGGGGAGTGACGGGAATACTTGCAGATAAAGCCTAGAGACTAGCTAGATAGTTGAGTTGTAGTCATTCAGTTATTTGTACAAGTTTATATTTTTATACAAATATAAAACTTGTGATCATCGTAAATTAAATTAATTTTGTGAATGAGCATTATTTGTGATTTTGATCTTTATGGCCGTGATAGCGTTCTACCGCCGACACTGCGGCGTAGGCTGGCTTGGACACGTCTTGTATCCGTTTAAAAAAAAATGGGTGCGGGTCGTGACAAGTTTTTGTGGTGGCCCATGCAGGTCTGTCT
>JANAVB010025862.1:0-48588 GCA_029216955.1 Iris pallida
TGTTTTGCGAAAAAGGACCTGCATGGGCCACCATAAAAACGTGTCACGACCCGCACCTAATATTTGGGCATGAGCCGTGGGTACGTCCAGCCTACGTCGCAGAGTCGGCGGTAGAACGCTGTCTAGTCATCTCCACAATTAACAAATACAACCACGCAGTTTATAGATTTCCACAAAAGATTAAGTTTGCATATCAATCTCAACATGAAGTCATAAACTCAAATATCTATGATAAAAGGGACAAGCTGATAACTAAATAAGATCACCAAGTATAGAGACCAAGATGATAGAATAAAAGATCTCAATAAAGTGTATAAGAGAATCCACTACACAACTCTCATAGTCCATAATAAAATAAATACAATCAAGAGTCTATATGAGCCACATAAGCTCTAAAAGGCTGACTAGCTAATAATCTCCTGCGGAGGGTAGCCCGCATCCAAGTCCTCCTGTAGGCTCAAATCAGGATCCTCCGTCTGCTCATAAAAAGTAGTGCAGAACTCCTCTAACTCATCACCTAAAATGTTGGTTATCCAGTCAGGATTGGAACAAGTACATATATGACCACTAGCCGAGTCTCAACAGAATCATGAACATGTAAATAACATATGAGAATGAAACTAGAAGGTAGCTAGCATCATAATACAAAAGAAGGACATGAGACTCTATCAATAGAAATATAGCTACTATCAGGCAATGTGTAAATCATGGTAGCATAGTAAATAATGGAAAGTAAAGAGGAGAAATAAAAATATCAACTAGTCTAAGTGTATTGAAATATCAGTTTCGGTGTGTGAACGGCTAGGGGATAAATACGGCTCACTGCACGTGTCGTGTGCAGCTGCTATCGTTCAAGAATAGACTCATGGGATAGAAGGGGTTGTTCACACGCCTACTAAGATATTTCCCCGCCCAGCTAGTACTCATGGAAGTAATCATATATGGGGTCATATGAGGTAATCAAAATAGTATAATAAAGTCCATGGTACTAATCCTCGTGTGATGATTTGTGTCAACAAGCAGCAAGACATATGAAATACAAGTAAAAAAACTATCAGGAAACGGTAACAATCGATACATGCACTTGCCTGTCGTCCCGAGCTGTGAGTATTGAGCAAGTAAAGGGTTGGAGTCCAAGTAACCTGTTGTTTATGAATTACCATATCAA
The DNA here is from genome assembly GCA_029216955.1 of Iris pallida. NCBI lineage: Eukaryota > Viridiplantae > Streptophyta > Magnoliopsida > Asparagales > Iridaceae > Iris > Iris pallida. The sequence goes on from JANAVB010025862.1 coordinate 1,169, forward strand.
TTACAAGTTGAAATCAAAATATAATCTACTTAAAACTAGTCCTCTTGGTTTATTACCCAACCCCATGGTTTGATTCTACAGATTATGTTTTGGTCCACTGCCCCCACTAGTATAGCCCTTAACCTTACTTATATCCAAACCTGATTATTGCTAAAGGCCTATCTTATAAGTACTAATAATGTAATCTTATAACTATATGATGTACACTGTTCGCAACACTTTTCAGGTGCTACTGTGTCCTGATATGGGCTGCTCAAAGTGCAGTACTCAAGTGTCTACTTGGCTTCCTGTTTTCCTACCCATTACCCCTCTTAACTCTCTAATAACTGCTTTTTGCTCTATTACCTGTAGAATATGCCTGCACTCCCATCAGTTATCCTATTGTTCCAGGTTTCTAGTGCATAAGCACTGCCCCTCTCTGCTATACAACCTGTGGCTACACTCATTTTACTAGAGTAACACATACCCAGGGGTGAACAATCCTGGTCACAGGCCCTGGTTAGAGTTGGTACTATCTTTGCTAATCTGCTATCAAGGACTCATCAAGCCCTCTACTAGTCATAAATGTATAGAGCAGTGGTCTTCACTCCATGTACCTGTGCTAGGAATCATGTGGACAAAATTGGTGTTCTCTTCCATATTTTACTGTTATCTCATGTATTACTCAACTCAAGTATATAGGTCTCACCTAAACTGAACTGAAACACTTCGATCAAGGGACAGAACCTGGGTAGTAACCTGCTACAGGTAGTACTCAAGGGTGAAATGGTACCCTATTTTCAGGGCAATAGTGAAGTATGCAGTATGTGTATTTTCTCCAGGATATGGTCTCATGCAATAACTGTTTCAAGTGCAATGGAACCAATGATTGGCTCATGCATAAAGTTTCAATTTGGTATGAATTCAAGGAGTTGATAAGCTAGTCATTGCCCATGAATGGGAAGGCTTGTGAGTATTCGATGGACAGAGTATATAACCTCTGAATGTGTAATAGTCCAGTATGTTCAAATGGACCAAGGTTCAATATCTGGACAGAGGTAGGGTCACTGGTCATGCCATGAATTGGAACACTCCCTGGTTCAATACCAATTTTCACAAACTCTTGTCATGGCAAGGCAACAAGAGTGTCTGAACTCCTAGGTGGCAATGAAAATTGGGATCTTACGTGTGGCCTGTCTTATTTAAACTAGACTTTCACTTACAATTGGGACTAATTCAAACACCTGGGTTAAATGAAAGTATGTACAAGCAGGAAAACTAAATGGTTAAGATGCAGTGTCTTATGTGGGTTGCGGGACATCACTTGTGTCCTGATGAATAGATGAGAACACTAGGCTGTCACAGGGTCATCTCATGTCTATTAGGATTAGCCATGGCACAGTGTTGAGGTAAATTCCTAGATTCTAATCATGGTGTGAACCATGTGAGAGTGGTTCAAATTATTTCTATCAGTTGCTAAAGGATACTGATGATTAGTTCAGGAAAGAGTTGTCATCAGTTTTCCAGATAATTATAATACATGGTCCAGCAGTCCCACAAGGAGTACATGGGTTGTGAGTATGATAGTATCTAGTTTGAATCAACTTCACATCTTGTGGATAATGTAATAGCATATCTTTCATGATTGATTGCTAGTTTCAGCAATTAGGAGTATTCTTATTTACAACCTGGGAAATCCTATAGGGGAGTTAATCTTCAACTTACTGCAGTGCTTACTGTTGTGCTCATGATGTACAACAGATACAGTGGCTACACAGAGGATTCTAAACCTGGTTACACATGTGGTGTACGCCCTGTTATGCCATGTCTTATAGAGGGAAAACTGGGATTGACAGTCTATTCCCTGGACTGGGTTTTCACCAAGTGGTGTTCTTTCTCTATAGAGCACGACTGCTACTGTTATCAACCTTGTGGATTGGGCAAATACCACAAGATGGGCAGGACTTGTATATACATACATACGTTCAGTTATGGTTACTCCTGATGCTTGAAATCAAACTAATGTACTCATGTGGTGATGCCTAGGTTTCTGTATGGCAACCTGTCGAACACCCTCCCTTCCAAACTTACATTAATCTATAACCATTACTAGCAAGGCTTATGCATCCTAACAATCGAAATATGGGGGGTGAGGGTTACCTGTTGAAGGCTGAAGGCTCTAATGCTCTGAAACTCCTTCGATTGTTTAAGCAGTGATCACGACGGCAGGAAGGAGCTAGGGTTTATGGGCGAGCAGATTAATCCTGCTTATACCCAGTTTGGATAGGATTTAAACTCGGGTTCAGATTTCCTCTCTTAGGATTTGGTCATATCCCTTCTACGAATTCGATTTGAATTCAAACATATCCCACTGTCGTTCCCTTTACTGTTTGAACCCCTATAATTTGGGTTATTAAGGGGAGAACCTCCTCTCTACCTGTTATTGAATAGTTTATAAAGTAAAACTAGTTTTGCATATCTACCCTCACTAATTTGTAATTGCAAACGCTTTCTCAACTACTTTATTTACTAGTCGACATATTGTATTTACACTACACTGTTACGTTGGCAATGAATATCTATAATAATAATTTGTTTTTGCAAAAATATATTGATAAGTTGAAAATTTTGGGACAGGGGCTTACACTACCCCTAGGATGAAGAGTGGGAAGATTCCCTTGATCAAGGAAATCCTGATCTAAATCAGGAAGATTCCTTTGACCGATTGTTTCTTGGTCGGAAGGAATATTCCTTTGACCGATTGTTTCTCGGCTTCTTGATCTGGTTTTGGTAGACTCCTTCGCCGAAATCCCGGATTCGATGAAGGTATTGTTGACTAGGGTTACGGGCTGTATTACGTCTTGGATGTTTTCCACCCCCAGTGCTTCGAGATGTCATGTTGATTGAAGCATACAACAGTTTATCTTTATCCACCATCACAAGTTCAGGAGTCCGAGTGTAGTTTAAACGGTCAAAGACAGACCGTTTAGCTGATTGGCAACAACATTTGATCACTACTTCATGGTGGTGATTACAGTAATATTTCTGATACGGAGTTACAGATGGACGAGACGGTCTTGTGATCTTCCGTTTTTGTACAAGAAGTTCGCGGAGATCTATTACAGTGATAGGATAAGGAGAAGTTAGAAGTACATATTCCTTAATGACGTTAGGAACATGATTTCGGTTCTTGAGGTACCCAGTTCCCTGTGTGTATAGAGAAGTACTTACTTCATTGGCATAGGTGAGAGGATTCTTGATTTGAGACACCCTTCATGCGCATATCAGGTTTGTGCGCCACCTGACTGTCTGTCTGAGACACCATTAATTTACCCTGCTTTGTTCTTGAAATGTGCAGGGTAGAAAGATCCTGGCCCTGGCTTGATTAGCGGTGACCATAAGGAGTGGGCAGGATGCCTTGTTGTTTTGTGCCACCTGTTCCAGCGCGTTTAGCGCAGCGTAGATGAGCAGTAGAAAATAGACCTCGAGCAGAGTCTAGTTTTTTGGCATTGATTTGATTGTCTTTGCCAAGAGAAAGAGACCTTCTACTCAGGAGTGTTCTTGCATTGACTGGCACGGAGGCACAATTAGATGCATTTTTCGCTGAGTCCAGGACTAGGGAATGATAAGGAGAGCCCATAGGGCGCTTTCCTTTGTTCTGTACAGGGGCAGTGGTAATTAACTTCTCTACCAAGTTTAGAACTGGGGAGGAAGAGTGATTGGCCATGCGGCGCTGTCCCCTGATTGGTGCCTGGGCAGTAATTGGCGCACCCTCTACCAATTTTAGAATTGATGAGGAAGAAGAAGTGGCCATGTGGCACTATCTCTTAGTTGGCGCCTGGGCAGTGATTGACGCACCCTCCACCGAGTTTAGAACTGGGAAGGAAGAAGTGGCCATGTTGCACTGTCCTTTAGTTGTCGCCATGACAATAGTTGGAGCACCCTCTGCCAATTTCAGAATTGGCGAAGAAGGGGAAGTAGCTACAGAATTTTTTCCAAGCTTGACGTAGGAGTCATGATTGTTGCACTGGAGGACTTCGGAGTCCAGACAGCACGTGCCCTATTTTTGACAGCAATAGTGGTGTGCTTGACACTCCCTGCACCAATCATGACTTCATAGACAATTTGGTCGACTTGCACGACCAAAGTCTTCTGTGTCGTGCCGACCGATACAACATCACATTGAGTTGTCATTTTATCGTCGGAGGAGAAAGTCGTCCCCAACAAGTCGCCATTTTGTTTGCAAAAATAAAAGTTTGATTACAAACTAAGAAAATAGTACAAGAGTACATTTGATTTATGGGAAAGTACAACTATATGAATTTGATCAGAAGACGATCACTTTATCCCTTGGACGATGCGATGTCGAAGAATATAGCCTTTGGAGAGTGCTGCAGCAAGTGCTCAGAAGATTATGATCATTAGTCATCTTTTGAAAGTTATTTGAAACTCTATTTATAGAATTATAGAGATAACTGTTAAGAAGTTATCCTGATTGGCGCACACTGCTGGGTGACACCATTCATCCCTTGGCGAGAACGGTTGGTTTAACTGCTTGGACTTGTAAACCCCCTGATTTTTGCTAAAATAAATTTTATATCTATTTTGGGGTTACCGTTTTACCCTAGATTTTTAATTATATATCTCCATTAGAATATTTATCGAGAGTCTACACATATGTGCTAAATATTATTTCAATATACAAAGATTATAAGTATACATGTTAAAATATTTTACAGGCTATATATATTTAAGGATATAATGTTATGGTTATTATTGTTATTACAGCTTTTGTTTTATATGTATAAATACAAGAGATAATGAAATTATAAGTGTATATATATATATAAGATTGTTTAAAAAAATGCGTATATGAATAATCATGTTAATTAATCCTTAAAGTATTATTTTAATTGATTAAATATTATTATGGAAGTTTTATAAATGATACTCAATAAAATATATATACATTTATTATATATTGCTAAACTTAATATTCAGTTTGAATTTTATAAGGAAAAAAAGAGCACTCACATCTCGCGAGAAGCAAATGGCTAAGAATCCCGATCAGTGTGTTTCCAAACATGGGTTCATAGTTTAAACCCAATTTGAATTTTCAACCAAATCTCTTTGGAGATTTGCTTGGATTGAGTATCCATCCAGCCATACGAAGCCTAGTTCAGATATACTAAGATTTGGAAGCAAATAGGGATTTAAAGGAAAAAAATAAAAAAATCAAGTTATAAATCTATCGGGTTCTCACTTCTCAAAAATTCTGTTACCACACGAGGAACCCAAAAATACTTGTTCCAGTGCCTCGCCCAAACCTGGTCGACCATCCACATGCCTGCCCTGCCCCAACGAACAGCCCTGACCGCCTGCACGAGGTTGGGATCCGCCGGAGCGCCGACCAACCGACTAGACACAGGGGGCACTCTGTTCTGAATTTTGCAGCATGTACCTCCTTCGAAGCCGTCTTTCTTCACATGTACTCCTCGGATTTCTATTCTATAAACTCCTATGCAGAGCCTATATAACCCTCTAGATATCCCATTAATTGGATCTGAGAATCGTCGATCCATAACTCCAGAAAATTTATTCAAACTACAAAGACAAAAAACTATTTTGTAATCACTTTGTAGGTAGTTCAACTACCCATATTTGAAGTCCGATTCATGACAACCCTTTGATCAATTAAAAATTTTAGTTGAACAATCTTGTGGAGATCTTGTAGGGCTTCAAAACCCTTCTTTTAGTTTTTAAGTTCATCTAATGTGTGGAGAGAAAATAGTTTCTAAAAATCGAGATAAAACGTTTTAAAAACAGTAGTAAATTATAGGAAATTCCCTGATACGGCGTGCACCCCGACACACCGGGCGACGTGGTCGCAAGCTATATACATCGAAAGTCGCGTATAGATGTTGCCGACGTGTGGGAACTGACGAAACTCGATTTCATTGCGTGTGCGCGACAAAATCAGTACGTATCCGTCGAAATACCCCCGTATCAACCTTTTACAAACTTGGCCATAACTTCGTATACGTTCGTCGTATCGAGACGAAACTTACGCCAGCAGGACCGTATCATTTTTCTGGTCCTATATGCCAAGTTTGGTCCGATTCTGAGAAGGTCGATCGGAACGCCTATTTGGCGGGCCCGCGACCCGCTCTAACGGACGAATTTGTGCACGGCTCATCGGAATCCAAAATTGGATATACCATTGGGTTCATCTCCTAAAACTGGATCTGTAGATATATAGTTTGATGACTTTAGAGACCGTAGATACTATCACACATTTCGGTACAAAACGGGTCCAACGGCGGACATCATTTTGATCCGAAATTATAATTTTGCCCCTGTTCCAGAATTGGACATTTGGACAGGCATTTTCTAGAGATACTTTTTATACCAAACACGTTCTTGATGTTTGTTTCAGCATCCAGAGCTCTTTGTGGATTTTGACTTTCGTGTTGACTTCGAAGTATTTTAAAGTTTCGAAAACTTTGAAGGGGGTCTTGTAGAGGCTAAAAATTGAGCTGCACCACATATTAAAGTGTTCAATCATCAGATGGCGCCAAACCATCAAGTTACGCAGCATCAGGTTATGCTGGAGTCAAGTTGTGTGAGTGCAACGTGGCACCCTTCCTCGAAAAACTGTAACGGCATCATCATTACCTGATAACTGACAGCACGGCGATTAAGGAAAATCCATTCGAATCCCGCACAACGCGGCGCTCGAGAAGATTTTGTAAGCATATAATTAATGCTGACAGCTGGTTCCCGCAAGTCATTATATGGCACGAGAATTAACCAGTACAGCACAGAAGACCCAGTCAAAGGTGCCAGTTGTTGAGTTGCGCCCATGCGCAGCCTGACAAGTTGGCACCATTTGATCAACTCTTATTTTAAAGTAAGGTGACATGGCGCACAAGCCACCAACTTCGCAAAGCATGCCCACTATACTGTCCACGACCATGCGCATCTCAATCAAACGATGCTACACGTTCACAGCAGTTGGTACAAACTGCTAGCGCAAGTCGCTACATTGCGCCCATGCGCAACCTGATGAAGCTCACGCAAGGTGATCAAACAGTGTTCATAACGGAGTGACGTGGCGCACAAGCTACTAACTTCGCAGAACGTGCCCACTACACTGCTCATGACCACGTAAATCTCAATCAAATGATGCCACGCATCTACAACAGTTTGTGCACCTTTTACGCAAGTGAACATGAGGCACACAACCTGAAGCGTGCGTAAACCAGAATAACTGCTAAATAGTTATTTCAAGAACTCTATAAATAGAGTTTCAAATCAATCTCAAAGCATCAAGAAAGATCATAATCTCTTGCTAAAGTGCTGTTGCATCCTCTAGAGGCACGTGTCTTCGATATCACATCATCCAAGGGATAAAGTGATCGTCTTCTGATCAGATTCCTATAGTTGTACCTCCCCAGAAATCAATTATACTCTTGTATTCTTTTCTAAGTTTGTAATAAGACTTTATTTTATAAACAAAATGGCAACTCTGCTGGGGATGACTTTCTCCTCCGACGAAAAAGGGACAACTCAATGTGATACTGCGTCAATCGGCAAGGCATAGAAGACCCTGGTCGTTCAAGTCGACCAGACAGCCTACGAGGCCGTAATCAATGCTGGGGGTATCAAGCGCACTGCTGCTGCTGTTAAGAGCAAGATGCGCTCTGTTTGGACTCCTAAGTCCTCGATGGCACAATTCCCTGCCTCTGCGCAACTTGCGCCCATCACTGCCTTGGCGCAATCTAAGGGAGACAGTCTTTTGACTAATCCCTCCACTTCTTCGATTTTGAAATCGAGGGAGACTTTGTCTCGACACACGGCTGGATAAAACAAAGAAACCGCCCTGTGGCCTTTTCCTCGGCGCAACCTGCGCATGTTTCCTCCCTGGCGCAACTTGCCTGTGTTCCTACTCTGGCACAACCTATGCCTGTTTATGCTCTGACGCATCCCACATATACTTCTGAACTAGTAAAGGGAAACACTGTTTAGTAACTCCCTCTTTGTTATCAAACCAGAAGCTTGATGAAAAATCACTAAATCAGGGAAAACACTCTTTAGCTTTTTCTTATTCTGCTCGAGTCATTGACTGGGTGGAAAGGACAGCGAATTCAAACAAGAATCCTACTCTCCTTAATAGAGACAAACAAATCTCTGTCAGGAAGATGGGTTCTTTCAGAATAAACTTTCCACACAAAAGGGTATTATGCCTACTCCAAAGAGGTCAGGGTAGGATCTACCAACCCTACATATCTCAAGGTCCCGACAAGGCAAACTGCTAGTGTCTCAAGTAGATGTACAAGTAACACCCCTATCAGACTTGCCCACCTATATCAATAGGTGCCAATCAAGGTCAACCCAAGGAAGACACAAAATACAACCTATATCAGTTGCTAACTTGCACCAGAAGAAGAATGCTGAGTTGAAAAATCCTATGACTTATGCTAACCAACTTAGTACGTCCTTGTACACTCAAGGTACGGGACACCTCAGAAACAAGAATCATGTCCCAAAATTGTCAAGGACTACATTCCTGCAACCTCTTCTCGTCCTATTAGTGACCTCCGTGAACTCTTAATACAGAAGTGAAAGGTTGCAAATCCATCCTGTCCAACGATGGTCCAACATCAAGAACATCATTGCAATCACCACCATGAAGTTGTATTCAAATGTTGCTGTCAGTCGGCCAAGCGGTCCGTCTTTGAATTATGTTCAGACTCCTGAACCAGTCTTAGTGGACGAAGATGAATTACTCTATGCTCCTGTCAACATGGCATCTCGAATCACTGGGGGTGGAAAACTTCCAAGACATTACATCTCGCAATCCCAGCCAACAATACTTAGATCGGATTCATGAATCCGATGAAGGAGTATACCAATATACTAGATCAAGAAGCCGAGAAATAATCGGTCAAAGGAATCTTCTTTTCGACAAAGATACAATCGGTTAAAGGAATCTTCTTGATTCGAACCAAGATTCCTTCAGTCAAAAAAATCCCCATTACTTATTCTGGGGGTAGTTCTTTATGTGACTTTGATGCTGACAGTGAAAGTTCTGAAAGGACCATTCTTTCCACTAGCTCATCTTCGAGGGCTAGAGAAGTGACTGCTTATGCCGTCACAGAAGATCAAGATACTTCCAGTTCTTTTAGTCAAGAGCAGAGAATTGCTGCTTTGGAGGCTAGTTTGAAGAACATGGCCGAGATGATGAAATGCATGCATACTGTGATCATGGCACAACATACAGTTCTACCAGTCATGAATCTGATTCTGACTCAGGAACCTGTAAACATCAGCTTCCATCAATATTGATCTGGGTGTACAATCTCCTCATACCGCTTCCATTCCTGCACAGACTTTCCAAGTCAATCTGGTGCCGGGGGTGGTACTTATCATGCGGTACCCCCTCCTAACATATTGAATCAATCCACTAATCCTTAATCAATGGGAGATACCAATGAGGCCGTAAAACTTTTACGTACTTAATTTGAAGCTTTCAAACAGAAGGATGGCCTACAAAAGCTTGGGATCAAACAGTCATATCCCATAGAATAGAAAGAAGTCCAATTTCCTCCTAAATACAAATCCCCTACTATTATGCTGTTTGATGGCAGCTCGTCTCCAAGTCAATACCTCAATCACTTTGAAGTAATAACTGATCAACTTCAACCAAATGATATTCTTTTATTGGAGTATTTTTCGGCTGTTTAGCTGGTGCAGCATATGACTGGTATCATAGTTTACCAGATGGGTGTATATTCTCTTTCGTTGGCTTCAAACAAATGTTCTTGGAACAATTTTATGAGGGAACCAACGACATGACTATGTCTGCTCTCATCAAAACCAAACAACGACATAATAAAACTACTGAACGTTACATTGAATGGTTCTACCGTGAAGCACTCAAAATGCCTCTCGGAATCCTAAATGCTTTGACTATAGACACTTACAAATCAAACTTGTTGCCTATAATCAGCATGTGGACAGGATCAACACAATTTCAGGATTGGCCTTCCTTCATAATGAACGCCAAAGCAGCAGAGAGAGCGCTGACAAGTTCAAGCAATTAGGCATTCAAATGTCTAATCTTGACAAAGATGAATGCGCTATACTAAATAATAATGGCCGTCAGAACAATCGCAGAAGCAAGAACTTTGGCCATTAATCTCAAAGGCAAAGAAGCCCTAGCCATTAATGTAAATCAGCCAACATCTACCCCAACAGCACCACCACAACGGGCACCACGTCCAAAAGAAGAATACTCCTTTGATGAAGATGATATCATGAGTATCTTTGATTGCCTCATTAAGAGCAATAAACTCCAACTGCCAGAACCAAAACGGCCAGATGAAGTTGGTAAGATTGACCATCCTAAATATTGTGTTTACCACAGGTTTATTGGACATCCCACTCGAGCATGCTATGTGCTCAAGGGTAAAATTTAGGAGATGGTCAATTCCGGTACAATCACTCTCCAGCAAGACGAGAAGACTGTAACGGCTAATGTCATCTCTTTACAGTTTGGAGATTTTCTAGCTCAACTTGTGCAGGACGATATCATCCCTTTCCCGAGAACTACTTTGGAGATTGTTAATCTTCTACCTACGCACGAACTGATGGTCTTGTCCCTCTATCTACTGATAGAGGAGAAATTATATGGATCCATCCAGATTTAGTGGAGGATTTCGAAACACCTTCTTCCACCAAGTCTAAGAAGGCCACTAAAAATAAATCATGTCATATGTTTATTTGGTGAGCATTATCTTCCACCTCTAACTGCTACCTTCATCTCGACAGCAGATAATCCTTCTTCTTCTTCCCCTAATAAGACAACATCGTCAAAATCAGAAGCCAAATACCAACCAGCTTTCCATCTGTATAGCCCATAATCTCGTGAATTAATGACAAAAATGGGATATGATCTACAAAAGGCTTCTGGTCTGAACCATGAAAAGGATCTCATGTACCTCTTTCCCTATGTCTTTCTCACACAACATCTCGGGTGGGTTTAGGTTACTGGACAAACTCTCCATCTTGCAAAAAGAAACCTTCCAGAAATAAAATCTAGGCAAAGAGTTGCAGTATGGTGTCCTTTGAGCCTGTATCCGAAGAAGAAGACTTAACTAGTACCAGGTCTAGGAAACCTTACCTAAGAGACTATTCAGAAGGTCAAGAAAACCTTGCTCCAGCTCTGGAGGCTCCTCAAGCACCATCTTCTCCTGCTGTCAATGTTCCATCAGCTTTATCACCTCCAATAGAGTCAACTCTTCCAAAATTGATGACAGCTGACAAAGGAAAATAGCCTGTCCATTTTGATAAAGTATTGAAGAAGACTCCAACTTTGGGACTTGAGAAGCCATATAACTTTGATATACTGGCTCAGCTGGCTAATACCCCGACAAGATTGTCAATTTTTGAACTACTCTGTCTTTCGAAGGAAACTCGAGAAATACTGAATGAAGCTTTGACGCAAGCTGATATTTGTTTAGCACTTCTCAGGAAGCCAGAGGATGAGCCTATAACATGCCTTCATTTTCATAGTGTGATGGAATTGATGCCAAACATCACCTTTACATAAGATAATATGCTGTTGGAAGATAATCTTCATGATCGACCCCTCTACTTCCCTGGATATTTCGATACCATGAAGGTTGATCGTATTTTGATCGATCATGGGTCTGCACTTAGCATCATGCTAAAGACTCTACTAGATGCATTGAAAATTCCTGTACACCATCTTTCAACGACCATCATGACAATCTTGGGATTCAATTCTGGAAGTAGTAAACTTTTGGGAAAGATTCGCCTGAAAGTTCAAATAGGCAATCTTCATACAAAGGTTACTTTCTACATGATCGATAATCATGACTCTTACAATGCTTTGCTGGGAAGACCCTTTTTGCATGAGCATAACATTGCACCATCTACTTTACATCAATGCTTTAAATATGGATGTCAATAGAGAAGTCCAAAAAGAAGTAGCCGACCTAAATCCTTTCAGGGGCATTGAAGCATATTTTACACTCTCGGATGTACAAGGAGGAGTTCATGAAAGTTGTATTGGCGATGGATAGTGAGGAAGATCAGAAGCATACTTCAAAAGATGTTCTCATGATCCCCGTCAAAGGACGTGCTATTCATCCCTCTTCTTCTCAGACATTGACTATACATCTTTTCTCTCATAACAAACAGCCTCCTGCTGTAGAAAAGGAACAAAGGGAGCTCACCTCTTCTGAATCTCTTGTTATCGACCTTTGTCGTAACAAACCGTTTCTTTCTCATTCTCCTTCTCTGGTTATCAACCTTACTAAGCCTTCTTTGAGGCTAAGAATCATGTTGTAAATGATGATGTACAAATTAATAAAGTAGCATCTCCTTTACAGTATATTGATGTCCTTTATTATTATTAGTCCCTATTTTTCAAATTTGTTTTAATTAGTGTTAATTAGATGTTAATGACCTACTTAGCTTTAAAATGATTTATTATAATTATTAGGAATTTTTTTAGAATTTTTAAATGATTTTTAAATAATTTTTAAAACAAAATATATCATTTTGTAATTAATTGAAATATTTTAATATTATTTTATAATTTTAAATTTGTTTTAATATCAAATTGTAATTTGTTAAATTGTTCTATTTGCGGATTGCAAATTGTAATTTGCAAACTGATTGAGTTTGGGGTTTTGTGCAAAGCCCCCAAACTTCGGGGGCCTTGCTGCAAAACCCACAATCACCCCCCCACGTTTCTTTCTCTCTCCTCTCCAACTGCCCCTGACGACCGACGACTGCCACCGCACCACCGACCTAGACCCCCTTCTCACCGCCCTACCCTCTCTATAAATCCCCCGACCCCGAAACCCTAATCCTAGTTCATTCTCCGAGCACCACAGCCCGTCTTCCCCCACTTTTCCCTTACCGAAACCCTAACTCCGGCGACCCCTAGCGCCACCTCCAGAGCCGCCTTCACCACCATCGACCCCCACCACCGAGTTTGCCCTGTCGAGACAAGTGCAGCGCCACTCAAGCGCCGCGACGACGACGCTTTCTCCGTCGTCCAGCACCCTCCACGACCCCCCAACTCGTCGGACACGAAGGTAACAGCCCCAAAATCGTGTCGTGCGTGTCCCAAACTCACATATGTGATCGCCTAGACACGACGACCCTAGTGGTAAGTCTGGACACGTCCAACTCGAGCCGTGCGTGTCGTGCATGAACCGGACATGAGACTCGTGTATCCTCGTGTCCTTAACTATCAGGACACAGGACTTTAGGGTTAAACGGGTTACTAGGCTGCTATCGAGTTAAAACCTATTAACCTAATTTCTAACTTAAGCTAACCCGAACCCTTCCCTAAACAACAGACTCGGGCTAACCCCCTGGCCAGCCCGAGCGCGATAAAACCCGACTCCCCCTGGCCGAGTTCGAGCCCCCTTCCCTGTTTTGTTTTGTTTTTGTTTATATTTTTATTTTATTATTTATATGTATATATGTAAATATATGTATTCATATATATGTATACATGTATATTTATGTATATATGTATTATAATATATATACTGTTATGTATGTACATATACTGTATTTATATATATATATATATTATATTTAGTATTTTTATTATGTATATGTATATTTATTATATGTATATATCCATTATATATATATATTGTATTTCAAATTCTACCTTGTACAAAATATTATTATGTAAAATTTATATATGTATTTCAAATTCTACCTTGTACAAAATATTATTATGTAAAATTTTACAAGTTATTTTATTGTATATTCGTGACTTGCATATTTTACCACTTTAAAATATATTATTTATATTTAAATTTCTGTATTTATAATTATGGCCAATTGATGTCCAAGCCTAGCATGGGTTTTTGGGCCCAATTATGTCTAATACATTCAGAGTCTGTACAAGTCATATTGGACTTGATTCATAGCTCTGGGTCCTGTATCTGGACTTCGGTTCAATTTCGAATACATGGACAAAATAGTAAATAATTAATTAATTATTTTCCAGAAACTGTTGCTTGATGTTTTTGAATTTATTATATATTTTAGCTGTTGTGAAAATCTGGAAAAAATTGTATTTAAATACTATGTTAATTTAGCTAATTTATTATAGTTTTACCAGCATTTAATAAGTAATTTTGGTATTTTATAAAATAGGAAAAAAGAACTCATTTTCAGGATACATATGTTTTTTGATTTTTAATAAATATTTATGAGGGTTTATAATTCCAGAAAAATTAGTATAAGTTTCTATAATTAACAAGGATCATTTTGGTACTTTATTTTATGTAAAATTGAGCATTTTGTCTATCTCAAAAATTATTGGAACACGTGTACAGTTTGATTTATTTATTAAATAATTACGACTTCCAATATTTTATGTTGTTTTGAGTTATAGTCGTATTGAACCTTACCCCGCACTAGTGTAAAGATCCTAAAAAGTTAGTTTGGGTATTGTGTCACCCCATATTGGTCTCTTATGCTAAAGTCACCATTTGGCTAAGTGTCCAGTCAGAAAGTCGTATCACACAACTAGTGTCTTAGTGTTTAACTTAGTATAAAAACTAAGTTTATGTGTTATTTCTACAGTGACGAGTCACCAGGCATCTATAGCATTTTTATCGCTACTTTGCTTTGCTAAAGGCAAGTACCTCTACAAACTTTACATACTGCTATAATAATAAACTGTGATTTTTCAACCATGTTAAATGCTGATCCTTGGGGTAGCAAGTTAAAACTTTACATGTTGTATTACTTTCAGTCTCTACCATGTTTAGGACAGTTTTTTATATCTTTCACATGTTTAAATAATGGGTTAAGGGGAAACCGTTAGTAGTGTACGTGATCATGACTCCCTTCTTCGTATGTATTTACCGTGTACGGTAATTAACATTCTATATGTAACTTTGCCGTATGTTCTGATCTCGCGTTTGTGTATGGATATACACCGATGCCGTTCATGCATGCATGTGCATGCCAGAAAAACTTGATATGTACCGTTGTACATTCTATTCACCTATTGATCACGTACATGCTACGGTTTTAAACTTTTAAAATATATGTTGCCATTTCTAAAAAAAATCAATTAAACCATGATATGCCATGATTCTAGTTTATTACACTTCTGTTCATGTTTTGTATATTTAGTTTGTTAGAATCAGTACTTGCTCCCATCCTGACAGGATAACGTTGTAGGTATTCTTACTGAGGAGGAGTTGCTCTGCGATTCCTATTATGGAGTTGCTGCCGAGGATCATGCTTTATCTTACGAGGATGTACCTGCAGGGAAACTCGTCTAGTTTGCGTAGTTGCTCGGAGTTTCGATAGTAGTCATACTGTTAGACTATGTATTTTGTGTCTGGACCTGTATTCAGCTTTACATTTTGGACTTGTACTTGGACTTACTATTATACGAGATGACTTTTGTGTTTGGGACATTTTTAACTCTTTATTACTTATAGAACTGTTAGCACATTTTAGTCTTATCTTGTTATCTTTAGAACAGCTTACTACGCTTTATCTCAAGC
Source organism: Iris pallida (assembly GCA_029216955.1). Classification (NCBI taxonomy): domain Eukaryota; kingdom Viridiplantae; phylum Streptophyta; class Magnoliopsida; order Asparagales; family Iridaceae; genus Iris; species Iris pallida. Next base: position 16,735 of record JANAVB010025862.1, read on the forward strand.
GTAGGCTGGACATGACTCGGCCTGGCCCAATAATTTGGGTAGCGGATCGTGACAATTATACTCATTGTTTTTTAAAAATGTTAGATAACTTCGAACCACTTATCATAGGAGCAGTTGAAGCTTCCCAAAATAAAGTATTGCTCGAGCCAATGCAGGACTCCTTCTTCTTAGTTCCTTCCAGGAAGAAAGATGAACTTCATATACTTTTTAGTAAATAAACGGAAACATAAGATCATGTCTGATAGTGAAGAAGAAAATCATGATAACGGAAGACTTCAACTATGTCGTTATAATCAGCAATCAAAAGATATCATTCAAAATATGAGCTATAATTTTAAAGCGGTCTCAATGGTGGCAAAGGAAGGCGAACTCTTATTCGTATTCCTGCTCCGAAAGAAAAATCACAACAATACTACATCAAAAGGAAGCGGGGATTAGGTTATACTTCACTAATTCCGACTCTAGAAGCCTCTGAATCCGAAGAAGAACTATCTAACTCTTCTGATTCTATCTCATGGGATTCAGACACCAGTGTAGGGCACGTCCATCGCGTGACTCTATCTTCCAATATGGTGACTACCGAGTTCTCGAAAGATGACGGAGACTTTGCTGAAGCCTCTGAGTCTGATCCATGGGCACAAAGGATGGATACTCAATGGGAGCTTCGCTTTGAACAACGCGAGCCACCTACTGAAGATCAGTTGGTTCAAGTCAATATTGGAGATGAAACTTCCCCAAAACCAATATTTGTCAGCAAAAGCCTCCCCGAAACAGATAAAGAAGAACTAATCCAGCTTATTAGGGAATACTTGATATATTCTCCTGGAGCTATGAAGACATGCCGGGATTGGATCCTCAGATCGCTACCCACAAGCTCAATATTCTGCCAAATGCGAAGCCAGTCAAACAACAACAGCGTCAATTTCGACTTGACATGATAGATGCCATAGAAGTTGAAGTCAAGAAACTCATTGTAGGAGCGTAAAAAGTGCTTCATAGAATGAGTCAAAGAGACGGGTCATTCTACTCAAAACGATCTATTTTACGCCAAGGAGAGGCTAATAATTTTACGCCTAAGCAGGCTATCCACTTTTACGCTCGGGTCAAGCCAATGGTTTTACGCCTAGGACAGGCTAACCATTTTTACGCTGGACAAAGCTGTCAAGTCTTGCATTTAATGCAAAGTCTGACATAAAGATTTAATGATGGCATATACCACAGAATTCAAAAGAATTTGTTTTACACAGAGACCTATGTTGTCGTTTAGTATGTGGACTGAGCTATTTTTACGCTCACAGAATGGCTTCTTTTACGCACGAAGATATATGAGTTTTTACGCTCGAAAGTCGACGTGTGCGTAAAGTCTATTTGGGCTACTTTACGCTCAAGGTTATTTAATAACCACTTTACGCGGGAAATCTATGACAGGGCTATTTTACGCCTAGTCCACTGCTTTACGCTCAGAATACAGTGGTGTTGTTTTACGCTCTATTCTTCCTCACCAGTTTGGAACGTGGTTTGCCTACACGGCTTTCATGCCACTCATCTCAAAGAACGTGTGTACGTGCATCCTATTCCTACTGAAGTGATGGGACACGTGTCAACATATACAGAGGATGGCTTCGGTCGTGGGTGACAGTTGTTAGCGTGAAGACGAAACTTTTGCTTAGTTTTTACGCACAAGAGCCCAAGTCTATAAATAGACTTATTTTTCTCATATAAGACACAGAGACAGGAGAAGAGACAAGAGATTAGAACTCAGAGATTTTTGATTCTCTAGAGCATTCTTCTTCAACCTTTCTTTCAGAACAGAGTGAAGCAAAGCAGGAAAGCATTCAACCTCGCCATCAGTGCCCAAGTGCGTCGATACCTTTCTGGTGACTTAGTTCTTCCAATTGTTCATCTTCGCAGCGATCTTCATCATCATCGTATGGTCCAAGGAACAAAGTGATCATTTACAGATCAGACTTCTATAGCAATACTTTCCCAGAATCAAATTTGTTCTTGTACTTTTTCTCGTTTTATTTTCAAAAGCCAATTTTCTTGGCATTTTGTTAAGTGAAACAAAATGGCGACTCTGCTGGGGATGACCTTCTCCTCTGATGAGGAGGCAATTGCTCAATACGATGATGTGTCATTGGATCGACAAAGATGACTCTGGTTGTACACTTCGACTAGACTGCTTATGAAGGATGCTCCGAACTGGGGGTGGTTCTCGCTCCTCCAATGTTCAAAAATCTCGCAAAGCACGAAAAGTTTGGATTTCTAAATCCAAAATAGCTTCTAATCTCTCTGTTGCTGCCGGTGGCAAGGGAATTCTTCCCACTCCTGTCGTAGGGACTCCCGTTCGTAACGAGGCAGTTCTTACTTCAGTTGCACTCAAAGTGTACGATTTATCTCCCGTTTGTAACGGTGAAGATAATCAGGTTTTACGCCACTGCGTAAGAACCAAGTTTTACGCTCAGTGTGTAAAAACCAAATTTTACGCTTAGTACATAAGAATGAGTCTCCCATTTGTAATGGAGCAGACTCTAACGATTGTGCTTCTGAGTGTAAGCTAGGATCAAATAAATTACGCTCCTCGCGTAAAGCAAAATCTCCCGTCTGTGACGTGGTAGATAACCAATTTTTATGCTCTACGCGTAAAGGTAAGTCTCCTGTCTTTGACAGTGTAGATAAAATTGACAACGATGTTTTTGCATCTAATGTGAATACCTAAACGTACAGCACAAAAATGTTGTTGGTAAAGCTTCAGTTCTACACCAACAACCTTCTTATACTGCTCTACGCAAAGTACCAAACTTACAAATTACACGCAATGAAAATGGAATCCTTCGTGCTAAAAAATCTCAAGATTTACGCACACAACTCCAAATGCGTAGAAATGTACAATTTGGTTCTGCGAATGCAGCCAGTAATCTTCTTTATACACAAGGGACTAACGTTTTTCTACCCCAAATGTAATAAAGAAGACTATTCCTTCCACTCCTTCTGACTTACGTGAATTGCTAATGCAAAAGCGTAAGAATAGACAATCTCCGGTGACATTTCCCAAAAAATATCATTGTGATTATCACCAGGTTGTAATCAATTGTTGTTGTTCAGCTTCAAAACGGTCAGTTTTTGATCGATTGAGTTTTAATGCGCCTCAACAACAAATTGAAGACAAGAACATGAGTTGTCATATGTGTCGTCAATATGGCATCTCATACTAACAGAGGACGACGTCCAAGACGAAATACGTCCCAAACTCTAGGTCAACAACAGTTCAACAGACTTCTTGATTCCTTTGAAGGAGTATATCAGAATACTCGATCAAGAAGACAAAGACAATTGCAGACTTCTGATTCAGAAGCTGGGGGTACTCAATCTTTTGAGTCCGAGACTGACAGTGTCGATTCATACTTCTATATGATCCTTCTATATCTTCAAGAGAGTTGAATCCTACGCTGTTGGAGATGAACCAGAGACCTCATCTGCTAATACAGAACAGCGTCTCACTGCCGTTGAGCAATCACTGAAAGACATGCTTAACATGGTGCAAAACATGCATCAGATAATACTGAATCAGCAGACTGCTCAGCCGACAGTAATAACACCAGTACCAGTAGCAGCACAAACTCAAGATAGTCAAGGGGTGATATACCTTTGAATGTTCAGGAGCCTGCTGTTAATCAAAATTCTGCATCTCCAGATCCTATTATTCCAGAAGATGTACCATCTCCGGTGGGGATTACGGTACATCCAACAACTATTCAATCAAATGTGCTTCCGCAAACTAGTGAGGCCATTCAAGCAGTGCGTGAACTCAAAGCACAGTTTGAAGTCTTGAGGACAAGGATCAACTCCAGAGGTTAGGGATTAAAACCTTATCCTCCTCATTGGAATGATGTACCCTTTCCACCAAAATTCAAGCCACAATCTATGGTATTGTTTGATGGGAGGGCTTCTCCTAGTCAATATCAATTATTTTGATATTAGACTGTACATCTGCAAAAAATGATGCTCTTCTCACTCGAGTGTTCATTTGCTTGACGGGTTCAGCTTACGACTGGTATCGAAGTTTACCTGACAATTGCATTTCGTCTTTTGACGAATTTAAGGCAATGTTTCTCTCCCTTTCTATGAAGGAGGTATGGACATGAACATGTCCTCTTTAATAGAAATCAAACAAAAGGAGAAAGAAGATACTCGGACGTTCATCGAACGTTTCGACAGGCTACTCTAAAGATGCCTCAGGCATGCCAGATTCAGCACTCATTGATACATGCAAGATGAATCTGCGACCATCTATTGCTGTCTTTACGGGTTCCCAATTCACAGATTGGGCTTCGTTTATCATAGCAGCAGTTTCTGCGAGACCAATGGTAGGTTGGCTCGTGAACATGGGATGATTTTTGCCTCAGAGGATAGAGAAAGAAAAGTAATCCTGGTAATAATTCCGGTAATCGTAATGTGAAAGGAAAAGATACCCTCATGGTTAATCTTTCCAAAATAAAATGACACCAATAGTCAGAATCTTCCAGGACCAAAGAAGAATACTCTTTTGATGAGAATGATATCCCAGGGATATTCCAATGTCTGGTGAAGAGTGGCAAACTCCAGATTCCGGAGCCAAAGAGGCCTAATGAGGTGAATCTGACTGACAACCCAAATATTGTATCTATCATAGATACATTAATCATCCTACCAGTGCTTGTATGTCTTGAAGAAGAAAATCCAAGAGCTGATAAATGGCTGTATGCCCTAACCAATGATGACCATACGGTTACAACCAATATGTTTCTCTTCAATTCGGAGATTTTCCTCCACAAGCAAGTACCAGACGGAATCATCCCAATTTCGAAGGCACGATGAAGATTGTGAATATCCCGCCTCCTAGAGAAGAAAATGAAATTGCTGCCTCTTACTTTAAAAAATGTGAAATTATGTGGGTACATCCTGACTTAGTACCTGAATTGGAAAATGAAGGTAAAACTTCAAAATCCAAGAAAGGCAAGAAAGTCAAAACCTGCAACATGATTTCTCATGTTATTCCAGATCCTGACGATTCAGATCATTATGGGATGGCACTCCTTTGGAAATAGACTGAGGATTGAATATATGTCCTCCAAGTCTAGCTCCTCCTACCAAGGTCAAGCTTACTCATCAGCAGTGGTTAGCTATGAATAGTATTCCTTTATACGGACAACAAGTCTTTGCTGCTTATGAAAAAGCTCCTACAGGGTTTTTTCTCGTATCCCGAATCCTTCTCTCTGTGTTACAGAGACATCTATTCCTCATTCTCCTGTAGTTACAGAGATCTCTTCTTCTTCTCTGGAACCACATGTTAAAAGTCTACTGCCCATTCATTATACAGTCAGCAATCTGTCCTTCTCATGAAAAAGATGGGCTATGACTTTCAAAGGCAGAAGGTTTGAATTATATAAAGGAATACGACTTCCTTTACAATTCAAAATCAACTCCACTGTTGGATTGGGTTCTGAAGTTCCTCACAATAATCTTACAAGAAAAGGCTAAGGAAGAAAGACTAAATCCTATAATATGGTACTTCCTTCTCTTGAACTGAAGAAGACTTTTACTGGTACAGATCCGGAAAGGAGTACCACAAAGATTATGAGGATCTTCCAAAGAAGCAGAAGACGTAGTGAAACACTACCAGCTCAACCTTCTCATGTTCCTGCTAAACCTCTGTGGTTGAAAAGGGAAACAGAGACGCTTTGACATTCCATTAAGTCTGCTTCCAGTCAGGGGGTGGTATGAAACCCTACAAATTTGATATTCTAGCTCAGTTAGCCAATACTCCGGCTAGACTATCCATTTTGAACTGCTTCGTCTTTCTAGAGAAAGCAGGGAGACTTTAGTGAAGCTCTACTTCAGGCAGATTCATGCTTGGCTCAACTCAAGAGTCCTGATATACTCCAGTGTCGTGTCCACAATGTCATAGTGTGATGGAAGCAATTCCCAACATCACCTTTACACAAGAAGATATGCTGTTGAAGCATAACAAATGACAGGCCTCTGTGCTACACTGGTATATTGGATCCACTGAAATTGACAGGATTTACATTGAACCCTGGGTCTTCAATTAGCATAATTCTTCAGAGTATGCTAAGACCTCTGAGGATTCCTACTAGTGAGCTGACTTACACTAGTACTACAATAGTTGGTTTCAACTCTGGCAAGTAAACCACTTGGGAAAATTCGTCTGAAGATTCAGATTGGCGATCTGCGAACTATGGTAACCTTCTATGTTATCAACTCAGACGTATCCTACAATATTCTTCTTAAGACCGTGGATTCATGAACACAATATCGTGCCTTCAACTCTCCACCAATGCTTCAAGTATGTGGATTCCAAGGAGTTGTAAAGACTGAATTTGCTGATATCAATCCTTTCAAGGTGTTGAAGCCTATTTTTCTGATTCAAGGCTTTATAAACAAGAATATATGAAAGAGATATCAGACATGGCTGAAGAAATCATCTACTGAGGATCAGTCTATTAATGAAGATCCGCCAGAAGAACAACCTTTGAAGATCATAGTCAAGGGACGAATCCAATCCCAATCTGTCAATGATCAGCCTTTGATAATCAAGGTTAAAGGAAGAACTCAAGCTTCATCTGAGGAATCAGTAAATATTCCTAAGAGCCAAGTTCAACCTTTTATAATTAAGGTCAAAGGGCGTACTTCTTGTACGAATGATCCAGAACCACCATTGATTGTCAATCTTGGTAAACTATGCAGAAGACGGATAATGATCCATTAATGATTAATCCGGCGCATGGCAATCAAATTGTAAATGATGTAAATATTATCATTCTGTACTTTTTGATATCAATAAGATTTCTTTCCGAGTATATGGCTGTCAAGTTTATTGAAAGAATGACTTTATCCTCTGATAATCAAAGTCATCAATACAAAGACGACATAGAGCCAGAAGAAACTCTATACATTAACTACAAGGAAAATTCCTTTCCTCTTCAGGTTGATGTTGGACCTTATGCTCAAAAGTTCTTGACATCTTCTCCTTATCTTCTTCCTAGTTGCTCAATCGCAAGCTTGTGTAACTTATAGACGTCACGAAGAATCTTATTTCGTGGTCCGTCTGATAAGAAAAACAAGCGCCAAATTGTGTTTGGCCTGGCTAGAAATATCCCTGTTGCTCAGACAGATGATCTGAAAGATAAAGATAAAGGAAGAATCCGAATTGACAAATATAGTCAACAATCTATCAAGATCATTCAGAATATGGGATACGATTTGAAGACTATGCAAGGTCTCAATCAAGGCAAAGGTAGACGACTCCCGTTATGTGGTGATCCGTTTTACTAGAGGACTCGTCATGGATTGGGATATGATCCGTCCCACATGTTTAATGACGATATACAAGAAAATTCTCCTCTAATTCCTCACAATCATCGATTCAGAAGAAATCAATTCATCGAATCTGATATTTCTTCCCTCGTATGTTAGAGGAGACTATTATGATAAATTTGAACAGTATCTTCAATTTCCATTAGGATTCATTCATTTATGGAATTGAATTGACCTTTTTCTTTTCCCGCAAAATATGTTGGTTTATCCATTCTTTTCTTGACGTATACTCTCATGACATCCGTCTTCTTAATTCCCAGCTACCAAGTTTGGTTAAGCTGATTACTCATCTCTTTGAGAGAAAATTTTCTTCTCTCTTACCAGTTGGTATAGAAAGTTGAATTTATTATTTATTACGTTCTTATAACCTCTGAATAAATATTAAATTTGCTTGTGTTTCCTATCTATCATGTCCATTTGACCTCTGCATAGATATTAATCTACTTTTCTTTTAGTTCTTACATACTGTCATGTTCATATTACCTCTGATAGTATTATACTCTAAAACAGAAAACGAGATTTAATTATCTATCATGTCCATATTACCTCTGGATAGATATGATGTGTTGAGTTTAAAAGACTTATCACGTCCATATTACCTCTGATAAGTATTTTCTATCTCATACCTATTGTTTAAATTTCAAATAAACGATAGGATCACAAAACAATATTTTATTCATTTTTGGTGGAAACATTACAAAATGAATAAGATATAAGATGACAGAACGCTCTCTTAAGGTGGAACAGAAACATCTTGAAGCAACTTCTTTAGTTCTTCTAGCCGCTTGCCACGAGAACTCATAACCTTCTTGATAGCCTCAGCATGTCGAGCTTCGGGGGTGCAAATACAAGAAAGTTCAGCAAAGGTGATTATTAGATTATCCTTAGCTTGATCAAGGGTTCTGATGGTCGATTCAGCCCCAAAAGCTTGTTCTTCTAAAATGGAGCTTTAGGTGAGGTATAGATTTTGAGCATCGATCATCTTTTCCCTTTCAGCCTTCAAGCGAGCTAGCTCTGCCTCGACTTCACAGATTTTATCATTCTTGCTATAAATATCTATGTTTAAAGCATCATAAGCCACCCTGTGACTATGCAGGACGGGTTTTATGCCAGCCAAAAAGGGCTTTCTCTTTGGCAACCTTCAGACTATGTTCATGGAGAGCTGCATTATATGTAGTCTCTCGAGCAAGATAATCAGCCGTTAAAGCATCATACTCCTCCTGAATGAGGCTTTCAACGGTCTCATTTGATAGCCTGAGATATTCTCTAATCGGCTGCTCAAGGTCCTCCATAATTTTCTCCAATGTTGCAGCCCTCTCAACATCATTGAACATGGCAACATTCTTGATAGTCAGGGCCATTGCCGTCTTCAAAATCTCATAACTGAGGCCCTTATTTAGGACCATTTTTATCAGGGTTTCCAGAGTTTTATAAAAAGTTTCAGTATGAATCTCAACTAGGAGATTCATTTCTACGCTGGAGCTTGGTGTGGCGACAATATCTAATAAATCTCTTCTTTGGAGATCGGGAGCAGATGTGGTTGGCACGACAGCAGGATGAGATGAAGTTGTTGCTGTTACTATTGCCGTAGCCAAGTTATCCCTAGAAGCTTCAGGGAATGTATCTCCAACACCTATAGCTATCATTGGTGTAACAACAGATGGAGGTAGAGCTGTTGTTGTCACTGCTGTTATTTGGTTCCCAAGAACTTCAGGAGCAATGTCTTCAATATCTGTTACTCCAGCCGTTTCTGGAGTTCTGGCGGCGGTGATATTGGTGGATGTGGTGACAATTGCGGAGCTGATTCAGGTTCCGGTATTGGTTTATCAGAAAACTGATACTGGATCAGCAGGTGACAGTAGAAGATGTTATTACTTCCCCAGTTTTAGTTGGTGACGCAAGTATGCTTTCAGCACCTTCTTCAACGGTCGGCTCTGCAGGATCTTCTACTGCTTCAGTTGTGGTGAAATTTTCTGTAACTGATTCTTTATTCAAGACTGGTTTCCCCTCCAGCAGCTTCATCATCACCTACAGTGAGGTCTGTTACAGCCTCTTTCTGGTGCTGATCTTCAGCAGGGGAGGATATTTCAGGATGTGCTTCTTGATGCTCCACCTCAGGTTGTTATGCTTCCTCCTCATCAGCATCCTCTTCTTTAGAAGAAGAAATTTCATCAGCAGATTCCTCATTTTCTTCATAAATGTCTTCTTCTTGAGGAGGAGGAGCCATAGGCTTGGGTGCAATTATGACGTCTGCAAAACGAACAGAATAAGTTAGTATACAAAATCGTGATATATAATTCCATATAGGTTTTGTATAATACTTGGAATATGTGCATTTTTTTCAAGATATGAATCATAATCACCATCCCAGTCATCATCTTCGAAGTCAAGAGCCGGCTTGTCTGGTAGAATACGGTCTTGATCAGCAGTGGATACAGTAGTAGCACCCCCTGTAACTTGTGCCTTGGTTGGCAAAGATAAATGAAGTGAGGTGCTAAGACGTCCAGGTGACAAAAGTGTTACAGCTCCGGATCCAACTACTGACGGAGGGGCTGAAGATCCTTCTCCTGGAAAAACTGAAGAAAAACCGACAAGATGATCCTCTTCAATCAAAGTATCATCTTCTGGAGTATGGGCTCTTGGTTTGGAAGGCCCTTGGTGGTAGACTTCTTCTTCTTCTCCGGAGACTTCACCGGAGAAGCGGTAGTCGCGTTCTGCTTTCGCTTGCGGGTCTTTCCAATAATTATTGGTCCCGCGGCTATCTCCCCAACTCCTCTAGGAATTACTGCCAGAAATTCATCTATAATAGCAGTATTGTCTGGTACATCAGGGATTATCCTGATAGGTTCTTCAACATTTCCTTCTCGAGCCCACCAAAGACTTCCTTGCATCCTATAACCGTCCTCAAAAGAGCGGATAGATGTATAGAAACGAGCATACGAATGAAGTATGTGTAGCTTTGTTGTACTAGTGGCTGTAGATATGCTGAATTTAGCGCCAGTACATGCAGCTCCGAAATATCCTCATGCTCGTGCACCGTCAATCAGCTTTCCGTAATGATAGAAGCTAGTGGAAGGATTGCCAACATGAAGTTGGTCATATCCAAACTGACGAGCGAACCTACTTGGCAGATAAGGCTCGAACGTGCAGTTATCTTCATTCATGTACATCAGATGAGAGGATCTGATGTACACTAGTCATCGGTAGACAGATCTCGGCAATAAGGCTGATTTATCTACTCTAACTTCAAATTGCACACCAAGGCAGCCGGCCGGAACTGGTGGTCTGGTGCAAAAGAAATTTGTAAAACCCCTAAATTTCTACTATTTTTTTATTAAAAGTGGTACTGATTTAAAATTTTATTATTGTACGTCGCGTAGTCGTATCGTACGTCGCGTACGGAGTTTTAATTTTCGTAATTGCTCGTCGAGTGCGAATATGCGCGAGCGTACATATTTTGAGAAAAACATTTTTCCTTATTTTTATAGTTTCAAAATAATATATGTAATATTTAATTTAGCTACCAAAGTTTCCTAAATTATAATTTTATTTATGAAAAGCCTTTCAATTAGAATAAAAAAAAAATGTTATTCGTGTATACAAATATTTCATAAATATTTTGCTAGTAAAAATATAATTTTCGAGATTCATTAATATTAATAATTTATTATTCAAAAAGATATTTAAAAATATAAATGTAATTTTCAAAATTTTTATTATTAAAATTATTGGAAAATATATTTCAAACTTTTTGGTGAAGATTTAAATGTTGATTTAATTTTTGGATTTATTTAAATAGGTATCTATATTTGTAAATTGATCTATCTTAAATGTTTTTAAAATAAAGGATAGGATTTGATTAGATTTGATTTGGATTTGGAATTAGATTTAAATTTAGATTTTATTTGGATTTAGATTTATTAATTTGATTTAAATTAGTAGATGATTTATCTACTTGGGTTTCAAATTATTCCTAGTCCTATCCCAATGGAAATTTCCACATCCTATAAATAGGCAGGTACTCCTCCATTGTTCTCCACAAACCAAAATTTTTCCACAAATAATTCTCCAACCATGGTGCATGCCTCGTGTCCGTGTCCAGATTCTTATTCCAATCTTTACATCTACAAATTTCTTGTCGGACAAACCCCGACGTAATCAAAACCTAATCTAGGATCCCGTCTCCCCGACACCATCAGCGCCAACACCTCTCCAGACCCGACTCCCGTCTCTACCCCGACGCCACGACCACCCCGGAGCCCGACCCAGCAGCCCCTCTTCCCTGCCGACAACACCACCACCTGCTGCCAACCAACCCCATACCCGTCGTCACCACAACCCAACCAAACAAACCCAGCCGCCGCCGCGGCCACTGCCGCGAGCCCCGCCTATACCCCAGTCATCACCCAAGCCTCCACCAGCGACACAGCGCCACCATCGTCATCATCCCGAGCTCCGTCCACATGTCACCGCCAACCCGCCATCGACCAACAACCACACAGTAAAAAAAAGAGGGGAAATTTAGGCAAACCCTAAACCCGGCTCACCTGGTCGCCGTCCGCCACCCGCGCTCGAGTCCGGCCAAGCAAGCAACCTCCGTCGACCACCCTCAGCCGCGTCCACCCCTCGACTCCGACTTCCTATCCTCGTATACGTGCTGCCCGTACGCAGTGCCGCCGGCCGGAGCACCGCCGACCGCGTCTTCCCCAACATCCCGCGTCCGCTCGTCGTCTCCGCCCTAGTTTTCCACTCCGGCGACTTCGAGCTCCCAAAACCCTTGGCCACCGAGTCCCCTAAACCCCCGCTCTCCCTCCGCAGTCCTCCTCCACCCGACCGCCCGGAAACCCTCTTCCTCCCCCGATCCTCTCTTTCCCCGCCGCTCAGCTCCGCCGCTGGAGCGATGGACCTCCGCCTCGACCCCCTGGTCCGCCTTTGCCACCGCCGAAACCCCTCCGGTCAACCTTTCCGCCCGCCTGAGCCGACGACCCCGATCCAGCCTCCAGCCAACGCCACCGCGAGCCCGGCCGACCCTCCGCTCAGCCTCCCCGCTCCGTCCATCTCTCTCTCTCCCGCTTTTTCTTTTCACCCTTCGTTTTCTCTCTCTACCAGTAGCTCTATTAAGAGAGCCGCTTGAGTCTATCTCTATTCTTTTTTTTTGTTGTTTGCTCTTCCTTGTTTGCTTTAGTGATGAGGTGCTGTTCTCCTCGAGAGGAGACAGCAGTATATTAGAGTTTCAAATTTTTCTCGTTTTGTTAAATTTGTTTTCTTTTTTTTCTTTTTTTGCATTTTATTATTAGTTAATTATTTTACTATTTTTATTATTATTATTATTATTATTATTATTATTATTATTATTATTATTAGTATTATTATTGTTATTATTAACTAACCTATTATGACAGATTGAAAACAAAGTAGTATTCTATTCTTAATCTGTGTCTATATATATTTATATTATATATTAGGATAATGATAATTATCATTTGTTAATAGTCATTAATTTTACTATTTTCACTAGTTGTACCAATTTCAATGTTGATATTTTATTAGTATTATATACAATAAAATATCTATAGAATATATTATTATTATTGGTAATTTAAATAAAGTTTTTGATCTAAATATTATAGTAGTATTTTTCTAATTATTTTGCTGGAACTTTCGAGTAGATAATACCTAAAAGTATTTTTATTGATAAAATATAGATTTTAAACTTACAGTGGTATTTTGATAAAACTTAGTTTTGCCCTAAAAAGATTTCTAGATTTTTCAAGTCATTAATTAAAATTTACTTTAAAGTATTAAGATTAAGTTTTCTAAAAATATATATATATAAATACATTATTTATCCATTTCTTTTTATATTTTTTTCTCCTGTCTGTATCCAGTCCTATTATTCCTATTCCTTCGCCCATTTCGAGACAACCTTATGTCCAACCTAACCAATTTGACCGTCCTGGACCCAATGAAACTGTCCGTGCCACCATTAGAGCTCCCCTTGTGTAGTTGTTACACCAAAGTTGCAGATCGTGCCACCTTGATCATCGCAGCACACCAGGCGCCCTACCAGGCAAGACACCTTGCCATTAGCTATTTACTTATTTTAGCTCATATTTCATGCATGTTCATTATTTTTTTATGCAAAATAAACTGTGATACATAGCATAACTGTTAGAATTTACTGTTCAGTTTCCTGCTGTATATTATTTTTCTTACAAATTAAACCTAGATTTAAGGGACCACCTTGTGTGTTGCATTCATTGGCCTTGACACGTTGTAATACGAAGTTGTGTGTCACATGTAGAACACGAAAGTGCGTGATTGGCTGGCCACCAGTACGTACAAGTCGTGCGATAGGAATAATCGCTAATAGAGGTTGCATGCTAGTTTGACTTAGCGGTTATAGAGGTTTTGTGTTGTGGATACAACATGGTAGGCATTGGGCGGGGAGGACAATTTCTTAGCGTATGGGCTTCGATGCACTTCCCTTTTGTAACCCGTGAGCTCCGCCGGAGACGCGGGTCAGATTACCCATGATTACTGACGGCCACTGACGATTCTGCGGAACGTCATGCTGTTACTGCTGGGGCCTCTGGTGCCCAAGGGGGACTACGCCGATCCTATTTAGCCAGGGCCCATGCGTAGGAAGGATTGTTCTTAACAACATTTCACTTAGAATGGTAGGCTACCCTATCCGTTAGGTACGAGTACTTTTGGTTTGGGTACTTGTATCTGACCGTGGCTTGGAACAATAACTTGTTGCGGGTTAGTTCGTCACATCTTGTCCTTGTTTGGTTGTAGGTGTGACTTACTACTTCGATGAGAAGGTATTAAACCTTGTTGGGGTCCGGATACCATATCGGATTCTTAGCATGGAAAGATACATCGCCGTGAATTAGTTTACCATCTCCTGTCCTTGTTTGGTTGGGGGGATGGTACGCTCGTTCAGTAGGTGCGTATTGGACCATGTTATAAATTCGATTTACTTATTTATTTGAGTGATATTTATTCAGTTTATATGGCATGCTATTATGTGTCTTGTTACGTCCCTCTGAGGACCTGGTTGTCTTGCCAGGTGTGTGCTATTGTCTTTCGCAGGTGCTGTCGCTCTAGCCGTGATCTTCGCTATTTCTTCGAGGATGATTGCATTTGGATCGTCTTCGCTTCGCTCGCCACTCATTTCATTTTCTATGTACTTTTCCTTATTTTGTTGGTAGTGGATTTATCTCCGCCCAACATATTGTATCAAGACAATTCATTATCTTTATATGATGACTTTTATTCATTTATTCTGTGTGGATGAGATTAGTTATGGTTTTACTGCATTTTACAGCTTATGTATTTATATGAGGCTTCCATATATTGGAGTATACTTCGTATGAATACAGCTAGCATGTCTACGTTCCTAGTCCTACGTATTTTGGGACTGGGACGTTACAAAATTCCAGCCGTGAGAATAATTTAATGCTGCTCAGGTGTCTGCCAATGTTGTAGTTCTCCATGTGGATTTGCTAAATTTTTGGAGAAAAATCTTCGCTTCATCCTCAGGGCCTGGTGGCAACAAATTACAATTATGGTGTAGTAACCAACCTATCAGATAGGTGTATGGTAACTCCACCCTTGGAAAATTATGAGGAGCATTATTGATTAATTCTTCACCAAAAATCCTGTAGCTGCCCTTCCCAGAAATTTGGAATATTTTATTATTATTTATTTTATGGGTTTACAAATGTTCGTATTATTATTTTAGAAATTGAGGAATGGTTTCAAATTATTAAAATAGAGGTACAAATTTATATTTTATTATTAAGGTGCTATCCTATATATATATATATATATATATAACAAGATTATTAGTATTTATGATATTTATGGAAAGTATTTTTAGATTTGTGAGTTTAAGGATACATATATGTATAATATATATATGGGGTATATATATTTTTGTGTGATAGAGATATATGTGCGAATATAGATATATATTATCTATGTTTGTGTGTGTATATATGAACATATATATATATATGAGGGTATGTGCATGTGTATATATATATAGATATATGTGAATTACGTATAGGTAAATCCTAAATATATAAAGTGTATATGTAGGAATGTATAAATTATATTAAATATATGTAAATAATATATGCTTGCGTATTTGTATATATATGAGGTATTTAACAGTATATACACATATATGTGTATATACTTACATATGAATAAGAATACAAATAAAAAAGAAAAGAAAGGAATTAAAAGGGGCAGGCAACAGAGCCTAACTCGGATTGGCCAATAGGCCACAGGCTCTACATTGAAGCAGCCTTGCTAACACCCAATGTTAACCTGAGAGGAATAACAACCCGAGCCCAACTTCGTTATATATAAACAAACTGTCGAAGAAAAACCGAGAGAAGATCGAGCAAAATCCTCAACCCTAATCTCGATCTTAACCCTCGCCGCGACACCCATGAGAGGGGCGACCAGAGTCGGCCACCCTGGACGCGCCGCCGCCGACACGATCGCCGGAATGTCGCCTAGAACGACAGACCGCACGCACGTAAGTGAAGCACAGCGCAGCGACAGTCATCCGCGGGGCCGACTTCGCGGTGATATTTCGTCGCGCTCGCTCAACCGTTTTGGGAACCGTCTTCTCCGGTACGTTCCACATCTATAGGGCTTTAAATTCCTTCAAGTAGTTTGTAGGTGACGGTCCAGTATTGCCCGGTAAATCGATGTGAAGTTCATCGAAAACCTGTTTAAAAACAGGACGGAAAACAGTTGGATTAGCCTACTTCGCATGTTTTTATCTTCCAAACCATGCATAATTTCGAAAACTTATTAGAAGGCATTTATTGACAACATGTAGGGCATCATAACCCTTCTTGTAGGGTCGAATTTCATTAAACAGATAGGAAGTTATTTGATTCCGAAGTTGACGAAAAATCTGTTTTCAAAATTTAGAATTTCATCCACACAACGTCCGTCCCGCCATTCCGGGCGACGTGGTCGCGCATCGAAGATATCGAAAGCTGCATAACAGCTTCGTGGTCGTGTGGGCTTTGACGGAATTCAAATTGGTCGCGTGTGCGCGACGAATTCGACGCGTATCCGTCGAAATCGCCCCGTATCCGTCCAATACAAATTCAGTCATAACTTTGTGCACGCTCGTCAGATTGAGACGAAACTTGTGCCAACAGGACCGTATCGTTTTTATGGTCCTGCATGCCAAGTTTGGTCCAATTCTGAGACAGTTGAAATCGACGTCGTTTTGCGGGCCCCACGGTCCGACTCAACGGGCAATTTTGTGCACGGCCCGCCGAAATCCAACTTTGGACATACGGTTGGGTTCGTATCGAAAAACTGGATCCGTAGACATATAGTTTGATGACTTTAGAGACCATTGACTCTGGCACGCTTTTCGGTGCAAAGCGGGTCCAACGGCGGACATCGTTTTTGCCCAAAATTACCGTTTTGCCCCTGTGTCCAGAATTGGATTTAAGGACAGGCAATTCTAGCTAATTTGCCTATTCTGAGATCATTGGTATTGTCTATTTCAGCTTCCGCAGACTGTTGTACGGGTTTTGACTATTGTGGTAGATTGAGTGATTTGGATCATCGGTTTCACCAGCACAGGACCACAGGCGAGTACAATTTATTGTCTGCATTTCGATATTGATCTTTACTATATTTCATTGATTAGTCATTGGTTATGTGATATTTTTATACTCTATTATAAATTATTGAGTCGGGAACGAGAAGTACCAAGGATGTGTGATCCGACCGTAGACATTGTAGATCTCGTAGACATTGTTTATTTTATGCAGTAGATCTCGTAGACATTGTAGATCTCGTAGACATTGTAGATCTCGTAGACATTGTAGATCTCGTAGACATTGTTTATTTTATGCAGTAGATCTCGTAGACATTGTAGATCTTGTAGACATTGTAGATCTCGTAGACATTGTTTATTTTATGCAGTAGATCTCGTAGACATTGTAGATCTCGTAGACATTGTTTATTTTATGCAGTAGATCTCGTAGACATTGTAGATCTCGTAGACATTGTTTATTTTCATGCAGTAGATCTCGTAGACCGTGCGGTGTAGTACCCCAGACCGATCACATGTCAAAGGTACTTCTAAAGGTGGAAAGTATATTGGTTTATTTATTACTATTGATTTTCTTACGGCTTTACTGTTATTTTCAAAACTCATGATTAATGCCTAACCTTTGTTTTATAGTCATTTTCTTTATTTGAAATTGCATTCAGTGAATTGTGCTCGTTCCATTCCTGACTGGAAACCAACATTTTCAGGTTAGCCGTGGATTATTTAGCATGGGGAGTTCGGGTGTACTTGCAGACGAGCCTAGAAGATTAGTTAGATAGTCAAGTTATAGTCATTCAATATTTGTACAAGTTTATATTTTCCTGCAAATGTAAAACTTGTGATCATTGTAAATTAAATTAATTTTGTGAATGAGCATTATTTGTGATTTTGATCTTCATGGCCGTGACAGCGTTCTACCGCCGACACTGCGGCGTAGGCTGGCTTGGACACGTCTCGTATCCGTTTAAAAAAAAAAAATGGGTGCGGGTCGTGACAAGTTTTTGTGGTGGCCCATGCAGGTCTGTTTTCGCAAGTAATGCGAACTCGTGATAGTACTTAAGTTAGTCGTACTATTGCGAGCCTGCGACTAAAAATGCTCATTCACGAATTAGAAATTAATTTAATTTACGAGAATGACTAGGACTAGGAGTCCCTTATACAAGTTTACCAATGGGTAGTCTAGGCCATGCAATGTAGATAAGGAGTTAGTAATTTTGATAGTTTATCAGATCCCAAAGGTACACTATTACCTCTTAATATGACGATAAGATCCAATGTGGATAGATTATTCACTTGGCGAGACAGGGCTTTCTAGAATTAATGGCCTAACCTTGATGACTGTGCAATTCCTTCTCTTTGCCCCTAGATATCACCCTCATATCTTAGTCCAATTGCCTATTTAGTTTCTATTTTGCCTAAGAATTATTATTTTTATGTTATCCATAGACGAACCTCGAGTTAGTTTCAACTCAAAGTTTTTCCTCAATGGTTTGAATCTCTAGGAGCTCATGAATTTTTGCAGATATAGTTAAAGGAATGTCAGTTAACTCATAATGGCAGGACAGCAGCGCACTGTCGCCATTTATTTAAATTAGGGAGACTATGTGTTCACTGCCGCCAGCAGCGCACTGGCAAGGCACGATTCTTAGAGTTGGAATAGTTTAAGAGAATATAGGTTATAGAATATTGCTAAACTATAGCTAGTGATCCTCTTTGATCGTAGTCATCCTTGTGTCCATATAAGGTAGAGTATCGGATATCATATCACCCTGAAATCACGAATCCAAGAGTTTACCACAGTCCGAGTATACGGGCGAGGCATAACTCTCGGTGAAACGACTTCAGACATGATTACAAGTTTAAGATACTATAGAGGATAGGACAATGCCATATATGATCCGTAAGACCCAAAGCCAATACTAGTGGAAGTTCTGCAGGATGGATAGCATGTCTTCCAACCCAGTATTCCGTGGTCCTTGTGATCTATTGACGAAGTAATTGACTGACACTAATAGGTTACCTGGAATATAGACGTCGGAAGTCCATAACCCATTAGTTGACCAAAGTCTTATGAATAAGAAGACAGTAGGATGACTGTATAAGTAAGAACACCAGGTAAGGTTTGATTCTCACAGAACTCGAACTATTAGTGCCTCTTTCCAAAAATCTTGCGTACTTGTATGTTGACTAATCTTGACCAACGCCGCAATTACAGCCTAGTTTTACAAGCTCACTCTGTTCTCGAGCTTGAGTCAAGACATGTGTTTAGTGGGGACGCCTGCTAACATATTGTCTAATCAGAATCAGTGTATTATGGTCTGATCAACCATGATGCATTTGGTTCGCACTTTATTTAATTATCCTACGTGGATTGAGATATAGATGTCCCTAGGGTCTCATCCACGACTGCATTGACAATTCCTCTTGAATTATATGTTCGCCTTTGAATCACGAAATTGTATTCGGTAACATCTCCATTGAATTCTTTATTATTTTATCTTTCACCGATTTGGAAAGACGAAAGCTCGTGATGGTAGAAGATACAGAGTATTCCCATGGCTATGATAATGGTAGGCACAAGTGTAGCTACCATCAGCCAGTCATATGTTTGAGTTACTCGTTCCCCCATCGACCCTCAAACTACCTTTGAGACTTTCGAGCCATCTGAATTTGAGAATAATTAGGTTTTACCCTCAGTCAGAATGCCAACCTAGGAGACTATCTATTCTCAAGAAACCAAATGTTGTGAGTCTCAAATTATTTGCTGGAAGCTTGCCTTAACTAGTAACCCTTAAGCCTTGAACCAACCCTTCCTCGACCGAAGCCCACAGTTAGACATGAGATGAGTGGACAATAGGGTAATCATTTACCGTGACACTCATTCCGAGATTGGTTTCCAACAAGTATCGTCCTAGTTATGTAAATTTTATTATTAAAGACCTAACTAGTGTTGGAACACCACAGTCTATCTTAGCCAATACCATAGCTTAAATACCAAGTCATACTATGACCTACCAGTTGTCAACAACAATATATGATCACCACAACCCTTATGACCATAGTCTGGCAGGTTTGACACAAATAGAATTTCTTGACTTAATTGTTAGAAATCGTTTCTTATGTTGTGCCTTGGAGTTGGTTACCCCATCGGAAACTCTCGTATACTGCGGACGAGTAAGTCATTCTATTTTATCGACCATGTGTCATGGCACACGCACTCGTTTTCCATTTATTGAGAAACGACCCTTGGCTTGACTTATATCTACCGTATTCCGATACGTCGTGCCTTATTCTCTATTAACAAGAGTTGAGGTACAATAACCGAACCTTGGAATTTCTTCTGACCTTATCCTTCCTAAAGACCATGACCTAGCTTCTAAGGAGGGTAGACTGTAAGCCTTCTAAAATTTTAGGATATACGAAGATCACCGATTGATTAGAACAAATTTTATTAGAATGATAGTTAGTGCCCTATGGACTCCCACTTTCCATTTAGATCATTTTGTGTCCCCGACCGTGTCATTAATAATCGGAGCACAAGACCAGCTGTTATCTTCCAACAAACTGCATATACAAGATCTAGACGAGCCCATCGTCATCTAGGTATATTATGTCCCACTCAAACATGTCCCCTTGTACTCTATTTTTGTGCTACGACTTTCAGGTTAAAAGGACTAGCTATAACCCTATACCATAATATCGGTATATTTTTAGACTTCCATTTGAGACTCAACCTCGACTCGAACCTTTCGACCCAATAGGTAATTGTGATCTACTCGAAGTCCACTATGCACTTGCCACTAGTGTACCACCAAATTGATGCCTCATGTGCTACTTAAACACAAAAGTCATCAAAGGCACATTTTTGGACTTATGGACTAAGATAACCAACGGGACTGGCAGCTAGCTCAACCACTTGGAAGGAATCCTATTCTAGGTTACCCTAACCTAGTAGAAATAGTCTTATCATTGCAATCTTGTCCAGCCAATATAGATTGAAGTCCAAGGTTCATCCAACCGACGACTGATGTCCAATTGGGAAAACTACTAAGACCCAGTAATAACCATTCATGTATACCACTATATTTGGACTATAAAAGCCAAACCAATTGAAATAGGTCCCTATACCTTTTATGTAGTCTCCCCCTTTTGAATAAGAAGGCATTCATAGCCCTTATTCTATATACCTAGAAGTCGCGATACGATCTTGTATTATATTTTATCTCTTGCACGTGTGTTTAAATAACCACGGAATAGATCGCAACCTTGATTTCTCAAATTCTGTTCTATCATGAAATCGTGCTTAGTTTTAAATTTCGAGAACGGAATTTCCGTAGTGCATAGGTTGCAAGCCTCTCTAAGAAACGAAGGGTCCCTTCGAAGTTAACCAGTGATTGGAACGGAGTAGCCCCAATCTAGCTAATAAGTCAATGATTCATAAGGTCCATTTTATCGGTATCATTTGATATCCTCTACCGCTCTTGAAACTTCGTGTTTGATATCAGTTATTCTTCCTCGTCTTTTCGTACCATTGTCTCTCGTCCTTCCTATTTTGGGGGTCGATAACCGTGTTGTTTAGAATTTAGCGGAAGTATAGTATAAGTTAGTTGACATTTGAATTTGGATTGTTTGATAGATAGGATAGGATTATAGATGCCGTATACAGTAGATACCTATGAATAGCAATTTTTATCAATTAGTAGGATGATTAGAAAGTTTTAGTGACCTAGCTTTGAGGGAGTAGTGTGACCAAAGGTGGGTAGAAGTCCTCGAGATTTTTTGTAGTTGCCAAAATGGCTGATGAGAAGGATATAAACTATTTTTGAGGAATTAAAACCAAGGAGATTAAGGTAATAGTAGACCTTTTGAATTTAAGGAATAGTTACGAATGAGAATTTTGAGGACGAAATTATTTTTAAGGTGGGTAGATTTGTAGCTACCCTTCCCAGAAATTTGGAATATTTTATTATTATTTATTTTATGGGTTTACAAATGTTCGTATTATTATTTTAGAAATTGAGGAATGGTTTCAAATTATTAAAATAGAGGTACAAATTTATATTTTATTATTAAGGTGCTATCCTATATATATATATATATATATAACAAGATTATTAGTATTTATGATATTTATGGAAAGTATTTTAGATTTGTAAGTTTAAGGATACATATATGTATAATATATATATGGGGTATATATATATTTTTGTGTGATAGAGATATATGTGCGAATATAGATATATATTATCTATGTTTGTGTGTGTATATATGAACATATATATATATATGAGGGTATGTGCATGTGTATATATATATAGATATATGTGAATTACGTATAGGTAAATCCTAAATATATAAAGTGTATATGTAGGAATGTATAAATTATATTAAATATATGTAAATAATATATGCTTGCGTATTTGTATATATATGAGGTATTTAACAGTATATACACATATATGTGTATATACTTACATATGAATAAGAATACAAATAAAAAAGAAAAGAAAGGAATTAAAAGGGGCAGGCAACAGAGCCTAACTCGGATTGGCCAATAGGCCACAGGCTCTACATTGAAGCAGCCTTGCTAACACCCAATGTTAACCTGAGAGGAATAACAACCCGAGCCCAACTTCGTTATATATAAACAAACTGTCGAAGAAAAAACCGAGAGAAGATCGAGCAAAATCCTCAACCCTAATCTCGATCTTAACCCTCGCCGCGACACCCATGAGAGGGGCGACCAGAGTCGGCCATCCTGGACGCGTCGCCGCCGACACGATCGCCGGAATGTCGCCTGGAACGACAGACCGCGCGCACGTAAGTGAAGCACAGCGCAGCGACAGTCATCCGCGGGGCCGACTTCGCGGTGATATTTCGTCGCGCTCGCTCAACCGTTTTGGGAACCGTCTTCTCGGTACGTTCCACATCTATAGGGCTTTAAATTCCTTCAAGTAGTTTGTAGGTGACGGTCCAGTATTGCCCGGTAAATCGATGTGAAGTTCATCGAAAACCTGTTTAAAAACAGGACGAAAACAGTTGGATTAGCCTACTTCGCATGTTTTTATCTTCCAAACCATGCATAATTTCGAAAACTTATTAGAAGGCATTTATTGACAACATGTAGGGCATCATAACCCTTCTCGTAGGGTCGGATTTCATTAAACAGATAGGAAGTTATTTGATTCCGAAGTTGACGAAAAATCTGTTTTCAAAATTTAGAATTTCATCCACACAACGTCCGTCCCGCCATTCCGGGCGACGTGGTCGCGCACCGAAGATATCGAAAGCTGCGTAACAGCTTCGTGGTCGTGTGGGCTTTGACGGAATTCAAATTGGTCGCGTGTGCGCGACGAATTCGACGCGTATCCGTCGAAATCGCCCCGTATCCGTCCAATACAAATTCAGTCATAACTTTGTGCACGCTCGTCAGATCGAGACGAAACTTGTGCCAACAGGACCGTATCGTTTTTCTGGTCCTGCATGCCAAGTTTGGTCCAATTCTGAGACAGTTGAAATCGACGTCGTTTTGCGGGCCCCACGGTCCGACTCAACGGGCGATTTTGTGCACGGCCCGCCGAATCCAACTTTGGACATACGGTTGGGTTCGTATCGAAAACTGGATCCGTAGACATGTAGTTTGATGACTTTAGAGACCATTGACTCTGGCACGCTTTTCGGTGCAAAGCGGGTCCAACGGCGGACATCGTTTTGCCCGAAATTACCGTTTTGCCCCTGTGTCCAGAATTGGATAAGGACAGGCAATTCTAGCTAATTTGCCTATTCTGAGATCATTGGTATTGTCTATTTCAGCTTCGGGGACTGTTGTACGGGTTTTGACTATTGTGGTAGATTGAGTGATTTGGATCATCGGTTTCACCAGCACAGGACCACAGGCGAGTACAGTTTATTGTCTGCATTTCGATATTGATCTTTACTATATTTCATTGATTAGTCATTGGTTATGTGATTTTTATACTCTATTAAATTTTGAGTCGGGAACGAGAAGTACCAAGGATGTGTGATCCGACCGTAGACATTGTAGATCTCGTAGACATTGTTTATTTTATGCAGTAGATCTCGTAGACATTGTAGATCTCGTAGACATTGTAGATCTCGTAGACATTGTTTATTTTGCAGTAGATCTCGTAGACATTGTAGATCTTGTAGACATTGTAGATCTCGTAGACATTGTTTATTTTATGCAGTAGATCTCGTAGACATTGTAGATCTCGTAGACATTGTTTATTTATGCAGTAGATCTCGTAGACATTGTAGATCTCGTAGACATTGTTTATTTTCATGCAGTAGATCTCGTAGACCGTGCGGTGTAGTACCCCAGACCGATCACATGTCAAAGGTACTTCTAAAGGTGGAAAGTATATTGGTCTATTTATTACTATTGATTTTCTTACGGCTTTACTGTTATTTTCAAAACTCATGATTAATGCCTAACCTTTGTTTATAGTCATTTTCTTTATTTGAAATTGCATTCAGTGAATTGTGCTCGTTCCATTCCTGACTGGAAACCAACATTTTCAGGTTAGCCGTGGATTCATTTAGCATGGGGAGTTCGGGTGTACTTGCAGACGAGCCTAGAAGATTAGTTAGATAGTCAAGTTATAGTCATTCAATATTTGTACAAGTTTATATTTTCCTGCAAATGTAAAACTTGTGATCATTGTAAATTAAATTAATTTTGAATGAGCATTATTTGTGATTTTGATCTTCATGGCCGTGACAGCGTTCTACCGCCGACACTGCGGCGTAGGCTGGCTTGGACACGTCTCGTATCCGTTTAAAAAAAAATGGGTGCGGGTCGTGATAAATCCGTAGACCTACATTTATTCGGCATACCATTGCCGACAACAGGTTGATTTTTGTTTAAATACCAAACGAACCGCCGGCCACAACACGTTGCGGTGAATCCTGTCTACAGTGCTAATCCCTGCCATGACCCATCTTCTCTGCCATAAGGATAAAAAGCCTGTCAACAAGGCCTTCTTCGACATTTTTTGACTACCTACCTCAAGTATCTTAAAGCCTCGGTCCCCAGCGATGTCTCCAGTTTTGGTAGACAGATATCGGTCGTGAGCTTTCTGCAACGCCATCAATTCCTGAATTAAATCTGCAGGAATTATAGAGCAAGGTTTGATGATCTAAGTCTTATCTTCTCGGAACCTGCTCTTCTCCGTCTAGGACACTCTATTTCATGATAAAATAGATAAGTTGTCCATTTGGTTATGTACGCCAAATGTGATCCAGTTTCATACATGCTGGTGCAAATTAAATAATGGCACATAAGTTCTTCATAGACTTGCACCAGTTCCGGGTTCTTTTCCCGAATTTCTCTCAATTCTCGATTGGAGGGAATATTCTTCATAGGAAAACTCACCCATTGGCAGTTTCGAGATAAACTGCATCTCTTGTAGGGCCAGACCGATCTCACCATGCGGAGTTGCGAAAGTTCCTGTCGAACTCATATACAACTCCAATAAAGCCAAGAACAGGTTGCCGTTCGGTGGAATACCATAACTGGTAGAAGCTATTGCTTCATACAAACCGATGTCGTCCAATTTTGTTTTAAGTGTTTCATGACCCAGTTGCTGATCTGGATCCAGTTACCACTATAAGGGGTCAGCCACCCTGTCAACCTAGGGTTGGTCTGAGATAAGACTCCTTCCCTTATGAATCTATTTATGAACATGGGAATCTGGACCGGCTGGATGAGAGATGAATCCTCGCCCGGTGTAACCCAGGCAATAGTCCAGAAAATGGAATAACACTACCACAAGGAGTGCTAACATGATAACCCATGTCGTTCGCTCTCTCCCTTCTGAAATGATTCTGTCCGGTCTGCCATAGCTGTTAGGAGTCAAATTCTACAGCATTTGACGGTGGTGACTAACATGGACGAAAGCAGATATCCCTGTCCATGTCAGGGAGATACATCACTCTTTCTCCAGATCTAAATACCCAAGCCTCTTTTTTGGGATGGGTTTGTGATGTGTAATCTATCGCATCTCCAAATAAGAAGCTGGCTTCAGAAATTGTTGATTATCCAGTGACATCAGTACTTCCCGTTTATCATGGATAACAGCATCCTATCTCCTTGGGCATATATCAGTTGCTCTTGCTGAAGGATACTCTGGGTGGATTGGGGAAATTGAACATGTGATAAATCTTCCAGATAATTCGAAGCCACCATGCCAACTGACGAGCCAAAGACTTCTGCAAAGGATGAATTTACAAGTCTACTGCAAAAAGGAAAAGAAATCAAGTTAGAAAGAAATTTAATTTGATGACATTTTGATCTGAATGTTACAAATTAAATGTAAAAAGTCTTTTGTTTTATACAAAGTCTTTTTCGTTTTGGAGATTTACGCTGGCACACTAGATGTGGGCGTATTTGAAATTTTACGCTGGCACATTAGATGTGGACGTATTTTCGACTTTATGCTGGCATGAGCGTATTTCAGCTTTACGCTAGCACTTAATTGTGAGCGAAATTCATATTTTACGCTGACACGTATAACGTGGGCATATGTTTTTATCTTTTACGCTAACACGTGCAACGTGGGCGTATGTTGTTCCAGTTTTTACGCTAACACGTATGCCGTGGGCGTAAAAGACTGAAGATTCGAGTTATCTTCTTCTTCCCCCTCGACGAGTTTTTCTAGCCGAAGAATAGGGTTTTACCCATCATAGGTGGAGCTACGGCTGGATTGGGTTGTCGGTGTGGTGCTGACGATCGAACGGGGGTTTTCACATGATCGGTCGATAACGAAACAATGGCGGGTTTCTTCCCCTTGCTGCCGACGATGGATGATTTCTTAGGAGCCATCAGATCAAAGTGAGGTTTTGAAGAAGGAGAAGGCAACGGAATTCGAGAGTAAGGAAACAAAGTAAAATCCTCTCTCTTCCCGAAGAACCCTATTTATAGGGGTTTTTCAAAACGGTTCAAATTCCAGATTTTACGCCGACTGTTGAAATCCCCACTTTTACGCGGATGACTGTTGCGTATCCCTGACTGGTCAAATCCTGATTTTTACGCTTCTGTTCAAAGTATTTCAAATTTTGAAGATATTCGAAAACTTTGAAGGGGGTTTTGTAGGAGCATAAAAAGTGCTTCGTAGAATGAGTCAAAGAGACGGGTCATTCTACTCAAAATGATCTATTTTACGCCAAGGAGAGGCTAATGATTTTACGTCTAAGCAGGCTATCCACTTTACACTCGGGTCAAGCCAATGGTTTTATGCCTAGGACAGGCTAACCATTTTTACGCTGGACAAAGCTGTCAAGTCTTACATTTAATGCAAAGTCTGACATAAAGATTTAATTATGGCATATACCACATAATTCGAAGGGATTGTTTTACACAGAGACCTATATTGTCGTTTAGTATGTGGACTGAGCTATTTTTACGCTCACAAAATGGCTTCTTTTACGCACGGATATTATATGAGATTTTACGCTCGAAAGTTGACGTGTGCGTAAAGTCTATTTGGGCTACTTTACGCTCAAGGTTATTTAATAACCACTTTACGCGGGAAATCTATGACAGGGCTATTTTACGCCTAGTCCACTGCTTTACGCTCATAATACAGTGGGGTTGTTTTACGCTCTATTCTTCCTCACCAGTTTGGAACGTGGTTTGCCTACATGGCTTTCATGCCACTCATCTCGAAGAACGTGTGTACGTGCATCCTATTCCTACTGAAGTGATGGGACACGTGTCAACATATACAGAGGATGGCTTCGGTCGTGGGTGGCAGTTGTTAGCCTGAAGACGGAACTTTTGCTGAGTTTTTACGCACAAGAGCCCAAGTCTATAAATAGACTTATTTTTCTCATATAAGACACACAGAGACAGGAGAAGAGACAGAGAGATTAGAACTCAGAGATTTTTGATTCTCTAGAGCATTCTTCTTCGACCTTTCTTTCAGAACAGAGTGAAGCAAAGCAGGAAAGCATTCGGTCTCGCCATCAGTGCCCAAGTGCGTCGATACCTTTCTAGTGACTTAGTTCTTCCAATTGTTCATCTTCAAGCAGCGATCTTCATCATCATCGTATGGTCCAAGAAACAAAATAATCATTTACAGATCAGACTTCTATAGCAATACTTTCCCACAATCAAATTTGTACTTCTTGTACTTTTTCTCGTTTTATTTTCAAAAGCCAATTTTCCTGGCATTTTGTTAAGTGAAACACTTATCGCCTGCGGTTTCGTCAGAGAAGAACAACATCTAGACTGGGTGGCTAATATTGTCCCAGTTTTGAAGAAAATAGGGAAAATTCGGGTCTGTATCGACTTCAGAGACCTTAATGAAGCTTGTCCCAAAGACGAATTTCCTCTTCCAATCACCGATGTCATGATCGATAATACTTGCAAATTTGAATGTATGTCCTTTATAGATAGATTTTTAGGATACAATTAAATCAAGATGCATCCAGAAGATAAGAAACATACATCTTTTTGTACTCCTCTTGGAGTCTATTGCTACACTGTCATGCCATTTGGTCTCAAAAATGCTGGTACAGCTTATTAGCGGGCCATGAGTATTATCTTCCGTGATCATTTGCAAAAGACGGTTGAATGCTATGTAGACGATATTGCGGTCAAAAGTCGTCTAAAAGAAGACCACATTCAAGACTTGAGAACTATTTTCGATCTAATACGTCAGCATCAACTCAAGATGAATCCTACCAAGTCATTCATGGGAGTCTCTAATGGAAAATTTCTCGGATTCGTCATTACCTCTAAATGTATAAACGTTGATCCCGAGAAGATCAAAGCCATTCAAGAGATGCATCATCCACACAACCTAAAAGAGCTACGAGGATTCCAGGGACAGGTTGCGTATATCAGGAGATTCATCTCAAATGTCTCTAGACGCTGTAGACCGTTCACTCAACTCATGAAGAAAGGTGTGTCTTTTATTTGGACTGAAGAATGTCAACAAGCATTTGAAGACATAAAGCGATACTTGATGAACCCTCCAGTTCTAGTGCCTCCAGTGGTAGGAATACCCTTCCTGATGTATGTTCGAGCAATGGACCATTCCCTAGGTGCTTTATTAGCTCAGAAGAATAAAGAAGATCATGAGCAGGCTATCTATTACCTTAGCCGTCCAATGATTGGAGCTGAACATCAATACACTCCAATAGAAAAGAAATGTTTAGCTTTGATGTTTGCTGTTCAAAAGACGAGACATTATATCACTGGCCAAATTATTCATGTTATTTCTAGAGGTAATCCTCTCCGGGTCCTGATGAAGAAGCCCAGTAACTCAATTCTAGGCTTGCAACATGGGCCATACTGTTAGCATAATATGATATGGTTTATGCTCCTCAAAAGACTGTTAAAGGTCAAGCCTTTGTTGACTTTCTGGCAGCTCATTCAATTTTCGAAATGTCTAAACTCTACGACGAGATTCTAGATAAAACCTTGGAGTCCAACATGATTTCAGAAGAAATTCTTACATGACGTTTATTCTTTGATGGTGCATCCAGAATTGGACCAAAGGTGCTATTGTTGCTGGAGTCAGAATCCTACTTGTCTCACCGGAAGGGTTAGCTATCCAAAGAGATTATTCTTTAGATGAGTCATGTTCCAATAATATGGCTGAATACAACGCTCTGCTCATTGGTCTCCAATTGGCTAAACAATTAGATATTGAGTATCTTGAAGTTTACGGAGACTCCAAACTAATTGTCAATCAAGTTAGAGGCACATACGAAGTTCGATATCAAGATCTAGTTCCATATCATGATACAGCGATCAGGATGGCTACTTCATTCAAAGGCTTCTTCATCAAGCATGTACGCCGAGCGTGTAACACGAAAGCTGATACACTGGCTAATCTTGCAGCAGTGTTAGCAATTCCCGTAAGAAGGCAACAAATGATCGTCATCACTAATAGAGAGTTATTTTGTGTCAAAAATAACTTAAATACTGAAGTTAACAACCCAAACATGGAATTCAACAATTCAGTTGAAATTTGTGCCATCAGTGAGGATTGGAGGACTCCTTTTATAGACTTCGTAGTCCATGATATCTTACCTGAAGATCCTAAGAAGGCTACAATAATTCGTCTGCGGTCACTCAGATTTTATTCTAATCATACTGCAAAGACACTCTACCGACGAACGTTTAACGGTTTACTCCTACGCTGTCTTGCGGGGGAAGAAGCAAAACAAATACTTTGTGAATCTCATGATGGTGTTTGTGGCGCACATCAACCTGGTCCTAAACTACAGGATCGTATTTGCCGTATGGGATATTATTGGCCCTCAATGGTATTTGATGCAGTCGAGTATGCAATGAAGTGCCGAGTATGTCAAATTCATGCTGACTTCATTCATCAATCATCAGAATTTCTTCACCCGACGGCAGCATCTTGGCCCTTTGAAGCTTGGGGAATGGATGTCATCGGTCCTATCAACCCTCCCTCGTCTCGAGGACATCGGTTTATATTGGCCATAACCGATTACTTCTCAAAATGGGCTGAAGCTATACCTCTAGCTGAGGTTAAGACAAGCACTGTCATCAACTTTATCAAGCATCATGTGATCTATAGATTGGTGTTCCTCGGCGAATCATTCATGATAATGGACCACAATTCATCAGTCAAAAATTCACTCGATTCTGCGATGACAACAGGATCATAATATTGCTTCTATAGCTTACAATCCTGTAGCTAACGGGTTGGCAGAAGCATTTAACAAGACCATCATCAAACTCCTCAAGAAGTTTGTTTCTACCAACAAATAAAACTATAGTGAGAAGCTTGGAGAATATTTGTAGGCTTACCATATACTATACGTACTCCTACAGGCTGCACCCCATTCACTTTGGTATATGGATGCGAGGCTGTCTTACCATTGGAAATCCAGATCCCTTCCCTAAGGATTTCCATTACCAATGAACTCACAACCGAAAACAATGATCGTCTAAGACTTCAGGAGCTTGAAGCGCTTGACGAGAAACGGCTCCTAGCTCAAAACATATTGAGTTATACCAAGCTCCTCTATCAAAATCCTTCAACCGTAAAGTCAAAGTCCAAACATTTCAGAAAGGAGAACTAGTCATAACCGTCAGACGTCCTATACTATGACGCACATGAGCAAAGGCAAATTCGAAGCAAAGTGGGAAGGACCCTACATTGTAAGCAAAGTTTTCTCTAATGGAGCTTATCGGTTGACTGGTATGGATGGTCGAGTCGCCATGATTCCCATTAATGGCAAATTTCTCAAAAAAATATTATGTTTGAAGACAAAGAAGAAACATCAACACAGAGACTTAGAATGTAAATAAAATTCCTTTTTATTTGCATAAATTCAGATAGAAAGGAAATACATAAAATTAACGAGGACCGGAGCCCTCTTGATTGAAAACGTATTTCTCAAGAAGTTCGATGACATTATTGTCCGATGACACCAGCAGTTCGCAGGCAGCCTTCCTCAGAGCTTTTCCTCGGCAGTACTCCCAGGCTTCACCAGTTTGGCAAGAATGTCCTACTTCTTTCCAGGGACAGCCGAGCTTTCTCTGACTTCTGGCTGAGTAGGCGATGGAAGCTCGTCGGAAGGAGTGTTAAGGGCGGCTTCGTTCTTCGGGATGATTTCTGTTTTCTTAAATATATCTTCTGAAGACATTTGTAAATAAAAGAAAATGGGTGAATAATATTCTCAGAAAAAGTTCCACACTATTTATAGACAGAAAAGCCAAACATTCTGTCTCAGGAATCGAAACAACCTTTCCTCGAAAAGGCATGTTCGTTCATCTTGTGAAGAGATATTTATTTACTATTTGTTTCGAGAATCGAAGCAACCTTTCTTAAAAGACATGCTTATTCATCAGTCTTTTCATC
>JANAVB010025865.1:0-89033 GCA_029216955.1 Iris pallida
GTATCAATATTATAAATGTTTTTCTAAAAACATATATTTTTAAGTATCAAACTTCTTCGATGATCTTCCTCTTCTACAATCAAGTCATATTCACAATCCCTTGCCAATTCAAGTCTACCTTATGTCGAACCTAACTAATTTGACCCTTCTAGACCCAATGGAACCATCCATGCCACCATCCGAGGTCACCTTGCATAGTTGTTGTACTGAAGTTGCAGTTAGTGCCACATTGATCATTACAGTATACCACGCGTCCTACCAGGCAATATACCTTGCCATTTGCTGTTTATTTATTTTAGCTCATATTTCATGTATTATTTATTTTCTTTATGCAAAATAAACTGTGATACATGGCATAACCTATTAGAACTTACTGTTCATTTATATTTTCTGCTATGTATTATTTTCTTACATATTCAACCTAGATTTAAGGGACCACCTTTGTGTGTTGCATTCATGGCCTTGACACGTTGTACCACGAAGTTGTGTGTCGTATGTAGAACACGGAAGTACGTGATTGGCAGGCCACCAGTACGTACAAGCCGTGCGATAGAAATAACCGCTAATAGAGGTTGCATGCAAGTTTGACTTAGCGGTTATAGAGGTTATTTTTGTGGATACAACATAGTAGGCATTGGGCGGGGAGGACAATTCCTTAGCGTATGAGCTTCGATGCACTTTCCCTTGTGACCCAGACTTTACGCTGGAGATACGGGGTTGATGACCCATAATTACTGACGGCCACTGACGATTCTGTGGAACGTCATGCTCTTACTGATGGGGCCTCTGGTGCCCAAGAGGGACTATGCCGATCCTATTTAGCCAGGGCCCATGTGTAGGAAGGATTGTTCTTAACTACATTTCACTTAGAACGGTTAGGCACCTTTATCCGTTAGGTACGAGTACTTTTGGTTTGGGTACTTGTATCTGACCGTGGCTTGGAACAATAACTTGTCGCGGATTAGTTCGTCACATCTTGTCCTTGTTTGGTTGTAGGTGCGACTTACTACTTCGATGAGAAGGTATTGAACCTTGTTGGGGTCCGGATACCATATTGGATTCATAGCATGGAAAGATACGTCACCGTGAATTAGTTTACCATCTCCTGTCCTTGTTTCGTTGGGGGGATGGTACGCTCGTTCAATAGGTGTGTATTGGACCATGTTATAATTTAATTGACTTATTTATTTGAGCAATATTTATTCAGTTTATATGGCATGATATTATGTGTCTTGTTACGTCCCTCTGAGGACCTGGTTATCTCTCAAGTTGTGTGCTATTGACTTTCGCAGGTTTTCTAGCTCTAGCCGTTATCATCGTTATTTCTTCTAGGATGATTGCATTTGGATCGTCTTCGCTTCGCTCGCCAAAATCTTTCTTTTGTTATGTATTTCTTTTCATAGTTGGTAGTGGATTTGTCTCCGCCCAACTACATGTACCAAATGACAATTTCATAGTTGATTATATGAGATCTTCTATTCATTTATTTTATGGGAATGAGATTAGTTATGGTTCTACTGCATTTTATAGCTTATGTATTTATACGAGGCTTCCATATATTGGAGTATACTTCGTATGAATATAGCTGGCATGTCTACGTTCCTAGTCCTACGTATTTGGGACTGGGGCGTTACATGTTTTTGTGGTGGCCCATGCAGGTCAAAATAAATTGTTTGGTTACTTTACCGTACCAAGCAAGCCTGCGAATAGGATTAGAAGTCTAGGATCTCATCCACGTACTTGACCTCTTTCCTCAATTCCATATTCGAACTACCGTTCGACTCATCGATTGTATCTTGCTTGATTCCTTCTATCATAATTCCTATCTTCCCTTCATGCTTGCTAGAGATTGACCCTACTAGTTGGATGTCCCAAAACACCCTTAGCTTAATTCTTTTAAGTTGGATAGAACACCCTATGACCCGACACACTCTTGACCATTAAGGAGAATATAAATAGTATTATCTAGACCATATAGACTGGAGGAATTTAACCCATTTGGTCAACCAAGCCTTGGTCAATAAAACCGTAGAATGATTGTATAGGAATAAACAAGACTTAGATTCTTATGACTCTTAGACTATTCATATTTGTTTTATTCGTCTACCATCGTGCCTATATTTTTACTATCTAGACTAATGCTGCTAATGTAGCCTAGTTTTTGCAAGCTTATTCTTTTATCTAGCTTAATCATGACATGTTTTATTGGGTGCGCACCCACTAATATATTGTCTAATCAGAACCGGTATATAATGGTCTGATCAACCTAGTGCACTTTGGTTCGCTTATATCTATCGCCATACGTGGATGGGGACATAGCTAAACTTGTCCTCTAGAATCCCATCCGTGACTGCCTTGGCAACTCCTTTTGAAATTTTTTTTCGGTCGTCCTTGAACCACGTATTCGTACTCGATAATATCGCCTTTTGAACTCCTTATTACTTTCGCCTTCACCTATTTTGGAAGGATGAAGGCACTATACTAGAACTTCCTCTAGCCTTTCTATCGATTATGACCATGCAGTATTATTTTTCTATGATTTAGATCACAATTTCTTACAACATGATTTGTTAAAACATTATCATTGTTTGTTCCTTATCGATACCCCTTGTGTCTTCACACCCCTCCTAATTCTTAATTTCGAGGACGAAATTCTTTTCAGTTGGGTATGATGTAAAACCTCTAAATTTCTAATATTTTTTTATTATTAAATTTGGTACTGATTTAATATTTCGTATTGTACGTCGCGTAGTCGTATTGCAACGTCGTGCGCGAAATTTTATTTTTGAATTTGCTCGACGAGTGCGAATATGTGCGAGCGTACATATTTTAGAAAAATATTTTTTCTAATTTTATAGTTTCAAAATAATTTATATAATAATTATTTTAGCTATCGTACCAAACTTTCAAGCTCATTATTTTATTTATTTTAATGGTACAAAGCCTTTCGGTTATAACAATTATTGATAATATTCTTGTGCATACGTATATATTTCATAAATATTTTACTAGTCTATTTTAAATAAAAATGTAACTTTTGAGATTTATTAATATTATTTATTATTCAAAAAGATATTTAAAAATATTTATTATTTTCGAAATTATTATTATTGGTATTTTGAAAAATATATTTGGAAGTTATTGTGGCCATATGAATCTTGATTTGATTTTGGATTTATTTAAATAGATTAAATTAATATCTATAATTGAAATTTGATTTATTTGATTTGATTATAAACTAAAGGGATATAATTTAAATAGGATTTGTATTTGGATTTGGATTTGAATTAAATAGATTGAACTATCTAATTTGGGTTTTAAATCTTTTCATAATCCTATCCAATTGGAAATTCTCACATCCTATAAATAGGCAGGTACTCCTCCAATATTTTCTCCACAAACTGTGCATCGTGTCCGTGCCTCCTTCCCATCCACTATAATTTTCTTTTATATATACAAATTTTCCATGTCCGACAAACCCGGACCTCGACCCCTTCGTGCCATACATGACACAACCCAGCCGTGTCGGATAAACCCAACACGACACCTAAAACTCTAAGCCATGCCCCCTACTCCGTCGTCGCCACTCTCCGGCCTTCCCTTTGCTATCGAGGCACCACCTTCCCTCACGACCAACCTCTCCCCACCATCATCTCTTCCTGACCTCTTCTCCCAAGCCTTGGCCACCACGGTGGAATCATCCCTCCACATACCGCCATCGCAGGCGTAGCCGCCACGATGCTGAATCAAACCCGCCACCACCATCTCCACAGATTTCGGCCGTCAACACGGCAAAACCACCTCCACGCTGCCGCCGCGTGCTTGTCGCATGCTCCGCCCCAATACCCCGGCCAACCGCCGGAGCCCGACCAAAACCCACCAAAACCTCACCACCGTCCTACTACCATTTCTCTGACTCCACCATACCTCTCCGACCATGGCCACTGGCCGAAAACCCGACCACGACCGCCACCCTCGCAGCATCAACACCAATACAAAGAAGAAATAAAGCAAAACCCTAACCTTTCTGACGCCAGCACCACCGAACTCCGGCGCCATCTCCGGTCTCTGCCCTATGCCGAGCCCTGCACCTCCACTTCTCGACCCGAGCCAACCCTAGCCGCCGTGTCAATGACCGCCACCTTCGTGCCCGCGCGCCTGACGAGCACCTCCCAGTGACGGCAACCCGAAATCCCCTCCACAGCGTCCGCCGCCCACACCTCTCCGCCGAGAAGCCCCGCCTGAGCCGCCGTCACTCACCTAACGCCGCCGAACCGCCGACTAATATCTGGCGCCCCTCCTTCCTCCCTCCGCGTCTCCTCCACCAAACCTCGGCACAAACACTCTTCGCCGGCATGCCCTAGCCGCCGCACGCGCCCGATCGACTCCTCCGCCCTCTCGACTTCATCCCGACCACAGCTTCTAGTGCCCACGACCCCTCTCTCTCTCTCTTTCGACTCCCGTTCTCACCGTCCCCTTCTTCTCCACTCTCTCTCCCAAACTTTTTCTCTCTCCTTTTGCTGCTGCTTTTACTTTCTTTTTTTTATTTTTTTTTATGACGAGAAGGAAGAGAGCTAAACTGAAGTTATTATTATTATTATTATTATTATTATTATTATTACTATGATTTCTATTGCTATTATTGTTATTATTAGTTTATTTTCTATTGCTGTTATTATTATTACTTTTATTTTATTGTTAAATATTTTGCTGATTACAGTAGGTACATATCCATCTCTAATTATTATTTTAATTATTCTTAGTTTTGGAATAAAAATATATATCTAGATGTTTAAATATTTGTAAGAAATATATCATTAAATTAGTTTATAGTATTTTATAGATAAATTTTGACCAATAAATTATTTTGTCAAAATTAGTTTTTGTTGATGTTGTTGTTTGTTTTAAGGTTTTATGAATTTATACAAAATACTCGGAATAAGAAAAACCTAGTTTCCAAAATTACAAAATAATTACTAAGTATTTTCAAATAAGTATTTAACTATCTTCAAGTAACAAATATAGAATGCTACCAATTATATTATTACAAATTTGGAGTTTTTGCCTATAAATAATTTTTGATAAAATACAGTTTCAATTATTATAAATAGTTTTCTAAAAACGTATATATTTTTAATTATAAAACTTCTTCGATGATCTTCCTCTTCTGCAATCAAGTCCGATTCACAATCCCTTGCCAATTCACGTCTACCTTATGTCGAACCTAACTAATTTGACCCTTCTGGACACAATGGAACCATCCATGCCACCATCCGAGGTCACCTTGCATAGTTGTTGCACTGAAGTTACAGTTCGTGCCATATTGATCATTACAGTACACCAGGCGTCCTACCAGGGAAGACACCTTGCCATTTGCTGTTTATTTATTTTAGCTCATATTTCATGCATTATTTATTTTCTTTATGCAAAATAAACTGTGGTACATGTCATAACCTATTAGAACTTACTGTTCATTTATATTTCCTGCTATGTATTATTTTTCTTACACATTCAACCTAGATTTAAGGGACCACCTTTGTGTGTTGCATTCTTGGCCTTGACACGTTGTACCACGAAGTTGTCTGTCGTATGTAGAACACGGAAGTACGTGATTGGCTGGCCACCAGTACGTACAAGCCGTGCGATAGGAATAACCGCTAATAGAGGTTGCATGCTAGTTTGACTTAGCGGTTATAGAGGTTATTATTGTGGATACAACATAGTAGGCATTGGGCGGGGAGGACAATTCCTTAGCGTATGGGCTTCGATGCACTTTTTCTTGTGACCCGGACTCTCCGCTGGAGATACGGGATTGATGACCCATGATTACTGACGGCCACTGACGATTCTGCGGAACGTCATGCTCTTAGTGATGGGGCCTCTGGTGCCCAAGGGGGCCTATGCCGATCCTATTTAGCCAGGGCCCATGCGTAGGAAGGATTGTTCTTAACTATATTTCACTTAGAACGGTTAGGCACCTTTATCCGTTAGGTATGAGTACTTTTGATTTGGGTACTTGTATCTGACCGTGGCTTGGAACAATAACTTGTCGTGGATTAGTTCGTCACATCTTGTCCTTGTTTGGTTGTAGGTGTGACTTACTACTTCGATGAGAAGGTATTGAACCTTGTTGGGGTCCGAATACCATATTGGATTCATTGCATGGAAAGATACGTCGCCGTGAATTAGTTTACCATCTCCTGTCCTTGTTTGGTTGGGGGGATGGTATGTTCGTTCAATAGGTGTGTATTGGACCATGTTATAATTCAATTGACTTATTTATTTGAGCAATATTTATTCAGTTTATATGGCATGATATTATGTATCGTGTTACGTTCCTCTGAGGACCTGGTTATCTCTTCAGGTGTGTGCTATTGTCTTTCGCAGGTGTTCTAGCTCTAGCCGTTATCATCGCTATTTTTTCGAGGATGATTGCATTTGGATCGTCTTCGCTTCGTTCGCCAAAATCTTTCTTTTGTTATGTATTTCTTTTCATAGTTGGTAGTGGATTTGTCTCCGCCCAACTATATGTACCAAATGACAATTTCATAGTTGATTATATGAGATCTTCTATTCATTTATTTTGTGGGAATGAGATTAGTTATGGTTCTACTGCATTTTACAGCTTATGCATTTATACGAGGCTTCCATATATTAGAGTATACTTCGTATGAATACAGCTGGCATGTCTACGTTCCTAGTCCTATGTATTTTAGGACTGGGGCGTTATACCCTCTGTCACGACCCGCTCCCGCTTTTCGGGATATGAGTACGTGGCCAAGTCCAGCCTACGCCGCAGCATCGGCGGTAGTACGCTGTCTGGGCTCAATATAAATCTCAAATACAACAAATATCTCTATTTTGCTCATCCACAATAATTATTTTAATTACAATTCTAATAATACATTCAAATTTGTATACAGATACAAATCCGCTACATGTGACTATTCTAGCTAGAATCAATGGTTGGCCTCCAATATAGCTCTAACTCCACCGAAAGAACCCAAAGCAAGAGAGAAGTCATCGAGAATAGTCATCAAGAATCTGTCAACTGAAAAATGATTATCCAGTCAGGATTGGAGCAAGATCACCATAATACTACATTACACAATATATTATACAAGCATGAAGGAACGATAAAAGGAATTTAACTGAAGATAAGTATAGACATGACATTGTATGATAAGAAAGTACATTTGAGACATGATAAAAATATGAAGGTAGACTTGACATACTACTAAGACATGATGACAATAAGAAGGTAGACTTGACGAAAGAAGAACAATAGACAATAGAGTAACAATAATTAAGTCACGTGTACTGTGTGTTTTAGAATACCAACTTTCAGCATGTAGATGGCTTGGGATATCCGTCAGTCACACGTGTGGTGCATGACTGATATTATGCAATCAATGTATAGGGAGTCTGTATTCAATTCGTTGACCACATGCTTACTTATTGTATTCCCCCGCCCGACTCTCTCACAATACATGTCCACTACGATAAACATTAGCAATACGATAAACTGTAAACAATAGGAAACAATGAGTAAGGCATGAACATGTATGTATATCCAATCGATTCTAACTCTCGTGCACAATAGTAATCATGAACAATGACAATCACGAACCATAAGGGAGTAATGGTGAAAAGACGACATGAAACATGCAGTATAAAATAAAGGAAACATAGGTAATAGTGATACTTGCCTCGGTTTGATGTTATCAAATCAGGTAAAATATATTTTATAAATCTAAATCTTATTCAAAATAAGTTACTAAATCTATTGCTCGAAAAATAATCATAATTTTCAAACTATTTTCGAAACCGATATTCTTTTTGAAAATCCAAACATAATAATAAATGACTTTATAATTTCAATAATAAAATTTCAAGAACAAATATTTATTAAAACTAAATAGTACTTTCAAACCGTAAATTACAAACTACATTTTGAAATGCAAAAAAAATAGTAAATATCTTTTACAAAGT
The DNA here is from genome assembly GCA_029216955.1 of Iris pallida. Taxonomy (NCBI): domain Eukaryota; kingdom Viridiplantae; phylum Streptophyta; class Magnoliopsida; order Asparagales; family Iridaceae; genus Iris; species Iris pallida. The sequence continues at coordinate 7,993 of JANAVB010025865.1, forward strand.
TTATAAAAAATAAATTACTTTCAAACACAATAAAATAAAATAAAATAAAATTTTGAGAAACAGGGGTTACAAATCTACCCACCTTAGAAAAATTTCGTCCTCGAAATTTAAGGATGACAGAAAAAATAGGCTTGGTTGGTCAGGTGAAAAGATGGAAAAATTTAAAAAGGAATAATGATCAATGAGATAAAAATAATTTTATTTTTTTCCTTAATAAGAAGATTGATCAAGAAGGATGGAAGAATATAGTTAGTGGATATAGTTCGGAGGAGTATTACCTATATGACATCTAAGTTATCACTCATCAAATAAATACGTATCCTCAAGAATATTTAAAAAAATTCCTCAAATTCAATCTTTTTTTTTTAAATCACTAACTCAATTTAATACCGTGTTGTAGCAATCATGAATATCATCTTATCAAATTCACAACCCTCAATCCAACTTGATAAATATCTTCAAAATCTAACTTCACAAAACTTTAAATTCCTCAATTTTATTTTAAATTCAAAATTCAACATTTTTATAATCTCCTCAAAAATTTAAATCCCATAAAATTTTAAATCATACCTCAATTTTATTGATCAAATGAAAATTATTTCCTTTAAAAATTAAATATTCGACCTTATCAATAATTCATCGATCATATAGAAATTTAAACCTCAGAATACCAAAAGCTAAAAATTTCATCTTCAACATTAACCAAAATATTCAATTTATCAATCGAGAATTCTATCCATCTTTGATTAGAGTCATTTATCAAATCACAATTTCAACTTCATCAAATATGGCATCTCAAAATTTAACGAATATCACCACCTTAATCATGTAGCCGATGTAACAACCTTAACTACCCATACAATCAATTCAAAATAATTCTATGGGTCACCCACGGTGTACCTAGTCCTAGGCCTAGTCATTTTTAAAAATCAAATCAACCTAATTGTGAATGAGCATCCTAATCGCAGGCTTGCAGTAGTACGACTAATATAGGTACTACCACAAGTTCGTATAATTTTACGAAAACGGACCTTCATGGGCCACCATAAAAACTTGTCACGACCCGCTCCCGCTTTTCGGGATACGAGTACGTGGCCAAGTCCAGCCTACGCCGCAGCATCGGCGGTAGTACGCTGTCTGGGCTCAATATAAATCTCAAATACAACAAATATCTCTATTTTGCTCATCCACAATAATTATTTTAATTACAATTCTAATAATACATTCAATTTGTATACAGATACAAATCCGCTACATGTGACTATTCTAGCTAGAATCAATGGTTGGCCTCCAATATAGCTCTAACTCCACCGAAAGAACCCAAAGCAAGAGAGAAGTCATCGAGAATAGTCATCAAGAATCTGTCAACTGAAAAATGATTATCCAGTCAGGATTGGAGCAAGATCACCATAATACTACATTACACAATATATTATACAAGCATGAAGGAACGATAAAAGGAATTTAACTGAAGATAAGTATAGACATGACATTGTATGATAAGAAAGTACATTTGAGACATGATAAAAATATGAAGGTAGACTTGACATACCACTAAGACATGATGACAATAAGAAGGTAGACTTGACGAAAGAAGAACAATAGACAATAGAGTAACAATAATTAAGTCACGTATACTGTGTATTTTAGAATACCAACTTTCAGCATGTAGATGGCTTGGGATATCCGTCAGTCACACGTGTGGTGCATGACTGATATTATGCAATCAATGTATAGGGAGTCTGTATTCAATTCGTTGACCACATGCTTACTTATTGTATTCCCCCGCCCGACTCTCTCACAATACATGTCCACTACGATAAACATTAGCAATACGATAAACTGTAAACAATAGGAAACAATGAGTAAGGCATGAACATGTATGTATATCCAATCGATTCTAACTCTCGTGCACAATAGTAATCATGAACAATGACAATCACGAACCATAAGGGAGTAATGGTGAAAAGACGACATGAAACATGCAGTATAAAATAAAGGAAACATAGGTAATAGTGATACTTGCCTCGGTTTGATGTTATCAAATCAGGTAAAATATATTTTATAAATCTAAATCTTATTCAAAATAAGTTACTAAATCTATTGCTCGAAAAATAATCATAATTTTCAAACTATTTTCGAAACCGATATTCTTTTTGAAAATCCAAACATAATAATAAATGACTTTATAATTTCAATAATAAAATTTCAAGAACAAATATTTATTAAAACAAAATAGTACTTTCGAACCGTAAATTACAAACTACATTTTGAAATGCAGAAAAAATAGTAAATATCTTTTACAAAGTTTATAAAAAATAAATTACTTTCAAACACAATAAAATAAAATAAAATAAAATTTTGAGAAACAGGGGTTACAAATCTACCCACCTTAGAAAAATTTCGTCCTCGAAATTTAAGGATGACAGAAAAAATAGGCTTGGTTGGTCAGGTGAAAAGATGGAAAAATTTAAAAAGGAATAATGATCAATGAGATAAAAATAATTTTATTTTTTTCCTTAATAAGAAGATTGATCAAGAAGGATGGAAGAATATAGTTAGTGGATATAGTTCGGAGGAGTATTACCTATATGACATCTAAGTTATCACTCATCAAATAAATACGTATCCTCAAGAATATTTAAAAAAATTCCTCAAATTCAATCTTTTTTTTTTAAATCACTAACTCAATTTAATACCGTGTTGTAGCAATCATGAATATCATCTTATCAAATTCACAACCCTCAATCCAACTTCATAAATATCTTCAAAATCTAACTTCACAAAACGTTAAATTCCTCAATTTTATTTTAAATTCAAAATTCAACATTTTTATAATCTCCTCAAAAATTTAAATCCCATAAATTTTCAAATCATACCTCAATTTTATTGATCAAATGAAAATTATTTCCTTTAAAAATTAAATATTCGACCTTATCAATAATTCATCGATCATATAGAAATTTAAACCTCAGAATACCAAAAGCTAAAAATTTCATCTTCAACATTAACCAAAATATTCAATTTATCAATCGAGAATTCTATCCATCTTTGATTAGAGTCATTTATCAAATCACAATTTCAACTTCATCAAATATGGCATCTCAAAATTTAACGAATATCACCACCTTAATCATGTAGCCGATGTAACAACCTTAACTACCCATACAATCGATTCAAAATAATTCTATGGGTCACCCACGGTGTACCTAGTCCTAGGCCTAGTCATTTTTAAAAATCAAATCAACCTAATTGTGAATGAGCATCCTAATCGCAGGCTTGCAGTAGTACGACTAATATAGGTACTACCACAAGTTCGTATAATTTTACGAAAACGGACCTGCATGGGCCACCATAAAAACTTGTCACGACCCGCTCTCCGCTTTTCGGGATACGAGTACGTGGCCAAGTCCAGCCTACGCCGCAGCATCGGCGGTAGTACGCTGTTTGGGCTCAATATAAATCTCAAATACAACAAATATCTCTATTTTGCTCATCCACAATAATTATTTTAATTACAATTCTAATAATACATTCAAATTTGTATACAGATACAAATCCGCTACATGTGACTATTCTAGCTAGAATTAATGGTTGGCCTCCAATATAGCTCTAACTCCACCGAAAGAACCCAAAGCAAGAGAGAAGTCATCGAGAATAGTCATCAAGAATCTGTCAACTGAAAAATGATTATCCAGTCAGGATTGGAGCAAGATCACCATAATACTACATTACACAATATATTATACAAGCATGAAGGAACGATAAAAGGAATTTAACTGAAGATAAGTATAGACATGACATTGTATGATAAGAAAGTACATTTGAGACATGATAAAAATATGAAGGTAGACTTGACATACCACTAAGACATGATGACAATAAGAAGGTAGACTTGACGAAAGAAGAACAATAGACAATAGAGTAACAATAATTAAGTCACGTGTACTGTGTGTTTTAGAATACCAACTTTCAGCATGTAGATGGCTTGGGATATCCGTCAGTCACACATGTGGTGCATGACTGATATTATGCAATCAATGTATAGGGAGTCTGTATTCAATTCGTTGACCACATGCTTACTTATTGTATTCCCCCGCCCGACTCTCTCACAATACATGTCCACTACGATAAACATTAGCAATACGATAAACTGTAAACAATAGGAAACAATGAGTAAGGCATGAACATGTATGTATATCCAATCGATTCTAACTCTCGTGCACAATAGTAATCATGAACAATGACAATCACGAACCATAAGGGAGTAATGGTGAAAAGACGACATGAAACATGCAGTATAAAATAAAGGAAACATAGGTAATAGTGATACTTGCCTCGGTTTGATGTTATCAAATCAGGTAAAATATATTTTATAAATCTAAATCTTATTCAAAATAAGTTACTAAATCTATTGCTCGAAAAATAATCATAATTTTCAAACTATTTTCGAAACCGATATTCTTTTTGAAAATCCAAACATAATAATAAATGACTTTATAATTTCAATAATAAAATTTCAAGAACAAATATTTATTAAAACTAAATAGTACTTTCAAACCGTAAATTACAAACTACATTTTGAAATGCAGAAAAAATAGTAAATATCTTTTACAAAGTTTATAAAAAATAAATTACTTTCAAACACAATAAAATAAAATAAAATAAAATTTTGAGAAACAGGGTTACACCCTCCGGACTAGTAGTCAATCGGGCGTATTCTCTTACAGAACCCTATTTGAATAACGTAGCCGAATATAACGCTCTAGTCATTGGACTCCAACTCGCAAAAGAAGTGGAAATCAGATAGCTGGAAGCTTATGGTGACTCACAATTGGTTGTTAACCAGATCTGAGGTTCATATCAGACAGCAATGGCCATCATTACAACCTTGGAGGGGTTCTTTATAGAGCACGTTCCTAGACTTCAAAACGTCAAAGCCGATGCCCTGTCCGGTCTCGCCACTTCCATGGCACTCCCAAATAATGCTCATCATCTAGTCGACGTAATAGGCCATGAACTGGTCTGCCTAGGAACATCTTCAACTGGGTATGAGTTACTCCGCCCAGATAATCAATAACATACAAGACTGAGATGCCCGCTCATTGACTTTGCGGTCTATGGTATTCTGCCAGAGAATGTGAAGGAAGCTACCTCTATCAGAAGACGTTCTCTCAGATTCTTCTACGATACGGAGACAAAAATGTTGTATCGGCGATCCTATGAAGGGCTACTACTAAGATGCCTGTCAAATATAGAAGCCAAAGAAGTCCTGCGTGAAGCTCATGATGGTACTTGTGGGGCTCACCAACCTGGCCCGAAATTATATGATTGCCTTCGCCGGATGGGTTATTACTGGCCTACAATGGTTGCAGATGCAGTTGATTATGCAAAGATTTTATACATTTGCCATCTGAATTCTTGCACCCGACAATGGCCTATTGGCCATTCTAAGCATGGAGAATGGACGTCATTGGGCCATTCATCCCGTCGTCGTCTAGAGGGCATCAGTTTATACTTATAGTCACCGATTACTTCTCCAAATGGACAGAAGCTGTTCCATTGGCTGAGGTCAAGACATCGAACGTGATTAGCTTCATAAATATCACGTCATCTACCGTTTTGGACTACCTCGGAGGATTATCCACGACAATGGTCCGCAGTTCGCAAGCTACGCTTTCTATCGATTTTGTGATAAGAATCGGATCCAGAACATGGCCTCGACAACATATAACCCCTCAGCCAATGGTCTGGCTGAAGCATTCAACAAAACCATAATCAAGCTTCTCAAAAAGTTTGTGTCTGCAAACAAACGCGACTGGAAAGAAAAGCTTGGTGAGTGCCTATGGGTGTATCAGACGACGATCCGGACGGCTACAGGAAATACACCGTTTTCCTTGGTCTACGGGAGCGAGGCAGCCCTCCTATTGGAAACTCAGATCCCCTCACTTCGAGTGGCCCTCACCTACCGGTTAACGGCGGATGATAACTACCGCCGACGTCTATAGGAGTTAGAAGCATTAGATGAGAAGCGTTTACAAGCTCAACAAAGCATAGAGCTCTACCAAGCGCGCATCTCACGGGCTTTCAACAATAAAGTCAAGCAGAGGATATTCCAAGTGGGCGATCTTGTCTTGGCCATTCACAGACCGATGGTTATGACCCACAAGACCCCCGACAAATTCCAACCTAAGTGGGAGGGTCCGTTCGTCATCGAGACCGTATTCTCTAATGATGCGTACCGTCTCGCAAAGCAAAATGGAGACTTGCTCATGATGCCTATCAACGACAAGTTCCTCAAAAAATACTATGTGCAAAAGACACCTTCCAACGATCTCTCGGATTGTGAGATATATACCTGCAGGTATCGCTGAACTTACAATCTGTCTTAAAATCTCCCAGATTATTGAGTTACGTACCCTCTGGTACCACTGAACTTACTCTCTGTTTACTCCAAATGAATTCTCTTGGTCGTATCTATGTACCCCCTGGTCATAGCTTTTCTACCACCAAGAATTTGCCTCAAAATCTATTGCCCGCACCACCGGTGCGCAGAAGGGTAATAGGTCCACACAAATTATCCTAATTTATTACTCGCACTGTCAGTGCACAAAAAGGGTAATAGGTCCATAAAACTCTCCAACAGAAAAAAAGTAACCATGTCCATATTACCTCTTAGTTATTTTTTTCGTCCATCACAAACAAATCACCCAATGCATAGAACTTCCACGTTGATAGCACCTCTGAGTTGTTCTGTGTATCCCTATCATACCTACCCCTAACATGTCCTCATTACCTCTGAGTAGGAAGGCTTTATTTTGACCCGTATTTACCACGTCTTCATTACCTCTGAATGAATACGTTAGTTTCCTCTCCACTTATTATCAGTACTCGCATCGCCAGTACACAAAAATGATGATAAGTCTACAAAAATTTATCCTAATCTATTAATCACACAATCGGTGTACCAAAGAGTAGTAGGTCTACAAAATATCATTCAAATCTATTTACTCACATTTTCAAATGCACAAAAGGGCAATAGGTCAACAAAAATCTCCAATAGGATGTCCTTTACAAATGCTGTATTAGGCCCTCTAATACAAGCACCACAAAATACCACAAATAGAACGGAGTGAGCATACTCTGGTCATTCAATATCAGTTATATTCATAGGACTATGTCGACAGCAAAGAAAGAAAAATCTGGTAATACATAGTTGGGTTTGACAGCGCTTCGTCTTCAAGCAGTTTCGTGGCCCTCGAAGGGAGTCATGTTTTACTACTGAGAAGCAAACAAAGCTGTTGAATCTCTAAGGAGCTGCCAGGAGGAGGGTAAATATAGCATGCTATCCTCCCCTCCATATTGTGGATGCCTTAGCCCCGCTCCCCCAAGGGACCATACCTTCAAAATATGGTCCCGGATGGTGATTTCGCCTACCTGGAGAGACGTGAAGATGCGGCGTTCATAACGACACCTGACTACCGTCTAACTCTCCGAAGTATAAAGGCTCTTCATACCATTTAGGAAAAACTCTTCTGAAGCATGAAAAGTCCTGAGTTGTTTGATGTGTATGCCAAAAGGGCGTAGAAAAAACTCTTTCGAAGCATGAGGAGTCGAAGCTATCTGATATAGGTGCTAGAATGTTATACCTTTACTCCATCACCAACACCGGTACTGAAGAAGCTTGCTAGCCAGACCCCTACAAAAAAATATGAGAAGAAGGGGGATTCAGCACCGAGAAAACAAAAAAAACTCTGTTATGCGACCTAGCCAGTTAGACGGCCCTGTTTGCCATTGATTATCAAAGAACAGAACAATTTTATGGGAGGACTGAAGTTTAATTCACAATACAAACTCGCTCGTACAAAAAGAGCCTAGGAACAAAACCTAAGAAAAGCAATCTAAGTCAATTGTTTAGTTTTTGATTCTGGAGGGTGACGGTAGAGGCTCGGGAAAGTGATATCAACTCTGCCTTACTCCTTGGACGATCGGACGCAACCTTGGCTCTGGCGAAGAAATGCTCTCTATGTCTCTCCGCTGCTCTGTGTGTGTTTTTCTGTGTGTGTACACAAGGGAATATCACCTTGCTATTTATAGGAATTTGTGATGAGTAGGGTGTACAGTAATTATGCCTTGAAAAGTGGACGGTTGGGGATTGGTTAAGATTAACCTTGATCTGTTTGTTGGAAATCAATCTGGGCTGTTGTGTTGGTTGCAATAAATCTGCATTGTTATGATTTATTGGTTGCAATAAATCCTGGTGGATAATTCCTAGTCAATCTTCTGCCACGTGTCCCAACTGCCATAATACTGCGAGCCGCATGAATGGGGTATCTTGGCAGGGCCACATGAGTGTGGTCTGGTAATTGAGCCGCATGAGGGTAGCCTCACAACCGAGCCGCATGATGATGGCCTCACAACTTGTAGCTTCCCTTCCCGGGGAATTTTTTTTCAAAATATTTTTTTATTATTTATTTGATTTAAATAGTGATTTTAGAATTTTATAAATGTTTATTTAGCTAATTATTATGGTAGATGATTTTAGCCATGGTTGAGTTTTGAAGTACTAGGCGACTAGGAATCATGGCACGGGTAGTGCAGCGGTGTGTCTCGACTAGTGTTTAGCCATGGTAGGGGAAGGCCGAGTCATAGGATTGTTCTAACTAGGAAAACCAGGCCAAGTTGCGACTTAACCCTACCGAAGATTTTATTTATTATTTAATTATATTATTGAGTTTTCGGGAACCCGGTTGTACTGAACCTGTCCAGATTAGACCCAAGTCAAATCCAAGCCCATGTAGTCATGTAGTGGGATCAAATATGGTCTTGTAGACATGTTTGGGAAATGCAAAGATTTTGTATATATTTTAGGAATTGGCAATTATTTTTTAAATATTTATTATATGTAAATATAGGTATTATTAATATTAAATAGTGTTTTAGAATATTTATACGATTTTCTGGGCCCCAGTAATGGGAGTATATGATATGCCCATCCAGGAGCTACTATTAAATTATTTTAATTAATAGTGGATTTATTATTATTAATAATAATATTATTATGGTTATTGAAAATAAACCATTTATTATTATTAGTTATTATTAATTTATTCTTTAACAAAAGAATAAATATATGTGTGTATATATATATATATATATATATATATATATATATATATATATATATATATATATATATATGTGCATGTGTATGTATATATATAAATATTGTATATGTGTATTTATATATAAATATATATTATATATATATGTATATAAGTGTATATATATTTATGTACATGTATATACATAGATAAAAAAAAATATATACATAGATATTGTATATGTGTGTATATATATAAATATTATAGGTGTGTAAATATGTGTATATATGTATATATATATATATATATATATATATATATATATATATATATATATATAAATATATATATATATATTTTAGGGGTGTATATATGTATAAATATTATAGGTGTGTAAATATGTGCATGTGTATATATAAATATTATAGGTGTGTAAATATGTGTATATGTGTATATATGTATATATATATACATAAATGATTATATATATAGATATATATATGTATGGGTGTGTATGTATATATGTAAATAAATAGGGGTGTATATATGTACATGTGAATATACGTATACATATATGTGTATACATATATGAATATATATATATATATATAAAATATATATATATATATATATATATATATATATATATATATATATATATATATATATATATATATATATAGAGTTATTAAAAGAAAAAGAAAAAGAATAAAAGAAAATGCAAAAGCAAGTAGCAGCCCGACCAGGCCAAGCCCAGCCGACTATATATTTGTTGTGGTGACTTGGACTGTATGGTTTACCAGTCGACTATATATTTGTTGGATCTGCGTGCAACCTCCAGGCAAGTATACCTTGCCTCCCTCTACAGTTTATTTTCATACTTATAGTACACTTGTTGTAGTATGTTATCTTTAGTTACTTTAGTTGTTATAGATTTATATGATACCGCATTTACCAGTTTATTGTCTTGCTTGTATATCAGTATTTTATGACTTGATAGTGTAGTTATACCAGGCTTGTTTACGTCATGGATCATGCTAGAGTTGTCCTTACCTGTTTCATGACCGAGTTGTACCGTGTCTTCACCTGTATCTTGACTGAGTCGTGTCTGCAAGTATGTGTGAGTGAACTGTTATTCCTTTGTCTTTCCCACAACCTGCGAGTCCACACATGGGGCGTGGGTTGTCCTTTATACCTGCGAGTCCACATACGGGGCGAGGTTGACTTGTCTTGAAACTGACCTGTGAGTCCACATTCGGGGCGAGGGTTGGTATTTCATTGATCTACCAGTAGTTCATTTATGCATACTTGATCCCGTATCCGTGTTCATAGTTACATGTCAGTAGCCACATGTTAGTTTCCTGTCTAGTTCCTGTTTATACCCTGGTTATATTATTGCATGATTAGACTGTTAGATAGACATATTTTATGTATCTTACTAGTCCTCTGAGGACCTGATGATCTCTTCAGGTTTAGCGATTGTATGGAATTAGTTAGCAGAGTGGGATGGTTGAGGATTGCGATACATGATACAGGTATTTGCTTGTGATGTTTCTTTATTATCCTCTCGTGCTTTATATTCAGTACCATGATATTTTTTGCTTATTTATAGACTCATATCATTCTTGGAGTCTAATCGAACAATATGCTAATGGGCTGCAGACCATGACCCATAATTGTTCATTCTTGTTTTATTTGGTTCTTGTGGATTGAGATACAGTTTAGATTAGAAATGATACCCATGACCTTGACAGCTTATACATACTCGAGTCAGGCTGGAGTCCGCTCGATACGTAGCTGGCTTGCACACGAGCTCGCGTCCGAAAATCGGGTGCGGGTCGTGACACAACTGAGCCGCATGAGGATCGCCTCACAACCGAGCCGCATGAGGGTGGCCTCACTACTGAGCCGCATGAGAATGGCCTCACAATCGAGCCGCATGAGGATGTCCTCACAACCGAGCCGCATGAGGATGGCCTCACTACTGAGTCGCATAAGTGTGGCCTCACAACTGACCCGCATAAGGGTGGCCCCCCAACTGAACCGCATAAGGGTGGCCTCACAACCAAGGCGCATAAGGGTAGCCCTCCAACTGAACCGCATAAGGGTGGTCCCTACAGCCGAACCGCATAAGGGTGGCCCCCCAACTGAACCGCATAAGGGTGGCCCCCACAGCCGAACCGTATGAGGGTGGCCTAGGCGGTCCGCATAGAGAAATTCCTTGGACTTTGTGAACTGTGCCGACTATCTCAGAGATTTTTTCGTCTTTTGATGAGCATGACGCATCTCTTCATTATGTCAGAGCGGTCAGAACTATCACTTTATGTCAGAGCATTTAATGGCCAGCTGTAGGAAGTAATTATGGCCAGCTGTAATCGGCCTGTTTTGAGCCGCATGAGGCCACGTGGCTCTTCTTGAGCCGCATATGATTCGTGAGCCGCATGCGGCTCTCTAGAATTTTCGAGCCGCATAAACTCTTCAAGCTTTTGAGCCGTATGCTGAATCTGGGCCGCATATGTATTACTATTCTTTTTCATGCTTCTACAAGACCCCCTTCAAAGTTTTCAATTTTGTAAAAATTGAAATACTTTGAATAAGAAGCATGTCCACGTAATCTCTTCGTGTCGCATAGGATTTTCTAGCCGCATGGACTTCTCTGGCCGCATGGACTGTTCTGGCCGTATAGACTGCTCTGGCCGCATAGACTTCCTAGCCGCGTAGACTGCTCTTGCCGCATTGACTGCTCTGGCCACATGCTGTCCTTCATGCCATGTAGGCGTCTCATTATTTGCTCTTGATTTGTTTTGATTTAAAGTCGTCTTTTGGGTAGGATCCCAAGAGTCGCCATTAAATATTTAGATTTGCCTTGATGATTCTGAGCACTCTTTTTTACATGAGAGGGGATAAAATCCCAAGAATCAATTTTATCGTCTAGGGAATACATGATTCGAAGCGTCCATCGGTCTACGAGCCCCCCGTCCGCCTATAAATATGAGTAATTTTTAGAGAGAGACTCTTTACTCCCTTCTCTTGTTCAAGCCTTCTCGTCTTAGTTGCCATCTCTTCTTCTCCTTCGATCTTTCATGGCTCCCAAGACTTCCTCCAGCACTGCGGCGAAGGGTAAATGAGCGGCTTCCTCGTCGAGTGCGGTGCCTATAGTTCATCCCGACGTTCACCCCGCCATTGATGGTATGAATGTTGGGAGAAACTGTATGAACTCAAAACCCTAACCATCATAGCTACGAGCATGTTTTATGCACGAGCCTTCTTCGTCTTCATTGAACAGTTCATGTTCATTGTGATGAATTCGCATAGTGTGCTGTATGTGCCGTATGTACATCTCATGTCCGAGCCGTATAGGGGTCTGCCTCATGTCTGAGCAGCATGAGAGTCATCTTGTGGCCGCATACGCACTTTACAAAACTGGGCCGCATGAAGACCCCTCGAACAGTGTCGCATAAGCTTCCTTTGAACAGGACCGTATAAGCGCCCTCGAACTGTGCCGTATGATGTTCCAACAAACAGAACCGCATAAGCTCCCTCGAACTATGCCGCATGAGACCCCACCAAATTAGAGCCGCATAAGCTCTTTTAAACTGGGCCGCATGAGCACCCGTTAAACAGAGCCGCATAAGCTCACTTGAAATGGGCCACATGAGGCCCCGCTAAACAGAGCCGCATAAGCTCACTTTAATTGGGCCGCATGAGGCACCATCAAACCAGAGCCGAATAAGATCTTATAGACTGTGCAACATAAGCACCCGCGTAACAGAGCCGCATAAGCTCACCTTAACTGGGCCGCATAAGCACCACCAAAATTGAGCCGCATAAGCTCCTTTAAATTGTGCCGCATAAGGACCCGCCTAATTAGAGCTGCATTAGCTCGGAAACACTAAGCAGTTTTCCCTGGCCATCTTCTAACTTGTTTCTTTTGTCCTTTTTTTCAGTGAATCTGCCAGTCAATCCTGCGGGAGAGCCCTTGGTAGGTCGAGCCCAATTTGTTGTGGGTATGATGTTTGACCACTTAGTCGAGTACGTGGTGAACCAGCTTCCCAAAGACGAACCTGTGGAGAGGCTGAGAGACATTAAAAACCAATCCTTCTTCTTTATCTCGGGGATGATGAACTCAGGGCTGCTGGAGTGCAGACACCTGAAACCTGCGTTCCCCTTCGGGGACGCCCTGACTGTGAAGAACTCCAAAGTTCTGGACATATATGAGAGTTGGAGTTTTACTTCTGACGGGATGGCGATCCATATTCTTCAGATGGAGCGTCATTTTCCACTGTCATGGTTCAACATGTTGCCCATGGACAGGAAGATGGAGGATTACATGACACCGAGTCGGTCTGGAATGTTTGTGGACAACATTCACTATAACAACAACTTAGGGTCAGAGTACGCGGGCAAGGTACCGGTCAGCCGCTACGTAATGGGGTTGGCCCCGGGCAATTTCTTGAATTTATAGGGTCCCAATTTCAAGTTCTCTCAAGCTAACACTTTCTTGAACCAGCTTGCTCGGAAGGGGCCTTATCCCGTTGGCCGGCTGTCGCTGCAGAATTGGATACACCCCCTCCCTTCGTGGACCAACCTGTCTACGTGGATCGCACAAAAATACGAGACTCTCCTGCGCGAGATTGGACTCTACCATGCTATCCGGGGCACCTGTTACGGCTTGTCCATAAACAAGAAATTGTTTATGGCTCTGCTGGAGATGTACAACTGCCGTACAGGGACTTTCTTTACACCCGTAGGGGAGATAGGGCTTGCTCTCCACGAGATGCATGACGTCTCCAAGCTGCGTTGGGGAAATGAAGTCTTTGAGGTATATACCCCGACGAACGAAGAGTTCGAGGATTTGGAGGAAAAGTTCTCGGGCTTTGTTGCCGTCTACCGGGAATTGCTGTGTCCAGCACGTGCCAACAGATGTCCAAGAAGAAGGACAATAGCTCGGAAGGAAACCTGCCTCACACTAAGACTTGGCTGACTTATCTCTTTACGCTAAGCACTGCAGGTCGGGTTTCTCCTCGAAGTCCTCAAACCCGGAAGGCAGTACAGGTCCAGGTGTCGACCTCCAAGTGGGTGAGGACCACCAGCGACAGATTTGGGAGTCAAACTGACTCCCTTACTTATTTCTATCAAGATACTCAGCAGCTGTCAGAGAAGGCACTCCTGGCAAGATTCTTGATGGTATCGCTGCGGAACTGCGTGGTCTCAGGAGTAAAACTCCAGCTCTCAGATATATCTAGAACTTGGGAGTTCTTCACAGTCAGGGCATCCCCGAAGAGGAACACAGGCTTCATGTGTCGACCCTCCAGCAGTCCTGAGTTCATCATCCCCGAGATAAAGAAGAAGGACTGTTTTTTAATGTCTTCCAGCCTCTCTATAGGTTCATCTTTTGGAAGCTGGTTTGCCACATACTCGACTATGTGGTCATACCTATAGCCCACAGCCGATTTGGCATGCCCCACCAGAGGTTCCTCCGCAACATTAATTGGCAAATTTACTGAAAAAAGGACAAAAGAAACAAAGTCATGAGATGGCCAGAAAACGTTTAAAAGAGTTCATGCGGTTCTGTTTGGACGGGTCCTTATGCGGCTCAGTTTTAACGGAGTTTATGCGGCTTTATTTTTATGGGTCATTATACGGCTCGGTCTTAACAGAATACATACGGCTTTACTTTGATGGGTTCATATGCGGTTCTGTTCAGGAGGCTTCATGCGGCCCAGTTCATCAGGAGTTCATGCGGCTTTGTTTAGCGGGTCTCATGCGGCCGAATTCAGATGAGCGTACGCGGCTTTGTTTAGCAGGGTCTCATACGGCAGAATTCAGATAAGCTTATGCAGTTCTGTTAAGTGGGGTCTCACGCGACCGAGTTCAGATGAGCTTATGCAGATATATTTAGTGGGGCTTATGCGGCCCAGTTCAGATAAGCTTATGCGGCTCTGATCTGTTGGAGCTTATGCGACCAAGTTCATCAGGAACTCAGGCGGTTCTGTTCAGTAGGACTTCATGCGATTCAGTTTTAAAGGTGCTTATGCGGCTCAGTCATGAAGCAATTCACATGCGGCTCAGACATGGGGCATACCCCATACGGCTCGGACATGAGAAGTTTATGCATCCCATACAACATATGCTGCTACATTGTGCTGAACGTGGGCAGTTCAATGAAGACGATGGACACATTAGATGCCAAGGAGAAAAGGCTTGTGCATAAAACATACAGTAGAGCCATTTTTGTTAGTGTTCGAAGCATACGGTCCTCCACATAATCCTTACCAGCAATGGAAGGGTGGACGTCAGGATGAATGGTGGGCGCCTCAGTCGATGAAGAAGCCGCTCCCTTACCCTTCGTCGCAGCGCTAGAGGAAGCTTTGGGGGCCATTGTTGATCGGTGATCGAGAGAGAAGACGACGACAACTAGGACAAGAAAAGTTTGAGCAAGAAAAGAAAGTAAAGAGTCTCTCTCTCCCAAAGAACCCATATTTATAGGCTGAGGGAGGGCGTGCGGATCAAGGAATGCTTCGCATGATGCTCCGCCTATGAAAAAAGATGACTCTTGGATTTCTAACCCCTGCATGCGAAAAGATTAATCCTAATCATTAAGGCAAAATCTAAATATTTAAAACTTACTATTGGGATCCTATCCCAAAAGACGGCTTTAAATCAAAGCAAATCAAAGGCCAATAAATAAGATGCCTACGTGGCACAGAACAGTCTATACGGCCAGAACATCAATACGGCCAGAACATCCATGCGGCCAGAACATCCATGCGGCCAGAACATCCTATGCGACCGGAAGAGTCTATGCGGCACGAGAAGCTTATGCGGACATAGCCATGCTTCTTATTCAAAGTATTTCAATTTTACAAATTAAAAACTTTGAAGGGGGTCTTGTAGAAGCATGGAAAAGGAACAGGAAAGCTTTATGCGGCTCAAAAGTCCTTTAGAGCTTCATGCGGCTCAAAAGTCTCTTAGAGTTTCATGCGGCTCAAAAGTCTCTTAAGGCTTCATGTGGCTGGAAAGAACACGATAGCTCCATGCGGCTCAGAACAAAGCCACGTGGCTCTATGCAGTTCAAAGTAGGAATCTATATCTGGCCATCATAAATGCTCTAAGCAGCTTGCTCATTAATTATCCTGACACAGCGGCAGCTCTGACAACGACGGATTGACAGCTCTGACATAAAGGTGAAATGATGACTCTTGACGTGCTCCTAGAGAGACGAGGAAAATCTTTATAGTTGGCACGATCCACCTATTTCCAAAGCTCTTTATGCGGCTCAGTTGTTAGGACTTCCATGCGACTCAGTTGTAAGGACGTCCATGCGGCTCAGTTGTAAGGATCTCTATGCGGCTCAGTTGTAAGGACGTCCATGTGGCTCAGTTGTAATGATCTCCATGCGGCTCAGATTAGAAGACTTCTATGCGGCTCAGATTAAAGGACTTCCATGCGGTTCAGATAAGGCAACACTCATGCGGCTCAACTCTGACAGTCCTCCATGCGGCTTGTAGTAGTTGGGACACGTGGCAGAAGTTGATCAAATCCTAATAATTCAGATTTATGGCAACCGACATAACAGGAAGTTGTGACACGTGGCACGAGATTGACCAAGACTTATCCACTCGGATTTGTTGCTACCAGCAAATCATAACAATGCAAATTTATTGCAATCATCATAATTGCCCAATACAGATTTATTGCAATCATCATAACTGTCCAGATCAACTCCTAATAAATGATACAGATTTGTTGCAATCAACATAAATAATCCGAATTGATTTTCAACAGGTAGGATCAAGATAAATCTTAACGAATCCCTAACCATCCGCTTTTTAAGGGGCAATTACTGTACACCCCACTCCTATAAATAGCAAAGGGAGGCAGGGACGAGAGGAAACACAGAGTCATACGTACAGAGCCCGAGCAGAGAGATTAGCTGCCCCCGCACACATAAAGAGCATTTCTTCCCCGGAGCCGAAGCTGCGTTCGATCGTCCAAGGAGTAAGACAGAGTTGCCGTCACTCTCCCGAGCCTCTACAGTCACCCCCCAGAATCAAAAATAAACAATTATACTTTAGATTGCTTTTCCTAGGTTTTATTTCTATGCTCTCTTTTGTACGAGCGAGTTTGTATTGTGAAGTAAAAGTCCAGTCCTCCCATAAAACTGTTCTGTTCTTTTATAATCAATAGCAAATAGGAGGGTCCATTCGTCAACGAGACTGTATTCTCTAACAGTACGTACCGTCTCACAAAGCAAAATGGAGACTTGCTCATGATGCCTATCAACGGCAAGTTCCTCAAGAAATACTATGTCTAAAAGATACCTTCCAACGATCTCTCGGATTGTGAGTTATATACCCGCAAGTATCTCTGAACTTACACTCTGTCTTTAAATCTCCCAGATTATTGAGTTATGTACCCTCGGGTACCACTGAACTTACTCTCTGTTTACTCCAAATAAATTCTCTTGGTTGTATATATGTACACCCTGGTCATAGATTTTCTACCACCAAGAATTCGCCTCAAAATCTATTGCCCGCACCATCGGTGTGTAGAAGGATAATAGGTCCACACAAATTATCCTAATCTATTACTCGTACTGTCAGTGCATAAAAAGGGTAATAGGTCCCCAAAACTCCCAAATAGAAAAAAAAGCAACCATGTCCATATTACCTCTGAGTTATTTTTTTCCGTCCATCACAAACAAATCACCCAATGCATAGAACTTCCACGTTGATAGCACCTATGGGTTGTTCTGTGTATCCCTATCATACCTACCCCTAATATGTCCTCATTACCTCTGAGTAGGAAGGCTTTGTTTTGACCCGTATTTACCATGTCCTCATTACCTCTGAATAAGTACGTTGGTTTCCTCTCTACTTATTATTAGTACTTGCATCGCCAGTACACAAAAATGATGATAAGTCCACAAAAATTTATCCTAATCTATTACTCACACAATCGATCTACAAAGAGTAGTAGGTCTACAAAATATCATTTAAATCTATTTTATCAAATTTTCAGATGCACAAAAGGGCAATAGGTCCACAAAAATCCCCAGTAGAATGTCCTTTACAAATGCTGTATTAGGCCCTCTAGTACAAGCACCACAAAATACCACCAATAGAATAGAGTGAGCATACTCTGGTCATTCAAGATCAGTTGCATTCATAGGACTACATCGACAGCAAAAAAAGGAAAATCTGGTAATACATAGTTGGGTTTGACAGCGCTTCGTCTTCAAGAAGTTTCTTGGCCCTCGAAGGGAGTCATGTTTTACTACTGAGAAGCAAACAAAGCTGTTGAATCTCCAAGGAGCTGCCGGGAGGAGGGTAAATATAGCATGCTATCCTTTCCACCATATTGCAGATGCCTTAGCCCCGCTCCTCCAAGGGACCATACCTGCAAAACATGGTCCTGGATGGTGATTTTGCCTACCTGGAGAGCCGTGAAGGTACGACGTTCATAACGATGCCTGACTACCGTCCAACTCTTCAAAGTATAAAGGCTCATCATACCATTTGGGGAAAACTCTTCCGAAGCATGAAGAGTCCTGAGTTGTTTGATGTGAATTCCAAAAGGGCGTGGAAAAAACTCTTCCGAAGCAAGAGGAGTTTGAGCTCTCTGATTTAGGTGCTAGAATGTTGTACCTTTACTCCATCATCGACACCGGTCCTGAAAAAGCTTGCTAGCCAGCCCCTACAAAAAAATATGAGAAGAAGGAGGATTCAGCACTGAGAAAACAAAAAAAACTCTATTATGCGACCTAGCCAGTTAGACGACCCTGTTTGCCATTGATTATCAAAGAACAGAACAATTTTATGGGAGGACTGAAGTTTAATTCACGATACAAACTCGCTCGTACAAAGAGAGCCTAGGAATAAAATCTAGGAAAAGCAATCTAAGTACAATTGTTTAGTTTTTCATTCTGGGGAGTGACGGTAGAGGCTCGGAAAAGTGATATCAACTCTGCCTTACTCCTTGGACGATCGGACGCAACCTCGGCTCTGGCGAAGAAATGCTCTCTATGTCTCTCCGCTGCTCTATGTATGTGTCTCTGTGTGTGTATAAGGGAATAGCACCTTGCTATTTATAGAAATTTGTGATGAGTAGGGTGTGCAGTAATTGCACTTGAAAAGTGGACGATTGGGGATTGGTTAAGATTAACCTTGATCTGTTTGTTGGAATTCAATCTGGGCTATTGTGTTGGTTGCAATAAATCTGTATTGTTATGATTTGTTGGTTACAATAAATTCGGGTGGATAAGTCCTAGTAAATCCTCTACCACGTGGCCCAACTGCCATTATACTACGAGCCGCATGAACGGGATGTCTTGGTAGAGCCGTATGAGTGTGGTCTGGTAATTGAGCTGCATGAGGGTAGCCACACAACCGAACCGCATGAGGATGGCCTCACAACTGAGCCGCATGAGGATGGCCTCACAATCAAACCGCATGAGGGTAGCCTCACTACTGAGCCGCATGAGAATAGCCTCACAACCGAGCCGCATGAGGATGTCCTCACAACCGAGCCACATGAAGATGGCCTCACCACTGAGCCGCATAAGTGTGGCCTCACAACTGAGCCGTATAAGGGTGCCCCCCCCAACTGAACCGCATTAGGGTGGCCTCACAATCGAGTCACAAAAGGGTGGCCCTCCAACTGAACCGCATAAGGGTGGCCTCACAACCGAGTCGCATAAGGGTGGCCCCCCAACTGAACTGCATAAGGGTGGCCCCCACAGCCGAGCCGCATAAGGATGGCCCCCCAACTGAACTGCATAAGGGTGCCCCCACAGCCGAGCCGCATGAGTGTGGCCTAGGCGGTCCGCATAGAGAAATTCCTTGGACTTTGTGAACTGTGCCGACTATCTCAGAGTTTTTTTCGTCTTTTGATGAGCATGACGCATCTCTTCATTATGTCAGAGCCATCAGAACTATCACTTTATGTCAGAGCATTTAATGGCCAGCTGCAAGTAGTAATTATGGCCAGCTGTAATCGGCCTGTTTTGAGCCGCATGAGGTAACGTGGCTCTTCTTGAGCTGCATAAGATTCCTGAGCCGCATGCGGCTCTCTGGGACTTTTCGAGCCGTATAAACTCTTCAAGCTTTTGAGCCGTATGCTGAATCTGGGCCACATATGTATTACTATTCTTTTGCATGGTTCTACAAGACCCCCTTTAAAGTTTTTAATTTTGTAAAAATTGAAATACTTTGAATAAGAAGCATGTCCACGTAATCTCCTCGTGTCGCATAGGAGTTTCTAGCCGCATGGACTTCTCTGACCGCATGGACTGTTCTGGCCGCATAGACTGCTCTGGCCACATAGACTTCCTAGCCGCATAGACTCCTTTGGCCGTATAGTCTTTCTAGCCGCATAGACTGCTCTGGCAACATGCTGCCCTTCATGCCACGTAGGCGTCTCATTATTTGCTCTTGATTTATTTTGATTTAAAGCCATCTTTTGGGTAGGATCCCAAGAGTCGGCATTAAATATTTGGATTTGCCTTGATGATTCTGAGCACTCTTTTTTGCATGAGAGGGGATAAAATCCCAAGAGTCAGTTTTATCTTCTAGGCAGCACATGATTCGAAGCGTCCATCGGTCTACGAGCACCCCGTCCGCCTATAAATATGAGTAATTTTTAGAGAGAGACTCTTTACTCCCTTCTCTTGTTCAAGCATTCTAGTCTTAGTTTCCATCTCTTCTTCTCCTTCGATCTTTCATGGCTCCCAAGACTTTCTCCAGCGCTGCGGCGAAGGGTAAAGGTACGGCTTCATCGTCGACTGCGGCGCCCATAGTTCATCCCGACGTTTATCCCGCCATTGACGGTAAGAATGTTGGAAGAAGTTGTATGAACTCAAAACCCTAACCATCATGGCTACGCCGCATGTTTTATGCGCGGGCCTTCTTCTTCGTCATTGAACTGTTCAAGTTTATTGTGATGAATTCGCATACTGTGTTGTATGTGCCGCATGTAATTCTCATGTCCGAGCTGCATGGGGGTATGCCTCATGTCCGAGCCGCATGAGAGTCGTCTTGTGGCCGCATAAGCACTTTTCAAAACTGGGCCGCATGAAAACCCCTCGAACAGTGCCGCACAAGCTTCCTTTGAACAAGACCGTATAAGCGCCCTCGAACTGTGCCGCATGAAGTTCCAACAAACAAAACCGCATAAGCTCCCTCAATCTGTGCCGCATGAGACCCCACCAAATCAGAGCCGCATAAGCTCTTTTGAACTGGGCCGCATGAGCACCCACTAAATAGAGCCGTATAAGCTCACTTGAACTAGGCCGCATGAGGCCCCGCTAAACAGAGCCGCATAAGCTCACTTTAATTGGGCCGCATGAGGCACCATCAAACCAGAGCCACATAAGCTCTTCTAGACTGTGCCGCATAAGCACCCACGTAACAGAGCCGCATAAGCTCACCTTAACTGGGCCGCATAAGCACCACCATAATTGAGCAGCATAAGCTCATTTAAATTGTGCCGCATAAGGACCCTCCTAATTAGAGCCGTATAAGCTTGAAAACACTAAGCAGTTTTTCTTGGCCATCTTCTAACTTGTTTCTTTTGTCCTTTTTTTCAGTGAATCTGTCAGTTAATCCTGCGGGAGAGCCCTTGGTAGGTCGAGCCCAATTTGCTGTGGGAGTGAGGTTCGACCACTTAGTCGAGTACGTGGTGAACCAGCTTCCCAAAGACGAAACTGTGGAGAGGCTGAGAGACATTAAAAACCAGTCCTTCTTCTTTATCTCGGGGATGATGAACTCAGGGCTACTGGGGGGCAAACACCTGAAACCTGCGTTCCTCTTCGGGGACGCCCTGACTGTAAAGAACTTCCAAGTTTTGGACATATCTGAGAGTTGGAGTTTTACTTCTGACGGGATGGCGATCCATATGCCTCATATGGAGCGTCATTTCCCACTGTCGTGGTTCAACATGTTGCCCATGGACAGGAAGATGGAGGATTCTTTGACTCCGAGTCGGTTTGGGATATTTGTGGGCAATATTCACTATAACAACAACTTGCGGTCAGCTTACGCGGGCAAGGTACAGGTCAGCCGCTAGGTAATAGGGTTGGCCTCGGGCAATTTCTTGAATTTACGGGGTCCCAATTTCAAGTTCTCTCAAGCTGACACTTTCCTGAACCAGCTTGCTCGGAAGGGGTCTTATCCCGTTGGCCGGCTTTCGCTGCAGATTTGGATACACCCCCTCCCTTCGTGGACCAAACTGTCTACGTGGATCGCAGGAAAATACGAGACTCTCTTGCGCGAGATTAGACTCTACCATGCTATCCGGGGCACCTGTTACGGCTTGCCCATAAATAAGAAATTGTTCATGGCTCTGCTGGAGATGTACAACTGCCATATATGGACTTTCTTTACAACCGTAGGTGAGATGGAGATTGCTCTCTATGAGATGCATGACGTCTCCAAGCTGCCTCATGGAAATAAAGTCTTTGAGGTGTATACCCCGACGAATGAAGAGTTCGAGATTTGGAGGAGAAGTTCTCAGGCTTTGTTGTTGTCTACCGGGAATTGCTGTGTCATCACAGCAGATGCCAACAGATGTCCAAGAAGAAGGACAATAGCTCGGAAGGAAACCTACCTCAGACTAAGACTTGGCTGACTTATCTCTTTACGCTAAGTGCTGCAGGCCGAGTTTCTCCCCGAAGTCCTCAAACCCGGGAGGCAACACAGGTCCAGGTGTCAACTTCCAAGAGGGTGAGGACCACCAGCGACAAATTTGGGAGTCAAACTGACTCCCTTACTTATTTCTATTAAGATACTCAACAGCTTTCAGAGAAGGCACTCCTGGCAGGATTTCTGATGATATGGTTGTAGAACTGCGTGGTCTCAGGAGGGACTGGTTCTATTGAGAGGATCAGCCGTAACTTTATCCTCCCTGCTGTGAAGCTGGTCTTTGGGGTTAGACTAGCTCTTCTCCCGGCCATGGTGTACAGTATACACCGTGGCCTTCGTATTTTCTCGTCCAAGGTCATCGTCCGTAACACGACGAAGGACTTTGAACGCATTAAACTGCCCTATCATTATCTGATGGGGTGGCTGCTGATGCATTGTCGATCTTTGATGAGGCCTGGCCCCGAAGATGGCGTAACTGCTGATGATTCATCTTCTAGTATCGCCGCATGCCTTGGGATTGTGAGACTATGCGTGCCTGTCATATGGCACTGGCGAGAGTGGACAAATACACTTTTTTCATGTCTGTTCCTCAATTTACTGCTGAGGAAGTGAGGGCCATACATCTTGATGGTATCGGGCCTCCCTACTTCTTATCCGACAAGATGCTCCTTTGGCTGCACAACATTCGTCCTTTCCATCTGGTATACCTCAACCGCAACACTGTCTACTTTGAGCCTTACTTGCCCAGTAGGTTCTCCCGACAGTTTGGGTTTAATCAGCTATTCTTGGATAGTCGCAGCTCTTGCCTAGGTTTTGAAGGTAGCGTCCTTGACGGCATCAGACCCTGGCACTATTATAATACGGTTCATACCCGTACCCGCTTCTCAGTTCCTGATGCTGGGGAGTCAGGGGAGATCTTGTATTTGGCGGCTCTATACCATGTCATGGTGAACAAGCCTCATGTTGATTTTGACCCAAGTACTAGCTTCATTATTGGTACTGGCTTGGAGGAGAAGCCCAAGGGGTCCACGGCGAGGAAGTAGAGGGAGAACACGGTTGATGTGTCGGACTCGGAGTCTGCCAACGTGGACGAAGAGGATGACAAGCATGATCCCGATAACTCTCTCCCTCCTGCAGATGAGGTGGTGGCCGATCAGCCGCCTGTTGTACCTGGTCCTTCGCGCAAGTGAAGCAGGCGTGAGTTCGCTGAAGGCGGGCTAACTTACTCCATAAAATGGGCTGCATTTAAGCCTCGCCGACTACTCATTAGGAAGAGACGCGAGGATGTTGACGCCATTTCAGAGGTGAATTGAATTACAACCATCTTCTACTTTAGCTCTTTTTTTTCCCGAACTATGACCTAATCAATTTTTTCTATGTACGCGTCAGGAGAAGGGAACTTTCCAGAGCCGGCTGCTGCCCCTGCGGTCAACTCGGCTCTAACTACTCTAATTAGAGATATGAGTGCCGAGATTCTTGCCGTCGGGATTCTTCCAGCGACGACTGAGGCTCCTCCAGTTGTTGACGTCCCAACCCAGGGCGATGTGGGCTCTGCTGAACCCGTCCCCGAGACTGCTGAACTTCAGCCGGGTGACGCTGATCCAATTGTATCTCCTTCCGGGGCGGCTGGGGCAGAGGAACCAACTGTATTCGACTCGGATGTCGCTGCTGCGGTGTCTGTGAGCGAACCTCAGCCTCAGCAACTCCCCCTATTAAGATAAGCCAAGTCTTGACTAGTAAGGAGGTTTATTTGCTCTATCATCACGTCCTTCGGGTTAAGCTGATTTGTGGTTGCTCTGGATATACAGGTCGTGCTCCTTCACTGTCAATGATAGACATTATCGGGAGAGAGTTCGCCAGACGGGATCTGCTAGAAGAGAGTGTGCCTCCTCCCCCTCCAACTTATATTGAGGGACCTCCCGCTGAATCAAGTTCGGGAGAGCAGACGTCGGAATGGGGCGGGGAGAAATGGTCCCTGCACCCTCCTCTGTTCATGTGGCTCCGGAGGTCAACCTTTCCACCCTGCCGAGTCTCCAGATCCTTCGGGCTGCGGAAGAGGAATTGGCCGCTATTAAAGCGTCGTTTCGCTCGGAACTTGTTTCCCTTGTGGCAGGGGCATCAAGTTTCGGTGCATCTTCTTCGACCCTGCCAGCTACCCTTCCTTTGACGCCGTCTTCTTCGGAAGTTTTGGATGAATCGTCTAAGGATATAGTTGACAGTTTTTACCGTCACCTGAGGCGAGGGGTTGAGGCTGCTGTGGAGAGGGGGACCACTTTTGCCTTGGCCCGTCAATGCGCCCGTGGCCAGATTGAACTCCTTAGAACACTCCCCGGTGGGGTAGGGATAGTTGATCTTCTGGAGCCAAAATTGCTAGAGGCGGATCAGCTTGTGGCCTAGTTTCATGTACCGCGGCAAGTCGACCCGTCTTCGAATGTAGATCAGGAGCGTGCCTTCCTCATAACTGTTATGGAGAAGGTAAGGGCCGCACGAGATGCGTCCAAGCCGATTATAATGAAGGACCTCCACGATCTGTCTCTACAGTATGATCAGCTGAGCCGTAGGGGAGAGGATTGCATTACTCGGGAAGCGGCCGTCTCTCGCAGTATAATCGATACGAGGGAGCAGATCCTCGAGCTCCAGAGGAAATTGGCTTTCTTGGAATCTGAGCTCGAGGCCTCCCGCACGGATAAGGAGCTAATTGTTCAGGAGGCCAACAAGGTCACCCGTACTTCTGCTGACTTGGAGCGTGATCTGAAGAAGCTTGAAGATGGCTGGCAGGCTCACGCGCACCTGGAGGATGCGGAGCGGTTGACTCAGGAGGCCGAGTGCCGAGCCAAGAGGCGATTTGAGCGGTCGACGGCCGTACTGAGGGACCGTCTCAGAGAATTATGTATCATCGAACCATAGTCGACTTTTTCTTTTCTTTCTTTCTTTCTATTTCTTCATCTTTTTGGCAGGGACGTGGTCCCAAAGAATGTAGTACTTTTGATTTGATTTGAATAAATGAATTTGCTTGCATCATCCTTTATCTGTCGTGCTTGTACTGTATTTATGTGTTTGCCCCACTGGGGGCTTTTCTGTGGACTTATTATCCTTGGCATACCTTGGTTTTAGGTACGGATAATAAGTTTGATAGGGATACCTAGAACAACTCCGCGGTAAGGTGGATATGGAAGTTCCTGGTATTGAGCGAAAGAATGATGTGGAACAGCTGGGTTCCAGAGGTATGAGATTGTGAGAAAAGAGGCGCGTGTACTAGAAAATTTAGTACAACATTTGTGGTCAACTGCTGATATTTGAGGTCAACTGTGGACATTTGTGGTCAACTGTGGACATTTGTGGGCCCATTATCCTTGGCGTACCCTGGTTTTGGGTACGGATAATAAGTCGAGAGAAAACCAACATACTTACTCAGAGGTAATGAGGACGTGGTAAATAAGAGGGTTTCTTCGATGGAGTCTTCCTATTCAGAGGTAATGAGGACGTGGCAGGAGTGGGCACCATGAAGGGTACATAGAACAACTCAGAGGTAATATGGATGTGAAAGTTCTACGTGAGGGGTGGTTTGTTTTAGATGGAAGTAAAACAACTCAGAGGTGACATCGACGTTGTTGTTTTAGAAAATTTGTGGATCTGTTACCCTTTTTATGCCCTGAAAGTGCGGGTAATAGATCATAAGGAAAATGCTCTTTTAGGAAGGAAGTTCAGAGGTATGATCATACATGACTTACTACCCAGAAGAGGCGATATGGATTCATTTGGGATGACCATAGTGTAAGTTCAGCGGTGCCTGGGGGAACATAACCTAACAATCCGGTTGATTCAGAGGATGTCGTTTAGACATAATACTTCTTAAGAAACTTGCCGTTGACGGGCAACATGAGCAAGTCTCCATTTTACTTTGCGAGGCGGTAAGCACCATTGGAGAATACAGCCTCGATGACAAATGGGCCTTCCCACTTTGGCTGGAATTTGCTGACAGTTTTGTGAGTCATAACCATCGGCCTCCGAACTGCCACAACGAGATCGCCCACTTGGAATGTTCTGAGTTTAACCTTCTTGTTGAAGGCTCCGAAGATGCGTGCTTGATACAGCTCGATTCGTTGTTGAGCTAACAGGCACTTCTCCTCTAAGGCCTTCAACTCTTGTAGCCGACGATGGTAATTATCATCCATCGTCAATCGATAGATGTGGGCGACACGGAGCAAGGGGATTTGAGTCTCCAGTAGGAGAACTGCCTCACTCCCATACACCAGTTAGAATGGTGTGTTCCCGATGGCCATCCGGACTGTAGTATGGTACGCCTATAAGCATTCACCAAGCTTTTCATTTCAGTCACGTTTGTTGGAAGACATAAACTTCTTGAGCAGCTTGATTATAGTTTTGTTAAATGCTTCTGCCAGCCCATTCGCCGCCAGATTGTACAGTGTTGAAGCAATATTCTGGATTCCGTGTTTGTCACAAAACCGATAGAAGGAGTGTCTTGCGAACTACGGACCGTTGTCGTGGATGATCCTTCGGGGCAGTCCAAAGCGATAGGTGACATCATGCTTGAGGAAGCTGATCACATTTTATGTCTTCACCTCTGCAAGCGGGACAGCTTCCGCCTACTTGGAGAAGTAATCTGTAATTGCTTGTATGAAGCGGTATCCTCTAGACGAAGGTGGAGTGATTGGACCAATGATGTCCATTCCCCACGCCTCAAATGGCCAGGATGCTACCGTCGGGGATAGGAATTCAGATGGTTGATGTATGAAATCTGCGTGGACCTGACAGGCTTTGCACTTTCTTGCGTAGTCTATTGCATCTGCCACCATCGTAGGCCAGTAGTAGCCCATCCGGCGAAGGCGATATTGTAATTTTGGGCCAGGCTGATGGGCCCTGCAGACGCCGTCGTGAGCTTCGCGTACCGCTTCTTTGGCCTCTGTATTTGACAAACACCGAAGCAGTAGTCCATCGTAAGATCGCCGATACAGCATTTTTGTCTTAGTATCGTAAAAGAATCTGAGAGAACGTGTTCTGATAGAGGTGGCTTCTTTCGGGTTCTCCGGCAAGATGCCATAGACTGCAAAGTCAATAAATGGGAGCCTCCAATCCTGTGTTTCGTCAACTGTCAGGGCAGAATAGCTCTCAGCAATTTGGACATTGTTCTTGGGACAGACCAACTCATGGCTTATTATATCCACCAAATGATGAGTATATTTTGGGACCGCAAGGGACGGCCAGTCCTGCTAAGGCGTCGGCTTCAATGTTTCAGAGTCTCGAAACATGTTCTATGAAGAATCCTTTCAGAGAAGTAATGATGGCGATCGCTACCTGATGATAGGGGATCATGTCTTCATGACGAACTTCATATGAACCCCGGATCTGATTGACGATTAACTGTGAATCGCCATATGCCTTTAGGTATTCTACCCCCAGTTTCTTTGTAAGTCGGAGACCGATGACCAAAGCGTTGTAATCGGCCATATTGTTTGAGCAGGGTTCTGTAAGGGAATATGCCCAGTTGATCACCAAGCTAGAGGGTGAAGTTAACACAACTCCGACCCCAACGACGATGTTGCCCTTGGTCCCAGTTCTTGAAGCACCTTCGAAGAACATTCGCCAGACAGTATTATGGGAAGCCATGTTTGAATTGGCGACTTCGTCCGGGATCTCTTCATATATTCTGGTTGACTCCGAACTTGGATGCGCTGCTAAAAAGTCCGCCAGAGCTTGACCTTTAACAGCCTTTTGCGGAATAAAGATCATGTCATTGGAAGACAATAATATTGCCCAGGTAGCGAGGTGAGAGCTGAGTGCACCCGGCTTGGTCATGAGAACCCTGAGGGGGTTAACTCGAGATATGACATGGATGGTTTGTCCTGTAACATAGTATCGCATCTTCTGGATAGCGAACACCAGAGCAAGACATTCCTTCTCCAAGGTGGTGTATCTATGCTCAGGCCCAATCATCATTCGGCTGAGGTAACAGATAGCTTGTTCATGCCTCGCGTCATTGTTTTGTGCTATCGCTCGTACGTAAAGCAAGAACAGCTTTCCAGCAACCGGGGCCACCAGAACTGGAGGATTTGATAGATATTCTTTGATGTTGTCAAACGCACGTTGGCACTCTTCATCCCATACAAATGAGATGCCCTTCTTCATGAGGTGGGTGAATGGTTGCGTCGCCCAGAGAGGTTAGAGATGAACCTCCTGATGTAAGCTAGCCTCCCTTGAAGGCCACGGAGTTCACGGAGATTTCTCGGGGGACCCATCTAAATGATTGCCTTTGTCTTCTCCAGATCTATATGAATTCCCTGGGCAGTAGTAATAAAACCCATGAATTTTCTACTAGATATGCCCAAGAAGGACTTGGTAAGATTTATCTTCAAGTTGTGCGCTCGTATCAGGTCGAATACCGTCCTCAGATCCTGCAGATGGTCTCTCTTAGAGCGGCTTTTGACAATGATGTCATCAAAATAACCCTCCACGGTCTTACACAGGTAATCACTGAAGATGGCACTCATTGCTCTTTGATATGTGGTACCGGCATTCTTTAAACCGAAGGGCATAACTGTGTAACAGTACACGCCAATCGGTGTTCGAAATAATGTATGCTTTTCGTCCTCAGGAAACATCTTGATTTGGTTGTATCCTGAGAAACCGTCCATTAATGACATGCGCTCAAAGCCACATGTGTTGTCGATCATGATGTCCGTAATGGGAAGAGGGAACTCATCTTTAGGACATGCTTCATTTAGATTTCAGAAGTCGATGTAAATTCGAATCTTTCCATTCTTCTTGAGGACTGGTACTATGTTGGCGACCCAATCTGGATGTTGCTCCTTCCGGATGAAGTCGCTAGCTATCAGTTTGTTGACCTCAGCTTCGATTGAATTCATGATGTCCGGGCAGAAACGTCTTTGCTGTTGCTTGACCGGCTTCGCGTCCGGATGAACGTTGAGCTTATGAAGTGCAACCTCGAGATTTAGCCCTAGCATGTCTTCATAGCTCCAGGCGAACACGTCAATGTACTCTCTGATGAGTTACAAAAGTTGTGACGCCCCAGAACCAGAATACTGGAGAGCGGGGGCGTACATAGCCAGCTACGTATATTGAAATAGAATCCACCTCGCTATACTGTCACAACTGTCTAGATATGAGGGTTTACTACAAGCCAACGGTCTCTTAAGGTCAAGCCTATTGTCTCAATCTCAAATAAGTAATATAGTTACAAGATGTTAGACCACCAAATATACAATAAAAGGCGTCCCAAATATTACATATTCAGCTGATCATGAAGCTAGTCATACAAAATGCGAGGACTAGCAAGAGTTTAAGTCATACATGATCAACCCTAGGATTTGTTAATTACGTTTACAGCCCGTAG
This sequence comes from Iris pallida, assembly GCA_029216955.1. Taxonomy (NCBI): domain Eukaryota; kingdom Viridiplantae; phylum Streptophyta; class Magnoliopsida; order Asparagales; family Iridaceae; genus Iris; species Iris pallida. The sequence continues at coordinate 38,112 of JANAVB010025865.1, forward strand.
ACAGACAGTAAGTAAATATGCATCGAGCTAATAGGTGCTCGTCGGCTAAACGCCTCAAAAAAATAATTTTACAATGTAGTGAGCGAATCAAAATAGAAAACCCACTCGTAGCCCGGGTTCCGTACGTCGCCACCATTGGGCTGGAGGTTCGGTAGATCCTCGGGTGCTGCTCCGAAATCTGGCCACACAAAACAAGCTGGGTCAAACCCCAGAAAGGGCAAGTGCCACAAAGAGGCCAAGAAATAAGAACAAAAGCTATCATATCAGAACATAAGAAAATGAAAGAAAAGTACAAGTAGTAAAGAGTGCAACAGGACAATAAATGACTAGGGACGTGGAACCATTCCGGGAGCCAGTTTACAACCCTTAAATCAAACAAGGACCAGGGTTGTAACTCTTCGCCTGAATATCACTTTTTCTCTACCCATTTATTGTTCAAGATAAGTAAAACAATCATGTTCAGGGGTACCAGGTACTGGGACTAGACGAGACTTAGACAAGGCTGGACACCATCCATTCACAAGCGGCCAAGCAAATACTACGGCTTACTACTTAACTAACTAGGGTTATCACAAGCCTAATTACTAACAAGATACAAATGAGAGATTCTCAGTCCCAAGCCTTACAGACTATCCAGTTATCCTTCCGCAGGTTGAGAGTATGGTTGGGTACATCGCCCAGGAGACGATATACCCTTAGGTGACTTAGAGAGTGCAACACTTGACAGTGTGCTGGAAATGTGCCCTATTCGTCGACAGGCTACAAGTCCATTTAAAGCGCCCAGATAACGAGATCGCCTGTGACTGGAAATTCTCCATAAACTATAGTATGATCTAGTTATTAGCCTAATCCATATTCAGTGTGAATCCCTGACCGTGATAACCAGGGAGTCACGTCCTAGACATGATGCAAGACAAGACAAGACAAGTGGATTGCACAAAGCAGTAAAAATGAACACCCACGGAGTCAGATTTTATTATAAGAGTCAAGTTAGCCATCGCAACAGCATCAGGTCAAGTCAAGTTACAAGTCAGGAGTGCGCCGCCATGGGCCACTATCAAGTTATCTGGTTACAAGATTAATCATGAATCACAGGTTACAAGTTAAGAGTGCACCCCTTCGAGTTACTACTAAGAAGATCAGAAGGTACTAGAATCATAAATCACAGAAATCACGAAAAACTGTACTAGTCCTAAGCAAAACACCGAAAACCGTGCCAGGTCGTGTTAGGTCAAGACAGGTGTGTTGTGTGAAACAAGATCTTAAAACTCCAATCCACAAAAGAGAAGCCAAGTCCAAGGAAATAAAACCAAACCATCATGGACAAGTAGGTTAAGCAGGGGGTCGGATTGCGCTAAGGGGAATAGACTGCGCAGGGGAAGGAACTGCACAGGGGAATGAACTACGTTGAGGTTAGGTTACGCTTGGGTCGGCTTGCGCTGGAAGCGAGCTGCGCAGGATTGGGTTACGCTGGGAGCGAACTGCGCAGGGTTGAGCAGCGCTAGAATTGGGTTGCACTAGAGCCAAGCCGCACTGGGAGTCGGGTTGCGCTGAGGTCAAGCGCGCTGGGGAGCGTGCTGCGCAGCAGTCAAGTGCGCTAATGGAAGGAAGGCGCTGGAGCTAAAGAGCGCCAGCACGGGTCAGCCCAGCGCAAGGAGCTGGCCGAGGAGTTAGTGCAGTTCGGCCATGCGCTAAAGAGCGCTGGACCGAGAGTCATCTTCTCCACCAAGCCGAGAGGAAGACCCCAAGAACTCCAAATTTTAAATCTTCATAACTTAGCCAAAACAAAACAAAATTTGGATTTCTAAAGTTCTAACTTGTGTAAAATTGAATTCTCTTCCACACATGGAAGCCTCAAAACAAGGAAAAATCTAAGTTTAATAGATCAAAACCAAGAAAATCCGAAAATGGTTAAAACTTAGATCTAGAAAAATGGAAGCTCCAAATCACAAAATGCCAAGTTCTAATGTTGTTCACCATGGACTAATCTAGCTAATGGACAAATAAAATAGGATTCTTATGTGGTGGCAAGGTGCACTTGCCTATGGTGTTGGTTGTTGTGTGGAGGAAGGAAGAAGAAGATGAAGAAAATTAGTGGAAGTTATGAGGAGAGAGAAAGTTAGGTAGGGTTTTAATGAGGGAGGGTATATTGTATTGAGGGTGGAGGTTAGCTAAGTGTGGTCCAATGCATACTAAACAAAACCAAATCAATTCCTTCTTCATAAAATAAAACCACGCCAGGTCCAAAAAATCCATTTTACGAGAAAACCAAAATCCGTAAGTTAAGCCAAAACACAATTACAGGCCAAAATCCGAGAACATAAAATACAGGTCCGAAATATATATAAGCCTACTTAAAATACGTATTCCAAAATACGGGCATTACAACTCTACCCACCTTAAAAGAATTCCGTCCTCGGAATTTAAATCAAGATGCTTAGAGATGTAAGAGCCAGCTATGCTATCCACAAATAAGCTACACAAAGCAAACAATCAACCAATCATACATGCAAGCAAGGGATGGAAGGCATAAGGCATAAGGAAGACATTATACCTTACGAGTCAAACAAGTTGGGATATCGCGATCGGATGTCGTCCTCATGCTCCCACGTTGACTCACCTAGAGAGTGATGACCCCAAGCAACACGGACTAAGCTAATAGTCTTGTTCTTGAGTATGTTTTCTCTCCGGTCCAATATAGATACGAGCCTCTCCTCATACGAAAGGTTGGTACCAACAACCAGTTCCGAATGGTCCTGGATATGGCTCGGGTCCGGGATGTACCGTCGTAATTGGGACACATGGAATACATCATGCACCTCTCTTAGCGACGGCGAAAGAGCGAGACGATAGGATACATCTCCTATTCGCTCCAGGATATCGAATGGCCCTATATACCTAGGACTAAGCTTTCCCCGTACGCCAAAACGAATGACGTCGCGGTTAGGCGAGATCCTATGGAATACATGGTCGCCGATAGCAAACTCTAAGGGACGTCGATGAGCATCGGCCCAATGGCGCTGGCGATCTTGGGCCACTCGAAGACGATCTCTGATCCTTCTGACCACTTCAACTGTTTGGGCAATCATCTTTGGGCCAAGCATCTGCCTCTCTCCGATGTCGTCCCATGCTAGCGTGGATCTGTACTTCCTACCATACAGTGCCTCGAACGGAGCCATCTGAATACTGGCCTGGTAACTATTGTTGTACGAGAATTCCACCAGATGCAAGTGATTCTCCCATGAACCACCGAAGTCAAGGGTACAAGATCTCAACATTTCTTCAAGAGTCTGGATTGTGCGTTCCGACTGGCCATCTGTCTGCGGGTGATAAGCTGAGCTAAACTAAAGGTGAGTTCCCAAACTCTCTTGCCGGCTACACCAAAAGTGTGATATGAATCTCAAATCCCTGTCCGAGGTGATACTGACGGGCACACCGTGAAGCCTAACAATCTGCCTGAGGTACATTTCTGCTAGCTGAGCTGTCGACTGACCAACTCTGAACGAAAGAAAGTGAGCCACCTTCGTGAGCCTGTCAACTATAACCCAAATAGCATCTCCACCAGCTGGGGATCTAGACAATCCAGTCACAAAATCCATGGTTATGTGTTCTCATTTCCATTCTGGAATCGGCAAAGGCTGAAGAAGTCCAGCGGGCCTCTGATGTTCAGCTTTAATCTGCTGGTAAACCAAACACCGAGAGACAAACCAGGCTATCTCCCTCTTCATGCCATTCCACCAGAAATGCTGACGAATGTCTCTATACATCTTCGTGCCACCGGGATGAATAGAATACTGTAAACTGTGAGCTTCTGTCATGACCTCATGTCTGATATCTCTACTGGGTACACAAAGACGAGTGCCGTGTCAAAGTGTACCATCTTCATGAATGAACAACTCTGGCCTTTTTTCTGTCTCATACTCTGTTCTGAGTCGCTGAATCTTGGAATCTGTAGACTGCACCATCCGGATCCTATCAACTATGCTGGACTAAACCTGTAGACTGGCCATCAATGCCATATGGGTAGGAAGAACTACTTCAATTCCCATCTTCTGAAGATCTGCCAATAACTCTGGCTGCGATGTTAGGAAGTAAACTCCGGCTCTCCTGCTCAATGCATCTGCTACAACGTTGGCCTTCCCTGGATGATACTGCAAATCCATATCATAGTCCACCAGTAGCTCGAGCCATCTTCTTTATCGCATGTTGAGGTCCTTCTCGGTGAAAACATACTTCAGGCTCTTGTGAACAGTAAATATCTCCACTCTGTCTCCGTACAAGTAGTGCATCCACAACTTAAGTGCAAATACTACTACTGCCAGTTCTAAGTCATGGGTTAGGTAATTCCTCTCATGATCACGAAGTTGACATGACGTATAAGCTATTACCTTCCCATGCTGTATTAAGGCACACCCCAATCCTCTACCTGAAGCGTCGTAATAAACTGTGAATCCTCCGGTCTCATCCGAAAGTATGAGAATGGGAGCCGTTACCAAACCTTTCTTCAACTTCTCAAATGAGTCCTGATACTCTGCTGTCCAAGCAAACTGAACATCCTTGCGGGTCAGCTGGGTCATCGGTGTCGAAATCCTTGTAAAATCTGAAACGAATTACCGGTAGTAGCCGGCCAATCCAAGGAAGCTGCGAACCTCTGCCACTGAGCTAGGTACTGGCCATGTCTCGATAGCCACAATCTTCTGGGGATCTACTTCCACTCCTTCTCGGGTAATAATGTGACCCAAGTACGAAATACGATCGAGCCAGAACTCGTATTTACTGAACTTGGCGTACAACTGATACTCTCTAAGCGTCTGAAGGACGATTCTGAGATGTTGCTCGTACTCTGCTTCTCTCTTGCTGTAGACCAGGATGTCATCTAGGAACCCGATCACAAACTGATCCAAGTAAGGCATGAAAATGCGATTTATGAGGTCCATGAATACGGCTGGCGCATTGGTTGCTCCGAATGGCATAACAAGGAACTCCCAATGTCCATACCTAGATCGGAAAGCTGTCTTCGGGATGTCTTGCTCTCTGACTCTGATCTGGTGATATCTTGACCGCAAGTCTATCTTCGAGAACACTGAAGCTCCTTTGAGTTGATCAAACAAGTCATCTATCCTCGGGAGAGGGTATTTGTTCTTGATTGTCACTGAGTTCAAGGTACGATAATCTACACATAATCTGGACGTATCATCCTTCTTCTTCACAAGAAGCATCGGGGCTCTCCAAGGCGATCCACTTGTACGAATGAATCCCTTGGTCCTGAGTTCTTTAATCATCTTGTACAAAATCTCCAATTCTGAAGGCGCCATCCTGTAGACTCGCTCTGATACTGGTGCTGTCTCGGGGATCAAGTCTATAGTGAACTCGATCTCCCTCTTTGGCGGTATCCTGGAAGTTCTTCTGGGAAGACATCTGGAAACTCTTCAACTATCTGGGGTAACTATACTGCAACTGCCATCCGCAATACTGGGGAAGATGGCTCCACTGCGCCTCTGGAAAATAAAAACTCTGGCTCGCCTGGAATACTAAAGACAACCCTGCCAACATGGCAGTCTATCCTAGCATACTGGTTCCTCAACCAATCCATGCCTAAGACTACATCATAGTCTGCCATAGGGAACTCTATAAATCTAGCGGGGAACTCTCTACCGCTAACTACGATCCGACACGAGAAAAATACTCGATCTACTCCCACAAGACTATTACCAGTAAGTATATTGAGCCTCACTGATAAAGACTCGGTCTCCAATCCTATCCGTATCACGAATAGTGCAGACATGAATGAATATGATGTACCAAAATCAAATAATACCGATACTGGAGAGGAGTTGAAGAGAATAGTACCTGCCACTACCTCACCTGGTGCAACCTCTTCTTCCATAGTCATCATTATTGTTTGACCTTGTCCTCTGGCTGCGGGTCCCCCCTGCTGGAAACCTCTCTGTCTGTTCTGCACTTGGGCTTGGATATACTGCTGCTGGTTCTGCTGCTGAAATACCGGGGCCTGAGGCAACAATGGCCTCGGGTACTGTTGCTGCTGCATAGGTGCTGGTCCCCTAATCGACGGACTGGTTAGGTTGAAAGAGGATGAACTACCCCTATTCGGGCAGGCTCCTATCTTGTGATCTGCCGCTCCACAAGCCAGGCACAATCCCTGCACCCTGCGATAATCTGCCACCACGTGCCCTGGCTTCCCGCAATGAGAACATCCCATCGAGGAAGCCTCCTTCTGCTTTTGCTGCTGCGGGTACGTCGAGGTTGAATGTTGAACCGACGTCATTGAGGCCGCCCGCCTCGGGGTTCCAATGGTCAAACTCCTAGCTGCCGGGGCTGGAGCTGATGATTGTTGCATCTGATTGTGGGACCGCTTCCTACCTCCGATCTTATCCACGATCCTCTGGGACCCAAGAATTTCGCTATTTCGATTCTGCTAGTCCTTGGGAACAGCGTAGCGACGGATAATTCAGAATCAACATAGGTCCAGTCCTGGGGACAAATCAATAGGAAATGCTATTTGCTTCAACATAACATATGAGAATAATAATGAACTTCTATGAAATAAAAGAGTTTCCACGGGCGTCGGATATCATTGAAAATTAGAAAGAAGTGTCCGTGCCTCCTAGCTGCCCTCAATGCTGCATCGAACGTCTGGTGCTCGAACTTCTCAACTGCCAACAAGATCTCCAGCTGGAACCACTGGGCCCTATCAAACTCGGTTGGCACCAAGGTGGGGGCAAACCTACTGAGTTTAGAAAACTCAGATGCATAACCGTCGACCGTTCTGCCTCCTTGCTTCAAGTTGGTAAATCTCGTCTGCAGGTCGTACCGAGCTACAGCATCAAAATACTTCATCTGGAATCTTTCTCTAAACACCGCCCAAGTAACCGACACTACTAATCCCACGGCCTGCGCCGCCCACCAACTGCGAGCTAAGTCCAACAAATATAGGTATAGCACCGCCACCTTCTCATTCTCAGGTGTCCTAGCTGCTTCCAGAACCACCTCGGTATCCTGAAGCCAAGCGTCCGCGGCAATCGCATCCTTGCTGCCGTCGAAGAATTGAGGATTCAAGCGCTTGAAGCTGTTGGTCGTGTTGTTCCCTGGATAACAGTCTCTGGTCAAAGTATCTGCCACTGCATGGTGTAAGGCATCTCCTCTACGATCCTGGAAAGCTATGAAGGTCCTGATGAGACCTACCAAGGTGCCATCATCAGGCTCGACAGGCTGGACGGGCCGAATTGGTGGTTCCCCTCCGGTAGGCACGACTCTGGAGGCTACTCCGGAATGCTGGGCTTGATCTCCGGGTTGCGACTGGTCCACGAGAGTTGCTCTGCCTTGTTGATCGGCGGGGTCAGGTACAATATCGCTGAAGAAAACGACATAGGAAACAATAAGGAAGGACCAGGAGAGATCAACGATACAAGCATATGATCAGGTCAAGATTCTCAGGGATTTAAAGATACGAGTAGAGATCAAGGGCGAATACTGATTGAGACATCTATTAGTTAAACCCTCACATTCTTGAATGCCAAGACCTGCATGGGCCACCACTTAAACCATGTGACGCCCCAGAACCAGAATACTGGAGAGCGGGGGCGTACATAGCCATCTACGTATATTGAAATGGAATCCACCTCGCTATACGGTCACGGCTGTCCAGATATGAGGGTTTACTACAAGCCAACGGTCTCTTAAGTTCAAGCCTATTGTCTCAATCTCAAACAAGTAATATAGTTACAAGATGTTAGACCACCAAATATACAATAAAAGGTGTCCCAAATATTACATATTCAGCTGATCATGAAGCTAGTCATACAAAATGAGAGGACTAGCAAGAGTTTAAGTCATACATGATCAACCCTAGGATTTGCTAATCATGTTTACAGCCCGTAGGCAGGCAGTAAGTAAATATGCATCGAGCTAACAGGTGCTCGTCGGCTAAACGCCTCAAAAGAATAATTTTACAATATAGTGAGCGAATCAAAATAGAAAAACCCACTCGTAGCTCGGGTTTCGTCTAGTCACCACCATTGGGCTGGAGGTTCGGTAGATCCTCGGGTGCTGCTCCAAAATCTGGCAACACAAAACTAGCTGGATCAAACCCCAGAAAGAGCAAGTACAACAAAGAGGCCACGAAATAAGAACAAAATCCAGCATATCAGAACATAAGAAAATAGAAGAAAAGTACAAGTAATAAAGAGTACAACAGGACAATAAACGACTAGGGACGTGGAACCATTCCGGGAGCCAATTTATAACCCTTAAACCAAACAAGGACCAAGGTTGTAACTCTTCACCTGAATAACACTTTGTCTCTACCCATTTATTGTTCAAGATAAGTAAAACAATCATGTTCAGGGGTACCAGGTACTGGGACTAGACGAGACTTAGACAAGGATGGACAACATCCATTCACAAGCGGCCAAGCAAATACTACGGCTTACTACTTAACTAACTAGGGTTATCACAAGCCTAATTACTAACAAGATGCAAATGAGAGATTCCCAGTCCCAAGCCCTGCAGACTATCCAGTTATCCTTCCGCTGGTTGAGAGTATGGTTGGTTACATCGCACAGGAGACGATATACCCTTAGGTGACTTAGAGAGTGCAACACATGACAGTGTGCTAGAAATGTGCCCTACTCGTCGGCAGGCTACAAGTCCATTTAAAGTGCCCAGATAACGAGATTGTCTATGACTAAAAATTCTCCATGAACTATAGTTTGATCTAGTCATTAGCCTAATCCATATTCAGTGTGAATCCCTGACCGTGGTAACCAGGGAGTCACGTCCTAGACATGATGCAAGACAAGACAAGACAAGTGGATTGCACAAAGCAGCAAGAATGAACACCTACGGAGTCAGAGTTTATTATAAGAGTCAAGTTAGCCAACAGCATCAGGTCAAGTCAAGTTACCAGTCAGGAGTACGTCGCCACGGGCCACTATCAAGTTATCTGGTTACAAGATTAATCATGAATCACAGGTTATAAGTTAAGAGCGCACCCCTTCCGGTCACTACTAAGAAGATCAAAAGGTACTAGAATCATAAATCATAGAAATCATGAAAAACCGTACTAGTCCTAAGCAAAACATCGAAAACTGTGCCAGGTCGTGTTAGGTCAAGACAGTCGTGTTGTGAGAAACAAGATCTCAAAACTCCAATCCACAAAAGAGAAGCCAAGTCAAAGGAAATAAAACCAAACCATCATGGGCAAGTAGGTTGCGCAGGGGGTCGGATTACGCTAGGGAGAATGGACTGCGCAGGGGAAGGAACTGCGCAGGGAAAGGAACTGCGCAGGGGAATGAACTGCGTTGAGGTTGGGTTGCGCTAGGGTCGGCTTGCGCTGGGAGCGAGCTGAGCCAGATATGAGCTGCGCAGGATTGGGTTACGCTGGGAGCGAACTGCGCAGGGTTGAGCTGCGCTAGAATTGGGTTGCGCTGGAGCCAAGCCGCGCTGGGAGTCGAGTTACGCTGAGGTCAAGCGCACTGGGGAGCGAGCTGCGCAGCAGTCAAGTACGCCAATGGAAGAAAGGCGCTGGAGCTAAAGCGCGCCGGCACGGGTCAGCCCAGCATAAGGCGCTGGCCGAGGAGTTAGCGCAGTTCGGCCATGCGCAAAAAAGCACTGGACCGAGAGTCATCTTCTCCAACAAGCCGAGATGAAGACCCCAAGAACTCCAAATTTCAAATCTTCATAACTTAGCCGAAATAAAACCAAATTTAGATTTCCAAAGTTCTAACTTGTGTAAAATTGAATTCTCTTCCACACATGGAAGCCTGAAAACAAGGAAAAATCTAAGTTTAATAGATCAAAACCAAAAAAATTCGAAAATGGTTAAAACTTAGATCTAGAAAAATGGAACGTCCAAATCACAAAATGCCAAGTTCTAATATTGTTCACCATGGCCTAATCTAGCTCATGGACAAATAAAATAGGGTTCTTATGTGGTGGTAAGGTGCACTTTCCTATGGTGTTGGGTGTTGTGTGGAGGAAGGAAGAAGAATATGAAAAAAATTAATGGAAGTTATGAGGAGAGAGAAAGTTAGGTATGGTTTTAATAAGGGAGGGTATATTGTGTTGAGGGTGGGGGTTAGCTAAGTGTGGTCCAATATATACTAAACCAATCCAAACCAATTCCTTCTCCATAAAATAAAACCATGCCAGGTCCAAAAAACCTATTTTACGAGAAAACCAAAATCTGCAAGTTAAGCCAAAACACAATTACAGGCCAAAATCTGAGAACATAAAATACAGGTCCGAAATACATATAAGCCTACTTAAAATATGTATTCCGAAATACGGGCATTACAAAAGTGCATCCTCCTCTTCATCTGTCAGGCTTTTGCTGACAAAGATTGGCTTTGGGGAGGACTCATCGCCAAGGTTCACCTGCATAACCTCATCTTCAGTGGAAGGTTCACGGAGTTTAAAGCGTTTCTTCCATTGTGCATCTATTTGCTGGACCCAAGGTTATAACTCGAGATGTTCGGGTACATCTTCATCTTCTTCGTAGGCATCATCAAATGCCATATTGACAGATAGAGCTTGCCTGAATACGTCTTCGATGCTGACATCTGAAGCAGAAGTTGGTGATCCGATTGAATGTGAATGCCAGTCACATTCCTCATATGAGCTTTTAGGGGTCGTTGTAGGTATAACATAACCTAGCCCACGTCTGGTCTTATTGTAGTAATCCCGTGGTTTTCCAGCCGGGACTGGCAACTGTAAGGGTAACCGTCGACCAGTGCCGTAGTTTAAGCCTGGCGTAGTCTCCAAACCATACCCCTATTTTTGTATGAGGTACTTGGACCGGGAGCTGTACAGATAGAGGGACAGTCTCTAGGTGTCCGGTTCGAGATCAACTTCTTCTATCCTGAAGGGCTGTAGGTTATTCTTCCGGCCGAAGATGATTGAATGATCCTCTCCCTCGACTATGAAGCAAGCGTCTTCCACGGAAGTAAGTTGGTTTTTGGTGTAGACATTTGTCACCTGTGTGTAGGTTGGTGCCTATACCGTGTTCCATAGCATACATTATACAAAGCTTATTAAGCTCGAGGTAGTTCAAAGATAGCCTTTTATTGATGAAGTAAGATATCTTTTCCACTGGAATTACATTATCTACAGACGGAACATCAGTGTGATCAGCCACATACTTGGCCAGCTCTAACTCTTCTTCGGCCACCCCCTGTGTCAATGAAGACTGGGAGGACGACCTGGGCAGCTTAATCATCAGGGGCTCCACTGGTGGTACTGAACGTGGAGTCGTTGGTACACTAGCGACCCCCAGCTTAGTGCTTGGTGCGAGACGGGGAGTTGTTGGCTCGCTTGTAGTCCCCGGCTTAGTGCTCGACTGTCGACTCATCCTGGGAAGACGAATCATCATTGGCTTAACAGAGGGATTGAGCTCCTCTGCTTATTGTTGGCCAGATCTAGGCAGCCTGATTGTCAGTGGCTTTGTAGTGAGTCTCGGCCCTTGACCAGACCTTGGCAATGGGATGTCATCTGCTCCTTTTGTGCAGTGAGCACCGAAAGACCAGTTGCTTCTCTATGCAGAGTGGCTGTCAGAGGTGCAGTCCTGTCTGGTTTGCGGGGTTGGAGATAGATTCTTAAGGGTTCCTCCGGCCCCACAATGGCTTCTGTCTGCTCTTGAACATCTTCCTTGACTAGGTGCCTCTTGGATTTCTCATACAAGCAAGAATCCGAATAATAGGATTTGACCCCTTTAAAGGGATCGATGTCGACAAATTTCGTCCTCACGAAGCCGTGCTTGTCGACGTACTTGAAGCATTGGTGCAATGTTGAAGGCACGATCATATAATCTTGTATCCACGGACGTCCCAGGAGAATATTATAGGAGGTGTCTGCGTCGATGATGTAGCAGGTTACTTTCGACTAAAGGACGCCAATTTGGTACTTCAGACGAATCTTTTCGATGGGATAGCTTCTTCCGAAATTGAAACCGGTGATGGCGGTGCGGGTAGGAGTCAGCCGATGCATAGGAATGTGCAGATGGTGAAGCAAGCTCTTCGGGATAATGCTTATCGAAGAACCGGGATCAATGTGCATCCGATCCACTTTGACGTTGCCGACGTATCCAGTATAATACAGAGGGCGATCGTGCAGGTTGGTCTTGATAAGTATATCCTACGGAGTGAAGACAATGTTGGGCATTGCTACTGTGCAAGCGCTGCCTTGGAGATCTGCCGACGAGCTCTTCCCGGTGAGATTGACCTGAGCCAAATAGTGTGTCGGCATTTTGGAGTGCTTCGCTCAGTGTGGCACGAACATCTTTGGAGAGTCTAAGGAGCTCGTACAATGACAACTTGGCCGGTGTATTGGCCAATTGTGTAAAAATGTCAAAATTATAGGGCTTCTCCAGCCTGTGATGCATGTCTTTCCGGAGCGGCTTGTCAAAGCGGGTCCCCTTAGGCTTGGGCTTATCGACCGACGGAGGTTGAGAAGGTCCTGGAGCGTCAGCAGCGGCCGGCTAGCGTTCTTCAGCCGAGTTACCCGGTGTAGGTTGGGATTATGGACTAGACCTGGTGACGACAGCCGTAGCTTCTTCGACATCTGCCGAGATTGTGCGGCAGGACTTGACTTTCCTACCCTTCTTCTTGCCGGTGGAGGGTGGTAGGGACTGAGTCATTTCAAGTATCTGGTCCGGATAGACCCACATGAACTCCCCTCGTGATGTGGTGAGGGAGACTAGACCAGCAGCCTGGTCTCGGGGAGGTGAAAGATTAGCGACCTCCATCATTGCCCGGAGGATGGGTACTACTTCGTCTTGTGTCCTCGTCGATGGAAAGCTACCAAATTGGATCAACAACATGTTGGCGGCGACCGTTACCTCCTCGAAATCAATGGCCAGGGCCTTGGAATCGATAAGGTTTTCGATGTATCACTTCAGTTGGAAGCAGTCTTATGTAGCATGGTGGATGTAGCGAAGGTAGTGGCAGTACTTTGGGCTCTCCATCTCTGCAGGTCGAGGTTCATGCCTTGGAGGAGGGAGCTGAATTCGATCTCCTGGTATCAGCATGTCAAGGATGGGCTTGACATGGCTGTCTTCAAAGGAGTACGTCATCTATGTCCACTATTTCTCTGTCGGCTTTGGTTCAGTCTTCTTGGCTGTGTCAGCCACCATGGCATGTTTGCCCTTATTGTCTCGACTTTTGGAGGAATTACCACCGTTGTTGTTATTGGCATTAGGGCGTTTGCCCTTGTCGTCTCCCTCCGAGATGTGCAATCCCAGTTGGCGAGCTTTCTTTAACTTGTCTTCTGTGCTAGTGGCACTGATGATGAAAGTCTTCCAGTCCTTGAATTGACTTTCGTCCATCCGGAGGCTGATTGTGGGGAGCAGCCTCTTTTGGCAAATTTCAATCAAGAAAGAGTACGGATTACCGGAGGGCAACTTCATCGCGGTTTGGTAAAACTGCTCAATATAGTTCCTTGTCAGCTCCTTCTCACCTTGAACAACGTCCATGAGTGTAGATATTGTCACATCTTGTCCGACCTCGTAGAACCTTTCAAGAAACATATTTTTGAAGCCGGCAAAGGAATGGATGCAGTTGTCCGCCAGATTGTGGTACCAATCAAATGCTACCCCCTCCAATGCCCCAACGAACAATCGTGTGAGGATCGTATCGTCGTACGGCAAGTGGTTTGTTGTTACCTCGAAATAGGTTATGTACCGGCTTGCAGAGGTTTTCCCATCGTAGGAATTGGTGTTGAACGACTTGTATCGCGGGGGAAAGGGACATCCCTCCATGCAGTGGGATACGGTTGTCGTATCTTCAAGTCTTGAGAGTATTTTCGTGCGTGAAATATCGTACGAAGCTCCTGGACTTCTCTCCTTGCCACCCTAGCCTCATCCGCAGCACTGGGAGCCATCATTCCGGGCAGATTGTCACCCGAGGTTGGTGCAGTTGTGTTCGAGTCCGTATTGACGGCGGTAGGACCCAAACTTGTCTGACCAGGTGTCCTTCCTTGAAGAATTGGTAGGGCTGCCTTGATTTCTTCCATCGACTTCACTAAGGTGTGAAGTATGGCCTCAAGAGTGTCGAGGCGCTGCCGGTCACTGGGACCGTCCTGGTCATTCTCAGTCATAAATACTGTTCTCACACGGGGAACAGTGGAAGGAACTGTGGAGGATGTGCTCTCTGAATCATACCCCAGAATGAAGAAGTCGTCGGGATATGTAGGGATGTTTTCCTCCGGTTCGGACTCAGAGGAAGTATTACCCCCTGCATCGGAGGTTGCTTCATCTTGGGACCCATGGACATCTGGGTCCGTTGCACCTGTTGGGGGAACTGTCTCCCCTGGTTCATCTTCTTGGAACACCGAATTATCGTAGATGTTCCGGAGAGTGCTACCCCCAGCTTCGGCTACCCCCTGAGGTGTAGCTGACGAGTCCCCCAGTGTTGAAGATTTTGTCTTTGAGCGGGTGCCCTGGTAAACTCCTCCTGAGGTTGTTATGGACAGCCGCTTGGACGCGAGTTTCCTCGCAGTGCTGGTTGAGATCGTCGGAGTGGAAACATTTATCTTCTTCTCTGCCTTGCCGGTAGGGATCTTCCGAGCAGAATTGCTGGAGGCGGCATGAAGCACCTCGTCTCCTGAGCTTTGTTACAGGACCGAACCTGGCTGCTACAGTCGTTGGAAGACGGACTGCCGGTCCTCTTGTACTGTCGCCTTACTGTAGTAGCAGTTGACAGTGACTTGAGTGTAGTGATGTCCATGAAGGACTCTCTACACACCAAGCTTGCTTCTCTTTCCTTGTGCTTGTGAAGAATCACATCACGCAAGTCACTCGTTTTGTGGGCCCGGGAGTCCCGAGCACACGAGTGTGTTGGCATCATGTTTGCTCCCTGATTGGAAGACTTTTAGGAACCACTCTGTCTGTTTACCGCCAGGGGTTGGACACGGTCGGTTCTGTACAACTTTTTATCAGAGGCCCGTCTAACAGTAAGCGGAGCTCTTTGATGGTCAGAGGTTGGGACAGCTGACTGAGCTCGACGAGCCCGTGCTGTCCTAGACTTCTTTCCTCTAGCACCCAAGGGCGCATAGTAGGAAGAGTCCAAATTATGTCGCACAGAGTCTGGCACATCCTTATGAGAGCCTTTGAGGTCAGGACCGCATGAGAGGCGGTCAAAGACCGACCCTGAGCCATATGGAGCAGATAATCTGCGGCTGTGGTTGGTGGCCGCATAGGCTGTCTGCATGGGGCTGTTATTTGTGGCCGCATAAGCAGTCTGCATGCGGCTGGCATTTGTGGTCGCATATGCAGTTTGCATGCGACTGGAAGCTGTGGAACCTCCTGTATGCGGCTAGAAGTCGTGGCCGCATGAGCCTCCTTCATGCGGCTGGAAGTTTTGGCCGCATGAGCCTTCGACATACGGCTGGCTTTTATGGCCGTATGAGTCTTCATGCAGCTGGCGTCCTTATGCGGCTTCTTTCTGGACCGCATAGAGTCCTTCTTTTCCCCTACAAGTCCAGCATCATAGTGTTTACCTCTGTCGGACATGGGGACAGCAGAGTCCTCTACCGCATGAAAGTCTTCTCCGCCGTCTTGGGCAGCAGAGAGCATTTCTTCTAGATCTTGGGGAGGAGCAAATGATTTGGGCCTCCACTACCTGCGAGCCTTCTTTATGCGGGCTCGTTTCTGGACCGGGCCAGCGCTCCCGTCGGAGAGCATTTCTTGAAACGCCTAATGGTCGAAGCGAACAACCAGCATCTGTTGCATGGAGCCAAGTTTGGCTGCGTCCGATTGCGTCGCCAACTTCTCAACAGTGGAGAAGTTAGTCTCCAGCAGAGTCTCTATCGTGTTTGCCATTGATTATCAAAGAACAGAACAATTTTATGGGAGGACTAAACTTTAATTCATAATACAAACTCGTTCGTACAAAGAGAGCCTAGGAACAAAATCTAGGAAAAGCAATCTAAGTACAATTGTTTAGTTTTTGATTCTGGGGGTGACGGTAGAGGCTCGGGAAAGTGATATCAACTCTGCCTTACTCCTTTGACGATCGGACGCAACCTTGGCTCTGGCAAAGAAATGCTCTCTATGTCTCTCCGCTGCTCTCTGTGTGTGTGTCTCTGTGTGTGTACAAGGGAATAACACCTTACTATTTATAGGAATTTATGATGAGTGGGGTGTACAGTAATTATGCCTTGAAAAGTGGGCAGTTGGGGATTGGTTAAGATTAACCTTGATCTGTTTGTTGGAAATAAATCTGGGCTGTTGTGTTGGTTGCAATAAATCTACATTATTATGATTTGTTGGTTGTAATAAATCTAGGTGAATAAGTCCTAGTCAATCTTCTGCCACGTGTCCCAACTGCCATTATACTGCGAGCCGCATGAACGGGGCATCTTGGCAGAGCCGCATGAGTGTGGTCTGGTAGTTGAGCCGTATGAGGGTAGCCTCACAACCGAGCCACATGAGGATGGCCTCACAACTGAGCCGCATGAGGATGGCCTCACAACCGAGTCGCATGACGGTGGCCTCACTACTGAGCCGCATGAGAATAGCCTCACAACCGAGCCGCATGAGGATGTCCTCACAACCAAGCCGTATGAGGATGGCCTCACCACTGAGCCGCATAAGGGTGGCCTCACAACTGAGCCGCATAAGGGTGGTCCCCCAACTAAACTGCATAAGGGTGGCCTCATAACCGAGCCGTATAAGGGTGGCCCCCAAACTGAACCGCATAAGGGTGGCCCACACAGCCGAGCCGCATAAGGGTGGCCCCCCAACTGAACCGCATAAGGGTGGACCCCCGAGCCGCATGAGGGTGGCCTAAGCGGTCTGCATAGAGAAATTCCTTGGACTTTGTGAACTGTGCCAACAATCTCAGAGATTTTCTCGTCTTTTGATGAGCATGACGCGTCTCTTCATTATGTCAAAGCCGTCAGAACTATCACTTTATGTCAGAGCATTTAATGGCCAGCTGCAGGAAGTAATTATGGCCAGCTGTAATTGGCCTATTTTGAGCCGCATGAGGCCACGTGGCTCTTCTTGAGCCGCATAAGATTCCTGAGCCGCATGCGGCTCTCTGGGACTTTTCGAGCCACATAAACCCTTCAAGCTTTTGAGCCGTATGCTGAATCTAGGCCGCATATGTATTACTATTCTTTTTCATGCTTCTACAGGCCTAGCCAAAACAGAACTCATACAGTCCACAGTTATGGGGCCGGCTTCATGAAGCACTCATGCAGCATTTATACGGCTCAGTTATTATCATGCGGCTCAGTCATGGAAAACTCATGAGGCCCAATCAATCACAGAGCGATCATATGACCCAATCTTACAGTATTTAAGCTACCCAATCATAAAGTGCTCATGCGGCACCTATGCGGCTCGGTCGTGAAAAGTTCATACAGATTCATCTTGAGGCACTCAGCCAGTTCAAGTTCGAATAAGCAGCAATTATACGACTCAGTCCGTGCAGCCCTACTATATGGAACACATGTGGTCCAGACAAGATAGGGCATACATCGACCAAGTTTATAGCAGAGGCAGTATATGACAGCCCCGCGCATGAACTTTCAGTCATCATCTGATCACCACCCTTACCCTTGGAAGAAGGTTACACATCGGAATGAATGGAAGAAGTGTCTACCACACTCGACGGGAAAGCAAGTCTCTCCCCTTTGGCCGCCACACCAATCGACTTAGAAGCTTTTGGAGCCATAAAAGAAAGTATAGAAGGTGAAAGTGGAAAGACTCTCTCTGAGTGACTCCTATTTATAGAATTGCTGAAGAGAGACTCTTTGATTCTCGAGATCATTAAAGATAGAGACGACGTTTGGGGACTTTGTCCCTAGTAACCGTCGAGCGTCTCTTCGGTTTTCGAGATCATTAAAGATAGAGTCGACATTTGGGAACCTTATCCCTAGTAACCGTCGGCTTTATCTCGAAAATAGATCCATAACCGAGTCAGGAGAAATAAATGCAGCAGTGACAGCTGGCAGACTCCCTGCGGCTCAAAGCGTCCTTGCGACTTAAGATTTGTTCTGCGGCTCAGTACTTCTCTGCGACTCAAGTTCGAAAACCACTTCCTGTAAGGCCCTGTTTGGTAAACATGAAGTGGGCCTGGATTCCTAAAACCGGGTGGAAGTGGAGAATGGAAATTAAGTTCGGGTGTTTGGTTCGCGGGCATGTGGAAGTAGAATTTGGTAAGTGCAGTTCCTGAAATCCATGGGACCCACCTCCTAATCCGGATTCCAACTTCCTCTTTTTTGTTGAGGATGTGGGTTGGAAAGTGAAAAAAAAGGTAGAAGTAAGTAATTAATTAATATATATAGTACTTAGTTAATCACAAATATTTACTAACTAATTAAATAATTAAATAATTATAATTATAATTATAATTATAATTATAATAATAATTATTATTATTATATACCGATTTCTTTTTATTTAATATCGAATTATTATAATAATAAATTATTTAATGAAAATAATAATAATAATAATAATAATAATAATAATAATAATAATAATAATAATAATAATAATAATAATAATTTTAAGATTACCAAAATGATAATAATAATAATAATAATAATAATAATAATAATTTTAAGATTACCAAAATGATATTGAATAATAATAATAATAATAATAATAATAATAATAATAATAATAATAATAATAATAATAATAATAATAATAATAATACCAAATTATTTTTATTATTATTATTATTTTGTAGTTAAAATTAAAATGACCGGTATTATTGTTATTATTTTTTAACTAAATTAATTATCATAATTTTTATTATTATAACATATTGTTTTACTCTCCACTTTCCACTTTCCTATCTCAACCAAACACATTCCTCTGATTTTTCACTTCTCACTTCTCACTTCCTATCTCAACCAAACACATTTCTTCCCTTTGAAAGTCCAAATCCATACATGGATTCCTATCCAACTTTCCTCTTTGAAAGTCCAAATCCATATTTTTCAACACTTACGGTTTACCAAACAGCCCCTAACTTGAAGACTCCCTACGGCTTGGCATATTTTTTATGCTTCTTATTCAAAGTATTTCAAATTTGCAATTTGGAAACTTTGAAGGGGTTCTTGTAGAAGCATAAAAAATATGGAGTTCATGCAGGTTACAAATTACCGCATAGGTACATTGGACCAAACAGGTCCACATGATAGAAAGCCGCATGACTGTTCAAAGACATATGCGGCCCATCAACAAACAGCTCTAGAAGGAAAATATGTGACCAAGGAGGAGCAGTTCGACTGATAAAGCTGACAAGTCCTGGCAAAACATGACAGTTCTGACACTTTGACAAGAAAGATGAGACGTGGGACGTCGCCCAAAAGCAGGGTTCGTATGCCTCCATGCGGCCAGGAGAGTGTCATCTAGGCAGCATAACACTTATGCGGCCCAGATTATGCGGCCCCGAAATTTCCAGCAGCCGAGAGTAATTATGATTTAGGCCGCATGCTTGAGTCTCATGCGACCCCACATGATCAAAGAATGAGAACATCATATGCAGTGGGACACGTTGCAATCTGACCAATTTCTTAACTACCCAGATTTGCTGCAACAAAATCCCAACAAACCGACAAACGACAGCCCAAGAGCGGGTCTTTGCGTGCCAATCAGCCACATGGCCGCAAGCCGTCCATGCAGCTCAAAATCTATCCTATTATAAATAGCAGGGTGCCATACCCCTGCAATGGCGGACAACCTTCATAAAAAAAGTAATATCTTCACGAGCTAGAGACTGCATCAGATAGTCCACGGAGTAAGGCAGAGTTGATAGCACTTTCCTGAGCCTCCACTGTCATCCTCCAGAATCAAAACTGAACAATTATACTTAGATTATTTTCTAGGCTTTCTTTCTAAGCCCTTT
The DNA here is from genome assembly GCA_029216955.1 of Iris pallida. Taxonomy (NCBI): domain Eukaryota; kingdom Viridiplantae; phylum Streptophyta; class Magnoliopsida; order Asparagales; family Iridaceae; genus Iris; species Iris pallida. Next base: position 57,992 of record JANAVB010025865.1, read on the forward strand.
CTTTGTAAAAGCGAGTTTGCAATCAATTCCAGTGTTCTGTAATACATGTTGATTTTTATAGAAAATACTGCGGCCAAAGGGAAGGGACTTGCCTCTCCGTCGAGAGCGGCGGGCTCTCCTTCCATTCATTCCGACGTGCACCCCCCATCAAAGGTAAGGACAGTAAGAAGACGACGACTGAAATTTTGGATGGCCATATCGTATATTTCATGTTTCGGCCTGTGCTATATCGTTTTATGTACTTTAAGCCTGGTCGATGCATGCCCTCTCTCAGTTGGACTGCATGTGTTCTGCATGATAGGGCCGTATGGACTGAGCCGTATAAATACTGCACATTCGATCCTGAACCGCATAAGTGACCCGAGACTGATACGTATGAATACTGTATAACTGTGCTGCATAAGTGTCTCCTGATTTAGCCGCATGGGTGTCTCATGTTTTGAGTCGCAGGAGCACTTCATGACTGAGCCACATGAGCATTTCATGACTGAGCCGCATGAACCCCCTATGACTGAGCCGTATGAATACTTCATGACTGAGCCGCATGAGCACTTCATAAGAGCCCCATGACTGAGCCGCATGAGCACTTTTGACTGAGCCGCCTAAGTGTCTTACGATTGTGCCGCAAGAGCATTGTATGACCTAGCTGTATGCGTCTCATGTTCTCTAAGCTGCTATGCCGCATAGGTTCTGTTTTGGCTAGGTCGCATGGCTGAAGGGATGAACTTCTTCTAACTTTACTTTTTCTCTGTCCTTTGCAGTAAACTTTCCCATAGCTCCTTCGGGGGAGCTCTTGATAGGATATGTCCAATCTGCGTTGGGTGTGAGATTTGACCAGATAGTCGAACACGTGTCGACTCATATCACCCGCAATCAACCTGAGGCCAGGTTAAGGGAGATCAGGAACCAATCATTTTTTTTTACTTACTCAGTAGGATGAATTCCGGGAAGCTAGGGGACATTCATCTGAAGCTCGCATTCTTGTTCGGAGACGCTATAGTTGTCTCAAACCCCCGCACCCTGGAGCTATTTGAGAACTAGGATTTTCTTTCCAACGGGCTATCGATTCATCTTCCTCAGATGGAACGCCACTTCTCTCTGTCAAGTTTCAACATGGTGCCTATCGAGAGGCGAATGACAGACCCCATAACTCAGGACCGACAAGCAATTTTTGTAGGCAGTATCCATTATAATAAACAAGTGCGGTCAGCGGTCGCAACCAGGGAGTCGGTCAGTTGTTCTGTCGTCGGAATAGCCCCCGGTAGTTTTATAAATGACATGAGGCCCAATAACCGATTCTCTGAGGCCGACACCTTCCTGAACCAGTGTCACGACCCGCACCCTAGAATAAGGACACGAGAAGTAGGTACGTCCAGCCTACACCACAGTGTCGGCGGTAGACCGCTGTCCTAGGTCACAACATCAAACAATATAATGTAGAAGCATGGAAAAGGAACATGATTGCTCATGCGGCTCAGAACAGGAAAACCCATGCAGTTCAAAAACAGACGAGCTTCATGCGGCTCAAGAGAGTCATACGGTTCATAAGTCACCAGCTTGAACATGCGGCTCAAGCAACACCACGTGGCCTTCTGCGGTTCGCTTCTACAATTGGCCATTAAAAAAAGGCCCTATTTAATGCTCTGACGTAAAGGAGAACTGACGGCTCTGACATAAAGCTGCAATAATGACTTTGTCATAATGGTAGACTCCTAGGAAAACTAAGGAAATCTCTGACACAATCCATCAAACCCCAAAATCCTTTATGCGATTTTGACACGTGGACAGTCCCATGCGGCTCAGGCAGAGGCCACCCCATGCGGCTCAGGCAGAGGCCACCCCATGCGGCTCAGAGAGAGGCCACCCCATGCGGCTCAAAGAGAGGCCACCCCATGCGGCTCAGGCAGAGGCCACCCCATACGGCTCAGAGGGAGGCCACCTCATGCTACTCAGGCAGAGTCTACCCTATGTGGCTTACGAAGACTATCTTTATGCGGCTTACTGAGAAGCCACCCATCATGCGGTCACTGTAACTCCCTAAATCATATTTGGTGATGTTTTAAAATTTTTCTAAAATATTATAGAAAACATGTTTCTTTAATAAAAAGAATTTTTATTCTAAAGCAGATTGTTTCTCAAATAAAATTTATTTCCTTAAACGAGATTAAGCATTTTGTTATCATTTTAGCAAATGAAGTTTAGTGGATTAATTTGTTTTTAGCTATTAACGGTTATTAATTTAGGATTACTGTTGATTTTATTCCTAATTATTAATTAGTTATTATTAGCTAATCTGTTTTAGTTTGGAAAAACATTTTGAACTATTTAATCTGTTGGAGGGATTTTTGAAATTCGGAATTCTGTTTTTATTGGAGAGAATGGTAACTATCAACCTAGTTATTTTAGTATTAATGTTTATTGTGGTTATAATTTCAAATGTTTATAGTAATTGGCTAGTGAATGCTCATGATTAACTTAAGTTTAGACTACAAATCCTGTTGGACTTCCTGCCACTGAGTATGGATTTCGGATTATTTTCTAATGAGAAGAATTTATTGAGTACTAATTAAATTAGCTGGTAGTTAAGTAATTTCTGATAAATTGTTAGTTAAAATTATGTAATTAGTTATTAAATATAGCTGGTAGTATAACTAATTCTGTTAGCAAATCAATTGCTTTATTATTTTTGAATCTTTTAAAAATGTTGAAATTGTTGGAGGGAACAATTGGTTTGGAAAACTGTTTTGAAATTAATTTAAATTTTGAAATTCTGTAATTTGTTGTTCTGTTACTATCCTACTCTATATGCCCTCAGATCTATAAGTTATTACTACACTGCCATTTGATTTTACCTTCAGATCTACACGTTATTACAAACATGCCACTCACACACAGCATTATTTTACTATATAATTACACGCATACCAATGCACTGACAGCACAATTTTTCTCTCTCTCTCTCTTTACAATTTTTCTCTCTCTCTTCTCTCTCCTCACTGGAGGACCACCGCCACCGCTCGCCAGAGTTCGACTTCACCGCCAGTCGCCCGAGCTTCCTCGCCGGAACGTCGCCAAGCCTGCCGCCACTTCGAAGATCGAGCCAGCCTCGACTGTCGAGCTCGCCTCGACTGTCGCGCCACTGACGAAGTTTTGAAGACTACGCACCGCCATCATTCTGCCGCCCTTCGAGACTCGAGCCGTTGCCTCGATTCCCGTGCCACCGCCATCAGCGCCGCCTCGAGGACTGCGCCGCCATCAACGAGCTGCAGAGCCTCGACTGCAGTGCCGAGACTATCTACTCGTTTCTTGCGCTGACTCTTCGAAGTCTGAGCCACCGCAGTCAGCAACCTCGCCACCGCCATCTGGGCTGAACGGAGTCCGAGGAGCCACCTCCTCGTAGTTGCCGGAGAGCCGCCGTCTCAAGCCACGTCACCATCTCTTTTAGATCCGGTCTGGATCTGTGGTTCCTGAGCCCGCCGAGAAGCTGTGGACGACCGGATCTCGAAGTAGCCGCCGGATTCCGCCGTTACGACGCGCCAGCAGCCGCCTGGAGCCAAGGATCGACATCCCCGCCGGTCAAGGTGAGCTTCGCCTCGATCTTCTCGCCCTTTCTTCTTGATTATTAGGATCCTAGAGCTAGGGTTTCACAGTGGGACTTCTGGGAGGGGTGTTCCTAGATCTAGAGTTTGTGGTCGGATTTTGAGGAGTTTGGTAAAGAAGTTTTAGGGTTTCGGTGAGAAGACCTAGAGATCTAGAGTTTCCTAGTCGGAGGAGGAGTTAAACCTAGAAATTAGGGTTCCTAAACCTAGATCTAGGGTTCTTGGCTGGAGATTGGGGAAGACAACCTAGGGTTAGGGTTCAGAGCTGTGAGAGGAAGACTGGGAAGAGGAAGCGGCCATAGAAACTAAGGTTTCGGCCATGGAGGAATATTAGGGTTAGGATTTTGTTGGGCTGATGTGAGCAGACGAAGAAGAAGAAGCTGGAGGAGGAAGCTTAGGGTTAAGGTTTACTCAGAGTAGCCGAGCTGACTCGCCGGAGAAGGCGAGTTTTCCCGCCGGAGCAGACGCAGAGAAGACGGAGACGAAGGGTCTGGATTTTTGTTGGTTCTGGATTTTTCCAGTGAGAGTGTGAAAGGAGAGAGAAGGTGAGTAGGTTTTTAATGTGGAGTTGGGCCGGGTTTTGGGCCAGAGTCTGGGCCACAAAATCGGGCTCGTTGGTTGTGCAGTTTTTATTAGAAATCAGAGAGTATATGTTAACGGAAGGTTGGGCCGGGCCAGAAGGCTGGACTGAGTGAACGGGTTCTTGGACTGTTAGAATTGGGCTGTGTTTTAATTAGGTAAATTTTTTTAGTTTGCAGAAATTGGTTGGGCCATGAGTTGGGCTCTGGTCTGAATTAATATTAAGTTTTGTTGATTTTAGCATTGGGCTGGGTATGAGAAGTTAGATTGGGCTGGAACAGTTTTAGATTAATGTAGATAAATAATGTTGTATTTTAAATAATAGTTAGTAAATGATTAGATTTTGGTAAAGTGTTTTCAGTAATTAGTATCTAGATTTTATAGGAAATGTTTCAAAAGGAAAACTATAATAGTTACTCTAGTTTTTATTCAAATATTTTCTGCATAATTAGCTAGTAATGATTTTAGTTAAATAAATAAATTGTTAATTTCTAGTAATTTACTAGATACACTTTAAGTGTTTTTTATATAGTCCTCAAATTATTACCTAAATAGTATTATATTGCTCCTTATTAATTATTATATCTAATTAGCTAAAATTGGATAATTAGTTTAAATTAGTATTTAGTTAGTAAATAGTTGGTTTAAATTTGTTAATATTATTTACTAAATATCTTGATAAGCAAAACGTTCTATTATTTTCCAAATATTTTCTTTATTAAATATAGCTTAAATAATTATTTTGATAGGCTACATTATATAGTTTCAAAAACAGTGCTAGGTATTCTTGCCTATAAATATTAGATAGTTAATGTCATTATTTCAAAAACACTAAATAACTTGTACAAATATTATAACAGGTGATCCATTGCAAATATGCAGTACTACTCTCGTGCAACAAAACCGAGGCAAGTATACTGACTTGACTTGTACCTTGTTTTCTGTCTTACCTTCATGTGCCATGTTCTCATATCTGACACGAATTACACACGATTGTCTTGTACTCTTGTTCATTGCTTGTGCGTCATTGTTCATTGCGGGATTGGGGGAAATATTAGCTTTTGTGTGACCACACCCAACATAGGTATTGAAGATAGCCTAATCGTACACGTCACGTACGATGAAGCCGGACCTTGTAGAATTGACTCATTGACTCATTGCATCATTGATTGATTGATTGCTCCTAAGCCGGTCACACATTAGTTATATTTCAAAATGGTCACAATTGCATCATTGATTGTCGTGATTGATTGCCTTGTACATTGATAGCCGTGTTCATTGTCTAGCTTCTTGATTGTCATCCATTGCCTGCAGTTTTACATTTCATTTTCTGGTACCACAGTTTCAGTTTCATTTCATGTTCTAGCATTCTGGTATCCTGCTTTTACCTTGTACTCTGGATTACAGATTACATTGTATATTGTCTAGTCAGGGTTGTACTTTGCTCTTTTCCTGATAGGATCGTTGCAGGTGAGTGGGAGATTACATGGAGCTGGTGATTGCTTGGATATTGCAGCTTTTCTTTTAGTTTATTTTTCTAGAGATTGTATCTTAGAGATTCATTATTGTATATTTATTTCTTTGGACCGGATTTGTCTCCGGCTGAGTTTGTATTTTAAAACACTTGATGGATATTGGTGATTTCTGGGAACGTTATAAAAGCTGTGTTTGGTTTACATTACATTGTGACTTTGAGTTTCCCTTAGTATTGTACAGCTTACTTCGTCGTGTCCAACGACGAAGGCTGGGCGTGTCCGACTCGTATCCGACTATTCGGGAGCGGGGCGTGACATGTTTTTAGTGGTGGCCCATGCAGGTCTATCCTAATGACACTTAGGCAAATAAGTGTTATTGGGGGACCAACGGAAGCTAAGGAAAACTCATCACAGCATAGGAACCGCGGGAAAATGGTTTATGATTTATGGAAAATAGTTTATGAAAATGGTTTACAGTTTATAAAAACAGTTTACTGTTTTTGAAAATGGTTTATGGTTTATGAAAATGGTTTATGATTAATAGTTTATGGATTATGGTTATTGATGTTTAAATTTGAAAATTTGATTTACTTATGATTTTAGGATAGTTTGTAATTTTATAGGATATAGCAATCAACCGTTTATTTCTTTTGCAGGACGGTCGCCACGACGAGCGCTGGGACCAGTGAGCAGCCTGCACCCACTGCACAGGAGCAGCTTGCACCGCCTCCACCTCCGCCGATTCCACCAACGATGATGTTCGATGGCACGCAAGTGATGGCCATGTTCCAGCAATTCATGGAGATCCAGAATCACCAATTTGCGCAGTTCAGAGAGACCGTCGTCGACGCACTCAGGACCAGAGAGCCAGCTCCACCAGCACCGCCGGCACCAGCAGCGCCGAAGCCAGGAACTGCCAAGGAATATCAGTTCCTCAGCCCCATGGATTTCTGGGGCGATGAAGGAATAGTCTACGCAGACGAATGGCTGGAGAATGCTGAACGGTCATTGAAGATGGCGAGGATCCCAGAAGATTTGCAAGTCGAAGTTGCAAGCATGCGACTGTTCGACATCGCTAGGGCTTGGTACCGGGAGGAGCCCCAGTTAGCAGAGCCCGGAGTTTCCTGGAAGGACTTCAAGCTGCTTTTCCAGGAGAAATTCTTCCCGGATGTGGAGCGGGACGAGCTTAGAATGCAATTTGAAGCATTGAAGCAAGGGAATATGTCAGTGGCCCAGTATACATCCGAGTTCACCCGACTCAGCAGGTTCGCAGAGAACCTAGTCAGCTCGCCAAAGGACAGGGCTTGGATGTTCAAGAAGGGTCTCACCAGAGAGCTGCGACATGCAGTAGCTATTAGTCAGGCCACTACATATGCGAGCATTCTTAAAGTTGTTCAGGGAGTGGAGAAGGAAATGGATCCGAAGCTCAAGCGGGACAGAGATATTGGCGCCAGCAGTTCCCAGTGTCCACCGAAGCGGACCGACACTCAGCAGAGGCCACTTCAGCATCAGCACCATGTTCGAGCACCGACATCGCCGAGGCAGCAGAGGCAGACCCAGACCCCGGTGTCCTTTTCTTGCGCATACTGCAAGCGACCGGGACACCATGTCAAGGAATGCCGCCAGAAGTTAGGACAATGCTTGATTTGTGGATCTGCCACTCACCAAGTGAGAGATTGTCCTGCGGCTTTCACTCGTCAGGAGCCAGCACCGGAGCAGCAGCAGGAGGACCCAGTTTATGGGGATCAGTAGTAGCTGCAGGAGCGCAGCTGAGTGGACCGTGATCTTTTTATTTGCTTGTAGTAGCTGAATTTCTTTTATTTTGCCTATTTTTAGGCTTGTCTTGAGTTTTCTTGCATCTACAGTCTTTCATATTGTCTAGTGACTACTTGTTAGTCCTTATTATTTTTGCTTCATAAATAAGTCATTTAGTTTTCTGGTTGCCTTTAATAAATTTTGTTTGATTTTACACATTACAAAACCTTTGAAATTTCGAGGACGAAATTTTTGTAGGGGGGTAGATTTGTAACTCCCTAAATCATATTTGGTGATGTTTTAAAATTTTTCTAAAATATTATAGAAAACATGTTTCTTTAATAAAAAGAATTTTTATTCTAAAGCAGATTGTTTCTCAAATAAAATTTATTTCCTTAAACGAGATTAAGTATTTTGTTATCATTTTAGCAAATGAAGTCTAGTGGATTAATTTGTTTTTAGTTATTAACGGTTATTGATTTAGGATTACTGTTGATTTTATTCCTAATTATTAATTAGTTATTATTAGCTAATCTGTTTTAGTTTGGAAAAACATTTTGAACTATTTAATCTGTTGGAGGGATTTTTGAAATTCGGAATTCTGTTTTTATTGGAGAGAATGGTAACTATCAACCTAGTTATTTTAGTATTAATGTTTATTGTGGTTATAATTTCAAATGTTTATAGTAATTGGCTAGTGAATGCTCATGATTAACTTAAGTTTAGACTACAAATCCTGTTGGACTTCCTGCCACTGAGTATGGATTTCGGATTATTTTCTAATGAGAAGAATTTATTGAGTACTAATTAAATTAGCTGGTAGTTAAGTAATTTCTGATAAATTGTTAGTTAAAATTATGTAATTAGTTATTAAATATAGCTGGCAGTATAACTAATTCTATTAGCAAATCAATTGCTTTATTATTTTTGAATCTTTTGAAAATGTTGAAATTGTTGGAGGGAACAATTGGTTTGGAAAACTGTTTTAAAATTAATTTAAATTTTGAAATTCTGTAATTTGTTGTTCTGTTACTATCCTACTCTATATGCCCTCAGATCTATAAGTTATTACTACACTGCCATTTGATTTTACCCCCAGATCTACACGTTATTACAAACATGCCACTCACACACAGCATTATTTTACTATATAATTACACGCATACCAATGCACTGACAGCACAATTTTTCTTTCTCTCTCTCTTTACAATTTTTCTCTCTCTCTCTTCTCTCTCCTCACTGGAGGACCACCGCCACCGCTCGCCGGATTTCGACTTCACCGCCAGTCGCCCGAGCTTCCTCGCCGGAACGTTGCCAAGCCTGCCGCCACTTCGAAGATCGAGCCAGCCTCGACTGTCGAGCTCGCCTCGACTGTCGCGCTACTGACGAAGTTTTGAAGACTGCGCACCGCCATCATTCTGCCGCCCTTCGAGACTCGAGCCGTTGCCTCGATTCCCGTGCCACCGCCATCAGCGCCGCCTCGAGGACTGCGCCGCCATCAACGAGCTGCAGAGCCTCGACTGCAGTGCCGAGACTGTCTCCTCATTTCTTGCGCTGACTCTTCGAAGTCTGAGCCACCGCAGTCAGCAACCTCGCCACGCCATCTGGGCTGAACGGAGTCCGAGGAGCCACCTTCTCGTAGTTGCCGGAGAGCCGCCGTCTCAAGCCACGTCACCATCTCTTTTAGATCCGGTCTGGATCTGTGGTTTCCGAGCCCGCCGAGAAGCTGTGGACGACCGGATCTCGAAGTAGCCGCCGGATTCCGCCGTTACGACGCGCCAACAGCCGCCTGGAGCCAAGGATCGACATCCCCGCCGGTCAAGGTGAGCTTCGCCTCGATCTTCTCGCCCTTTCTTCTTGATTATTAGGATCCTAGAGCTAGGGTTTCACAGTGGGACTTCTAGGAGGGGTGTTCCTAGATCTAGAGTTTGTGGTCGGATTTTGAGGAGTTTGGTGAAGAAGTTTTAGGGTTTCGGTGAGAAGACCTAGAGATCTAGGGTTTCCTAGTCGGAGGAGGAGTTAAACCTAGAAATTAGGGTTCCTAAACCTAGATCTAGGGTTCTTGGCTGGAGATTGGGGAAGACAACCTAGGGTTAGGGTTCAGAGCTGTGAGAGGAAGACTGGGAAGAGGAAACGGCCATAGAAACTAAGGTTTCGGCCATGGAGGAATATTAGGGTTAGGATTTTGTTGGGCTGATGTGAGCAGACGAAGAAGAAGAAGCTGGAGGAGGAAGCTTAGGGTTAAGGTTTACTCAGAGTAGCCGAGCTGACTCGCCGGAGAAGGCGAGTTTTCCCGCCGGAGCAGACGCAGAGAAGACGGAGACGAAGGGTCTGGATTTTTGTTGGTTCTGGATTTTTCTAGTGAGAGTGTGAGAGGAGAGAGAAGGTGAGTAGGTTTTTAATGTGGAGTTGGGCCGGGTTTTGGGCCAGAGTCTGGGCCACAAAATCGGGCTCGTTGGTTGGGCAGTTTTTATTAGAAATCAGAGAGTATATGTTAACGGAAGGTTGGGCCGGGCCAGAAGGCTGGACTGAGTGAACGGGTTCTTGGACTGTTAGAATTGGGCTGTGTTTTAATTAGGTAAATTTTATTAGTTTGCAGAAATTGGTTGGGCCATGAGTTGGGCTCTGGTCTGAATTAATATTAAGTTTTGTTGATTTTAGCATTGGGCTGGGTATGAGAAGTTAGATTGGGCTGGAACAGTTTTAGATTAATGTAGATAAATAATGTTGTATTTTAAATAATAGTTAGTAAATGATTAGATTTTGGTAAAGTGTTTTCAGTAATTAGTATCTAGATTTTATAGGAAATGTTTCAAAAGGAAAACTATAATAGTTACTCTAGTTTTTATTCAAATATTTTCTGCATAATTAGCTAGTAATGATTTTAGTTAAATAAATAAATTGTTAATTTCTAGTAATTTACTAGATACACTTTAAGTGTTTTTTTATATAGTCCTCAAATTATTACCTAAATAGTATTATATTGCTCCTTATTAATTATTATATCTAATTAGCTAAAATTGGATAATTAGTTTAAATTAGTATTTAGTTAGTAAATAGTTGGTTTAAATTTGTTAATATTATTTACTAAATATCTTGATAAGCAAAACGTTCTATTATTTTCCAAATATTTTCTTTATTAAATATAGCTTAAATAATTATTTTGATAGGCTACATTATATAGTTTCAAAAACAGTGCTAGGTATTCTTGCCTATAAATATTAGATAGTTAATGTCATTATTTCAAAAACACTAAATAACTTGTACAAATATTATAACAGGTGATCCATTGCAAACATGCAGTACTACTCTCGTGCAACAAAACCGAGGCAAGTACACTGACTTGACTTGTACCTTGTTTTCTGTCTTACCTTCATGTGCCATGTTCTCATATCTGACACGAATTACACACGATTGTCTTGTACTCTTGTTCATTGCTTGTGCGTCATTGTTCATTGCGGGATTGGGGGAAATATTAGCTTTTGTGTGACCACACCCAACATAGGTATTGAAGATAGCCTAATCGTACACGTCACGTACGATGAAGCCGGACCTTGTAGAATTGACTCATTGACTCATTGCATCATTGATTGATTGATTGCTCCTAAGCCGGTCACACATTAGTTATATTTCAAAATGGTCACAATTGTATCATTGATTGTCGTGATTGATTGCCTTGTACATTGATAGCCGTGTTCATTGTCTAGCATCTTGATTGTCATCCATTGCCTGCAGTTTTACATTTCATTTTCTGGTACCACAGTTTCAGTTTCATTTCATGTTCTAGCATTCTGGTATCCTGCTTTCACCTTGTACTCTGGATTACAGATTACATTGTATATTGTCTAGTCAGGGTTGTACTTTGCTCTTTTCCTGATAGAATCGTTGCAGGTGAGTGGGAGATTACATGGAGCTGGTGATTGCTTGGATATTGCAGCTTTTCTTTTAATTTATTTTTCTAGAGATTGTATCTTAGAGATTCATTATTGTATATTTATTTCTTAGGACCGGATTTGTCTCCGGCTGAGTTTGTATTTTAAAACACTTGATGGATATTGGTGATTTCTGGGAACGTTATAAAAGCTGTATTTGGTTTACATTACATTGTGACTTTAAGTTTCCCTTAGTATTGTACAGCTTACTTCGTCGTGTCCAACGACGAAGGCTAGGCGTGTCCAACTCGTATCCGACTATTCGGGAGCGGGGTGTGACAGTCGCCTACGCTCAAGCGGCTCAGGTCATTTCCATATGTGGCCAGTCTTATGTGGCTCAGTAGAGAACAATCCTCATGCGGCTCGCGGTTAAGACACGTGGCAGAAGCTTAGTTTTTTCCGCGTCCCTACAGCTAGCAGCATGATAATAATGGGACACGTGGCATCAAATCGATCAAGATTCATCAAAAAATCCTAACAACCCGGTTTAGTGCGATCCTCATAATTACTGGGATCAAATCAGATCATTTGCAATCATGCAAATTGAACACGTGGCGAGAGATCCGAGCTTGGCATAACAAATCATGAAGATTTATGGTAATCATCATTAATTGCCCACAGAGATTTGATACAATCCATATTAATTGCCTAGATTCGCTACAATCAGAATTAATGGCCCAGATTAATTATCTAACCGCCGACTTCTTAAGGAGGCAATCATTGCAAATCCTAATGATCGCATCCCACTCCTTTAAATAGCAAGGTGCCATTCCCTTGCGAAAGTGGACTTTTTTGCTAGAGCACTAGAGCACCTGGAGAGACTTGAAGAGAGAGCGCAGAGAGACAAAGGCACACACAGAGGGTATCCTGAGAGCATTTCTTCCCCGGAGCCAAGGCTGCATCCGATCGTCCAAGGAGTAAGGCAGAGCTGCCGTCACTTTTCCGAGCCTCTACCGTTGCCCCCCATAATCTAAAATAAATAATTGTACTTAGATTGTTGTACCTAGGTTTTCGTCCCTAGGCTTTCTTTGTACAAGCGAGTTTCTATTGTGAAGTAAAAGTCCAGTCCTCCGATATAATTGTTCTGTTCTTTTATAATTCATGGCAAACACGATGGCGACTCTGCTGGGGACAAACTTCTCCATGGCTGAGGAGTTGGTGACGCAATCGGATGCAGCCAAATTTGGCTCCACACAACAGAAGATGGTCGTCCGCTTCGACCAACAGGCGTTTGAAGAAATGCTCTCCGACGGAAACGCTGGCCCGGTCCAGAAGCGAACCCGTACGAAAAAAGCTCACAGGGAGTGGAGGCCAAAGTCATTTGCTCCTCCCTAAGCTCTGGACGGAGTACTCTCTGCTGCCCAAGACGGCGAAGGCAAGTCTCATGCGGCTCCACTTCAAACCATAGAGGACTCTGCTATCCCCAAGTCCGGCAAAGGAAAGCACTACGATGCTGGACTTGCAGGGGCAAAGAGTGATTCTATGTACTCCAGGAAGAAGCCGAACAAATGCACTAGCCGCAGGACGAAGATTCATGCGGCCGAGATTGCCAGCCGCATGTACGATGTCCATACGGTCGAAACTGCCAGCCGAATGTATAACACTCATGTGCCTAGAATTTCCAGCCGCATGGGACAGACTTATGCGGCTGAGACTTCCAGCCGCATGAAGAAAGCCCATACGGCTACGACTGCCAGCCCCATAAAGACTGTTGATTCCAGCCGCATGCCGCCTGCTCCACGTGGCTCAGTCTTCGATCGCCTCTCCTATGCTCCTGATCACTCGTGCTCCAGAGAAAACATGTCTGACTCTTTCCAGCATCACTTTGACTATTCCTATTATGTGCCCTCACGCACTAGAGTGAAGAAGTCTAGGGCAGCGCGAGCTTGGCAAGCTCAGTCCGCTGTTCCGACCTCTGACCATCCGAGCGTTCCACATACTGTTATGCGAGCCTCGATGGGAAGTTGTACAGAACCACTCGAGTCCAGCCCCCGACGGCAAACGGACAGAATGGTTCCCAAAAGTCTCCCAAAATCCAGAGAGCAAACATGGTCGTTCCGGATCCATCTGACTTGCGTGAGGCTATCCTCCACAAGCGCAAGAAAAGAGAAGAGGCCTCGGGGTACAAAAAGTCCTCCCACGTACGTCACTGCACCCAAGTCATCGTCAACTGCTGTTGCAATAACGCGACGGTACGAGAAGACGGGCAGTCCGTCTTCCAAAGACTGCAACAACCATGTTCAGAGGATGACGCACGTCCCGTCGTCTCCTGCAACTCTGCTCAAAAAATCCTCGTCGATGGGAGAGGGAAGAAGATAAACGTTTCCAGCCCGAAGATTTCAACCACTATGACTAAGAGACTTTCGTCTAAGCGGTTGCCCACCACCGGAGTTTTCCAAGGTACCCGTTCAAAGACGAAATCTGCTACAGTGGGAGATTCATCGTCCACATCACTGGGGGTTGCTGGAACTGGGGATAGCACTCCTCTGAACCTCCACGACAATCCGATGTTCCAAGGAGATGAGCTGGGGGAAACAACTCTCCCATTAGATGCAGCAAATCCCGACGTCCCCGAGGACGTCAACAACTCCCAAGACGAGGCAAATTCGGAAACTGGGGGTACTGTTCCTTTTGAGTCCAAATCAGAGAAGAACATTCCCACATACCCCGATGACTTCTCGGTACAGGGGTATGATTCGGAGTGTACACCATCCACCATCTCTTTCACTTCTACTCATGTCAGGACGACATTCATGACAAACGACGAACAGGATGGTCCCAGTGATCGCCAACGCATCGACACTCTGGAGGCCATACTACGCACTTTGGTCAAATCCGTGGACGAGATCAAAGCAGCCCTCCCTACTCTGCAAGGAGGGACGCCTGGCCAAACAAACTTGGGTCCCACGGTCAATGCAGACTCGAACTCAGTGACACCGAACCCGAGCAATAATCTTCCTGAAATGTCGGCTTCTACCACTGCAGACGAGGCCAGGGAGGCAAGAAGAGAGGTCTAGGAGTTCCGGGCCATGTTCCACACCCGAGAAAATTGCCAAGACCTCATAATACGACAACCGTATCCCGCTGCATGGAGAGATGTTCCCTTCCCACCAAAGTATAAACCATTCCACATCAATCCATATGATAGGAAGATCTCCGCAAGTCGGTACATCACTTACTTCGAGGTCACCACCGACCATCTACCCCATGACGATGCCATCCTTATACGATTATTCATCGGAACATCAGAAGGGGTCGCCTTCGACTGGTACCGTAACATGCCAGACAACTACATCCACTCCTTCGCCAGCTTCAAGCGCATGTTCTTGGAGAGATTCTATGAAGTAGGACAAGACGTAATGATGTCCACCCTCATGGACGTCATTCAAGGGGGGAAAGAGCTGACAAGGAACTATATTGAGCGGTTTTGCCAAACCGCAATAAAGTTGCCGTCTGGTAACCCGGATTCCTCCTTGATTGAAATTTGCCAAAAGAGATTGCTCCCAACAATCAGTTTCTGGATGGACGAAAGTCAATTTAAGGACTGGAAGACGTTTATCATCAGTGCCACTAGCGCTGAAGAACGGTTGAAGAAGGCTCTCCAACTGGGATTGCACATCTCGGAGGGAGAGGACAAGGGCAAGCGCCCTAATACCAATAACAATAATGGGGGTAGCTTCTCCAACAATCGGGACAACAAGGACAAGCAGGCTATGGTGGCCGGCACAGCCCAAAAACCTGAGTCAAAACCGGCAGACAAGCAATGGCAGCAAATGACCTACTCCTTCAAAGACGGCCATGTCAAACCCATCTTGGATATGCTCATACAAGGAGATAGAATTCAGCTCCCTCCACCAAGACGGAAACCTCGACCGGCAGAAATGGAGAGCCCAAAGTATTGCCATTACCACCGCTACGTCCACCATGCTACACACGACTCCTACCAACTGAAACAATACATCAAACGTCTCATCGACTCGAAGGCTTTGGCCATCGATTTCGAGGAGGTAACCGTGGCGGCCAACATGGTGTCCGTACAATTCGGCAGCTTCCCTCCAACAGAGACTCAAGACGGTGTGGTACCCGTCCCTCTGGCGACAATGGAGATTGCTCATCTTCTACCTCCTCGGGATCAGGCTGCTGGTCTAGTACTCCACACCACATCATAGGGGGAGGTCATGTGGGTCCATCCGGACCTGGAACTTGAGGCGACTCAGTCCACACCACCTTCCATTCGCTAGAAGAAGAGTGGAAAAGTCAGATCCTGCCGCACAATCTCGGCAAATGTCGAAGAAGTCACGGCTGTTGTTACCCGATCTGGGGCACAATCCCAACCTGTGGCTGATAACTCGGCTGAAGATCATCAGCCAACTACTGCTGACGCTCCATGACCTTCTCAACCTCTGACGACCGACAAGCCTAGGCCGAAGGAGACTCGCTTTAACAAATCCCTCCGAAAAGAGGCACCTCAGGGGCTGGAGAGGCCCTACAACTTCGACATCTTGGCACAATTGGCCAATACACCGACCAAATTGTCATTATACGAGCTCCTGAGACTCTCAAAGGATGTTTGCACAATTTTCAGCGATGCACTCCAGAATGCCGACGCCTATCTGGCTCAGGTCAACCTCACAGGAGAGAGCCCGCCTGCAAATCTCCAAGACAACGCTTGCACAGGAGCGATGCCCAATATTGTCTTCACTCCACAAGATATGCTCATTAAGACCAACCTGCACGATCGTCCGTTATACTACACTGGATACATCGGTGACGTAAAGGTGGATCGGTTGCACATTGATCCTGGTTCTTCCATAAGCATCGTCCCGAAGGGTCTGTTACATCATCTCCGCATTCCTATGCATCGCCTAACGCCAACAAGCACCGCCATCATCGGTTTCAATTCGGGCAGGAGCTATCCAATTGGGAAGATTCGCTTGAAGTGCCAAATTGGCTATCTTCAGTCAGAAGTGACCTGTTACGTCATGGATGCAGATACTTCATACAATATCCTCCTGGGGCACCCTTGGATACACGATTATATGATCGTGCCTTCCACGTTGCACCAGTGCTTCAAGTATGTCGACAAGCACGGCTTCATGAGGACAGAATTTGCCGACATTGATCCCTTCAAAGGGGTCGAATCCTACTACTCGGATTCCTACCTATACGAGAAGTCGAAGAGGCACATGAATGAAGATGTACAAGCTCGAACTGAGATGGCCTCAGGATCAGAAGAACCTCTGACGATCCACCTTCAAGTTCATAAACCTGGCAAATCCGTACCCCTTACGGCCGCTCTGCGTAAGGAAGCAATCAGCCTCTCGACACAAGAAGGACAAATGATAATCCGGCTGCCAAGGTCCGGCCAAGCGCCAAGACCCACAATGGAGTCGCTGACAATCAGACTGCCAAGAGTCGGCCAGCCACAAACGGAGAAGCTCAACCCCTCCGACAAGCCAATGACGATACGCCTTCCCAAGAAGAATCGTCACCTCGATGCAAAGTCTGGGGCTACTAGCGAGCCAACAACTCCCCGCCCAGCATCGAGTACCAAACTGGGGGTCGCTAATTTGCCAATAACTCC
The DNA here is from genome assembly GCA_029216955.1 of Iris pallida. NCBI lineage: Eukaryota > Viridiplantae > Streptophyta > Magnoliopsida > Asparagales > Iridaceae > Iris > Iris pallida. The sequence goes on from JANAVB010025865.1 coordinate 74,916, forward strand.
AAGTTCGGCCCCACCAACAGAACCCCTGATGATCAAGCTGTCCAGGTCATCCTCTTAGTCTTCATTTATACAGGGGGTGGCCGAAGAAGAATCGAAACTGGCCAAGTATGTGGCTGCCTACACTGATGTTCCCTCCGTAAATGATGTAATCCCGTTAGAAAAGATACCTTACTTCATCAATAAAGGGCTATCTTTGAACTACCTCAAGCTTAGTAAGCTTTGTACAATGTATGCTATAAAACACGGTATAGGCACTCACCTACACACACAGGTAACAAATGTTTACACCACAAACCAGCTTACTCCAGTGGAAGACGCTTACCGCATAATCGAGGAAGGGGACCATCCAATCATCTTCGACTGAAAGGATGATCCACAGCCCTTCACCATAGAGAAGGTCGATCTAGACTGCCTCTGTATCTTTATAGCCCCCAATCCAAATACCTCATACAAAAACAGGGGTATGATCTGGAGACTACGCCAGGATTGAACTACGGTACTGGTCGACGATTACCTTTAAAGCCACCAGTCCCGGCTGGCAAACCTCGGGACTACTACAGCCAGACCCGATGTGGATTAGGGTATGTTACTCCCGCAACGACCCCTGAAAGTTCAGATGAGGAATGCGACTGGCATTCACATTCAACCGGGTCACCAACTTCTGATTCGGATGCCAGCATCGGAGACGTATTCAGACAAGTCCTGTCAGTCAATATGGCATTCGCCGACGCTTACGAAGAAGATGAAGACATTCCTGAAATCCTCGAGTTAGAGCCGTGGACCCAACAGCTGGATGCACAATGGCAAAAGCAGTTTGAACAGAGAGAACCTCCTATTGAAGATGAGGTTATACAGGTCGACCTCGGCAGCGAATCTTCTCTAAAACCAATCTTCGTCAGCAAAGGCCTGACAGACGAAGATCGAGAATCACTATTGGAACTTGTCAAAGAATATATTGATGTGTTCGTCTTGAGCTATGAAGACATGCCAGGACTAAACTGTAGAACCCTAGAGGGGGGGTGAATAGGGAAATTAAAAATTAACTACAACAATTGATGCAATAAAGACAATTGAAAGTAAAGAGTAGAAAGATCAAACGCAAACGCAAGGATGTATCCTGGTATCCTCTTTTGAGGCAGTCCAGTCCCGGAACTCTCTCCGGCTTTAATCCACTATTTTACCAAATAGTACACACGAGTTTGGATCCGAAGAACTCGTCAACTTCAACATGAGTTTGGATCCGAAGACTCGCCAACTTCTACACACGAGTTTTCTTACGAAGGCTCGCCAACTTCAAACAAAAGAGAATGAGAACTTGTTGATCTTCTAACACGTGAAGATCGAAATGTACAACTCTTTAATACTCTAGCACTTTGGGAGAGGATGACAATGAAAAGCTTGGAAGAGTATTAATGGTGGAGCTCTTGGTTGTTGGAAAATTTATGGAAGAGTTGGAAAGAAAGCTCAAGAAAGAGAGAGCTTTCTTTTAAAGGAGAACCAAGAGTTGGTGGCATTTAATGCTCTGAATACAGACAGACCGGCATGCTATCGGTATGCAGCGGCATACCGTCGGTATACCGGCCAAATAGTAACGGTCATATTAATGACCGTTTAAGAGCATTAAATGCGGCCATTAATGCTGGTCAAAGCAATTCGAAAACCAAATATTTGAAACCCGGTATACCGCCGGTATGTCGGAGCATGCCGCCGGTATGCCGACAATTGTCACAGCAAGTTTTAAGTTGCTAAAAACGGTATACCGCCGGTATGTCGGAGCATACCGTCGGTATGCCGACAATTTGTCACAACACCTTTTAGGTTGCTAAAAACGGTATACCGTCGGTATGCCGGAGCATACCGTCGGTATGCCGACAATTTGTCACAGCAACTTTCTGGACAAGAAAAGCGGTATACCGTCGGTATGCCGAAGCATGCCGCCGGTATGCCGACTATTTGTCATAGCAACTTTCTGTATACTAAAAACGGTATACCGTCGGTATGCCGAAGCATACCGCCGGTATGCCGCTCTGTAGCTATTTGATTTTTGACTTGTTCTTTTTACTGTCATCCGTCCTTAGGTGTTTACAGATATACCTAGACCAGTACAGACTCGAAGACTCTAAGCAGGAAGACGCCGTCTTATGCTGGGAACGCCGGTAACTGCTACAGTCTTCAAAGAAGAAGGAGAAAGCTCTTGAACGGAAGAACTCCATGTAGTAGATCTTCTGAGAATGTTTGAATCTGAAGAACAGAAGACTAAACTACGAAGATGCTGTTAATTACTCAAAATAAAATGTGCCAACAAACTCCTCCATTTTGATAATTGACAAATTAGAGAGATAGCATCTTCAGGGAGTAGCTCCCCCGTAGGTAGACAGCTCTCCCTCAATACGATTTCTCCCCCTTTGTCACTTAGTCAAAGATGGGGATAAACAATAGAAACAGTGCATAATAAAAAGACATAAGTATATAAAGAGAAGCATGCATTAAGATATTAAAGTAGAAAGTGAATACATGCTGGACCCATACATATCATAGTAATAAAAAGACTCTCCACAACGAGAGCCAGACACGAGAGACAACCATAGATAACGTCCCCGAAGGACAGTAGACAACTAGAACAAGCAACAACCGGTCCCCGAAGGACCACAAAAGACAACATAAGGAAAAACACATAAAAACTAGAAACACTCAAGAACCGAAACCATAACCAAAAGGAACTCCATCCCTAATCCTCAGCCGGATCATCATCATCATCACCCTGAGCCTGCTGGAAGGCACCAAAAGGATCAATGCCCTCAGGGTACATCAACCCATAGGCATTGGGGTCAGAGAAGCACGGGCCCGTGTACATAGGATCCTGAAGATTAAGATCCAGAAAGGCATCACGGTCTTGAAGAGTGCGCTGAATGAAGTACCCCTGATCGTGGAAATGAGTCTGGATCAGGGCGCCAAGTCCACGAGTGTGGGCCCGCATCTGCTCCTCCGCCTGGGCCATCCACATATCAAAGTGCTGCTGAGTGAGCGGCATATAACGGCCCGAAGTAGGAGGGGTAGATGTGGGAGCAGCATGAGTGGATGCCGGTTGCTCTTGGGAAGATGAGGCACGGGAAGTAGAGACGCCAGCAAGGGTACGAGAGACAGCGAGATATGAGGGAACGCCATCCGAGGAGCAGAGAGACAGGTCAACATGTTTGGCCTCCATAAGCAGAGTGATAAAAGAGCCATAGTAGAGATTCTGCTTCCCCGAAGGCAAGACACGCCGGAATTGCAGAAGAAGAGTCATTGGGAAGGAGAATCGCTTCCGGGCGTAGAGATGATATATGCAGACGAGGGCATCACCGGTGATTGCGTCATAGTTTCCGCCCTTAGGAAAGAGAGTGTGGCACACGATCCGATGAAGCTCGTAATAAAATAGCTCCAGCTGGACAGAGAGGGCCGGGATGGCAGTAGGGTTGGGACCCTTGCAAATGATACGGCAGAATTCGTCAAAAGGTGACGCCGCCGAGGAGTTGAGAGCACCCAAAGATGGTAACGCTTCCCCTTTGTCCGGGATGCCTAGGATGTTCCCCACTTCCCGAGAAGTAAGACGAAAGTGGCGGTCATTGACCATAGATTGAATGGCGGATGGATCGTCGTCATCCCCTCGCATGTTACAATAGAAAAGTCGGACAGCAGCGGGGTAGACAGGAATCTGACGCCGAAGAAGGAAGGAGAGACCGGCATCGTCAAACAAAGGGACGTGACCGGGGAAGAGGTTCCAGTTGATCGCCCGTCCCTTGAACATGTTGTGATGGATGAAGTGCTGGAACCAAAGGTCGGCCGCCAGAGAGTTGGAGAAGACGCGTTGGTCATAGCCGGTAGGTAGCGCCACCGGGACGAAGAGATTGAACATGGAGAAAGAGGAGGATCGGGGGCGCTTAGGGTTAGCCATTGTAGAGGGATTTGGTGCTTTAGTGTGGAAGAAGTGGTAGAGAGGAGATGGAAGAAAGAGGGTTTTTAAAGTAGAGGAGGAAGATGAAGAGATGAGTTTGAAAGGGGGGTAGGGAGGGAACTGTTGTAGAGGAGGAGTAAAGTGGGGAGATGAAAAGGTGATGGGATGAAATTAATGAGAGTGGTGTAAAAAGAGGAGAGAAAGGGGGAAGGTGATTTGAAGTGTAATAAATAGGAGGGGAGTTGAGAAGATGGGTAGTTAAGAGGGATGGGATGGATGAGAGGGAATAAAGATATGATAAATAGAATAATGGAAGAGAGATGAAAAAGTGGGCCCGGATCTCAGAGTACGTGTCCTGTCCGCCTCCCACCGGCATACCGGCGGTATGCCGATGTGTACCGACGGTATGCCGAGTTTCAAAACAGAACATAATTCTGCTTGGAAAAAAATGGCATGCCGCCGGTATACCGTAGTATACCGTCGGTGTGCCGGCCGAATGGGACTATGGATCAAAGGACAAAATGCCTAGTTCACGGCAAAGGAAAGAGAAGCGATCTTCCGGGAGAGGCTTAGTGAAGATATCGGCTAATTGATAGGTAGTATCAATAAATTCAAGACGGATATCTCCTTTTTGCTGATGGTCACGAAGAAAATGGTGTCTAATTTCAATGTGCTTCGTACGTGAGTGACAAATCAGGTTTTTCGTAAGATTGATAGAGCTAGTGTTATCACATTTAATAGGGGTACAAGAAAGAGAAATGCCATAATCTAAAAGTGTTTGTGACATCCAAAGAATTTGTGCACAACAACAACCAGCCGTAATATACTCTGCCTCAGTGGTTGAAAGAGCAACAGAGTTTTGCTTCTTACTAAACCACGATACCAAGGACTTTCCGAGGAATTGACAAGTGCCACTAGTGCTTTTGCGGTCAATCTTGCATCCGGCAAAATCTGCATCCGAAAAGCCGTGAAGCTCAAAGGATGAAGATTTCGGATACCAAAGACCCATGTTAATGGTGCCTTTGAGATAACGAAAAATGCACTTAACGGCACTCAAATGTGATTCCTTTGGATTGGCTTGATATCGTGCACATAAACAAACAGAAAACATGATATCCGGACGACTAGCAGTTAAATAGAGTAAGCTACCGATCATACCTCTATACTTACGAATGTCGATCGATGTGCCATCTTCATCACTGTCAAGCTTTGTCGTTGTGGCCATAGGAGTCCTCATTGATTTGGATGAGTCAAGGTCAAAATGCTTGAGGAGATCCTTTGTATATTTTGCTTGATTGATGAAGGTTTCTTTAGGTCCTTGTTTGATTTGTAATCCCAAGAAGAAGGAGAGTTCACCCATCATACTCATTTTAAACTCTTCCTGCATAACTTTGGCAAATTCTACACAAAGTGTGTTGTTAGTAGAACCAAAAATAATATCATCAACATAAATTTGAACCAATAAGAGAGTCCCATCATGGGATTTAATAAAAAGTGTGGTGTCAACTTTGCCCTTTGAAAAATTTTGAGAAATAAGAAAAGAGCTAAGACGCTCATACCAAGCACGTGGAGCTTGTTCGAGGCCATAAAGGGCTTTATGGAGTTTGAAGACGTGATTAGGAAATTCAAAATCTTCAAAATCGGGAGGTTGTTTAACATAAACTTCCTCTTTAATAATACCATTTAGAAAAGCACTTTTAACATCCATTTGAAATAGCTTAAAGTCATTAAAACAAGCAAAGGCACAAAGCATACGAATGGATTCAAGACGTGCAACCGGAGCATAGGTTTCGTCGTAGTCAATGCCTTCCTCTTGGTTATAGCCTTGAGCAACCAATCGGGCTTTGTTACGAGTCACTAACCCATCTTCATTAAGCTTGTTGCGAAACACCCAAAATGGGGTGATTGCTAGGTTTTGGGACAAGTTCCCAAACCTTGCTTCGCTCAAATTGATTTAGCTCCTCTTGCATAGCTATCATCCAAATTCATCAAGAAAAGCATCATTAACATTTTTAGGCTCTATTTGAGAGATAAAAGCCACATTGGCACAAAGATCACGAGTGGCGGATCTTATGCTAACACTTGAGAAAGGATCCCAATGATAAGCTCCTTAGGATGATTGGTGACAAATCTCCATTCTCTTGGGAGATCCTGTGGAGGAGGCTCGAGAGGAGGAGACTCTTTAGATGGGGTCACAACTTCATTGTTAGATGAAGAAGGACGATCCTCAATAGAGGAGTTCTCCAACCCAAACGAGATGTCATCAATATCCTCGGAAGAGGAGAATGTAGAAGAGTTGAGTTCATTAAAAGAGACATTGATTGACTCTTCGACAACAAGACTTCTTTTGTTAAAAACACGAAAACCTTTACTATGAGTAGAGTATCCAAGGAATATTCCTTCATAGGCTTTTTCTTCAAACTTGCCTAGGTTATCCTTGGTATTCAAAATAAAATAATTGCAACCAAAAACTTTGAAATATCAATAGAAGGAATTTTGTTGAACCAAAGCTCATAAGGAGTCTTCTTAGTAATAGGTCTAATCAAGACTCTATTAATAACATGACACGCCGTATTAACGGCTTCCGCCCAAAAATATTGGGGGAGCTTATATTGGTTTAACATAACCCGGGCCATATCGCCAAGGGTTCTATTCTTACTCTCCACAACACCATTTTGTTGAGGAGTACGAGGACAAGCAAAATCATGTCCAAAACCATTCTTTTCACAAAATCTTTTGAAATCAACATTATCAAATTCTCCTCCATGATCACTCCTAATTTTGTTGATAGAAAAACCTTTCTCATTTTGAACACGTTTACAAAAAGCAACAAATTCACGAAAATTATCACTTTTGCAAGCAAGAAAAATAACCCAAGTAAATCTCAAAAAATCATCAACTAAAACAAAAGCATAAAGTTTGCCACCAAGGCTAGCTACTCTACTAGGCCCGAAAATATCCATATGAATAAGTTGAAGGGGTCTAGTGGTACTCACAGAGTTGATGGATTTGAAGGATGACTTGGTCAACTTACTTTTCTCGCATTCTTCACATACCATATCCTTTTTAAAAGGGATACTAGGAAGTCCTCGTACAAGCTTCTTGGAGGCGAGGCGAGAGATGGTATCCATGTTGGCGTGTCCAAGCCTCATGTGCCAAAGCCAACTCTCATCGTTCTTGGCAACTAGGCACCTTAGTACCTTCAACAAGATAAAGAACATAAATATTGTTTTCTCTAATGCCTTCATACACAATAGTTCATTGGAGCTATCGGTAATGTAGCATTTGAGTTTAACAAACTTGATATCATAGCATTATCGGTAAGATGGCTAATACTAAGAAGATTATGCTTGAGATTAGTAACAAGACATACATTATTAATACAAGGATAAGGAGGAGAACCGATATTACCATTTCCAATAATATAACCTTTAAGATTGTTACCGAAGGAGACGTGTCCTTCTTTCTTCATCGATAGCGTTGTAAAAAGTGAAGCATCACCGGTCATGTGCCGTGAACAACCGCTATCAAGAATCCACTTGCTTCTAGCATGAGAAGGATTCGTCACCTACAACATAAGTTAAAGATGAACATTTTGGTACCCATGATCTTATGGGTCCATGAGTGTTAGTCTTAGGAACCCACTTAAGAACTCTCATGTCAACTTGTTTTCTTGTATAACAAAAGTTAGAAGTGTGACCGACCAAACCACAATAATTGCAAATCAAAGAAGATTTAGAAGAAGAAGTGTGAGTGTTGTGGTGTGAGTTTCTAGTGTGAGAAGTTCTACCATGAGTGTTATGATGATAGTAAAATGCATGATGAGAGGTGTTCTTCTTAACAGAAGGTCCTTTTCTTGTGTTAAAAAGGAGTTGTGTGTAGTGTTCATGTAATGGTTATCCCTAGCATTGTGATGAGTGTGAGGGTGTCTTGGAGCATGCATGTGAGTGGTATTCTTATTACCTAAATTCTTACTTCGTGTAGATCATTATACTTAATAGAAGTGGAATTCTCTTCTATTAGCATCTTGACATTTGCGCCTGGCAAATTCATAAGAGCTTCTCATGGATTGAATCTCATCATCCTTTTCTTGATGGTGTCAAGAGATTCTTGAAATTTGAGTCGCAAAGACTCTATTTCATCCGTGTCGGAAATAGAAGATTTTCCCTTCACATCAATGATGATACTTGAGAGCCTCTCTACTTCAAGTTGAAGAGCCTCAACCCCTTGAGAGATTTTTTGTATTTATTCCGAACACCTTTGTGTTCTTCATGTAACTCAAGAATGGCTTTCTCCAAATCATCATAGGTAAGAGTGTTTAAGGAAAAATCATCAAGTACCTCATCGGTTGCCATGAGACAGACGTTGGCATTGTGTTTGCACTCCTTGTCGTTGTCGGAGTCGCTCGCGTCGCTTTCACACCAAATGCTAGTGTTGGCGAACTTTCTGGAGGACGAGCTTCCCTTGCTAGGCTCTCGTACTTGCTTGAGTCTTTTCGTATTATCGGACAATCCCTCTTGATGTGTCCGGGTCTTCTACATTGATAGCACGTCGGGTCTTCTTCATTGTCCCGTCTAGAGCGGTTGGTCTTGTTGAACTTTAAGAACTTCGGAAGTGCTTAGCTGTGAGAGCTATTTCTTCATCATCATCCGACTCATTGTTGTCGGAGCTATCCTTGGAGTAGGACCTTGATGCTTTGAGAGCAAGAGTTCTCCTTTTCTTTGGTTTTCTCCTTCTCCTTCTCTTGAATGGAGGATTCCTCTTGATCCTTCATGTCAAGCTCGTGAGTCATTAGCTTACCATGAGGGTCTCTAGGTTCATGATGGTTAGATCGTTCCCCTCAATGATTGTGGTAGCTTTAGGACTCCAAGCTTTCGTCAATCCTCTAAGAATCTTTCTTATCTTTTCTTGAGCGGGATATTCCTTTCCAAGAGAAGAGAGAGGGTTAATGATGTCACCAAAACGAGTAAACATGCTAGCAATAGATTCATCATGCTTCATTTTAAAAGACTCATATTCTTGCATGAGTCTACTGATCTTGGATTCCTTCACTTGTGAAGTTCCCTCGTGTGTGACTTCAAGTAACTTCCAAATCTCATTTGAAGTCTTGCAAGTAGAGATACGATTGAATTCACTACTGTCGAGAGCACAGTAAAGAGCATTCATTGCCTTGGCATCTCGACAAGCAAGCTTCTTCATGTTTTCAGCAAGTGTCTCCCGAAGGGTGTCAGAAGCAATATCCTCAATAGCTCTGGAAGGAGTAGGAAGGCCATTTATCACGCAATCCCATAAATCGAAATCTATGGACTTTAGATAAATGCCCATCCTAATCTTCCAGTAGTTATAGTTGGAACCATCAAATAGGGGAGGCCTATTTGTGGAGTGTCCCTCATTGTGAAACGTGTTGATGCTAGGGTTAGAGGCCATGGATCACTCAAGGGTGTAAATCCAAATCAAGAGAACGAAGCTCTGATACCAATTGTAGAACCTAGAGGGGGGTGAATAGGGAAATTAAAAATTAACTACAACAATTGATGCAATAAAGACAATTGAAAGTAAAGAGTAGAAAGATCAAACGCAAACGCAAGGATGTATCCTGGTATCCTCTTTTGAGGCAGTCCAGTCCCGGAACTCTCTCCGGCTTTAATCCACTATTTTACCAAATAGTACACACGAGTTTGGATCCGAAGAACTCGCCAACTTCAACACGAGTTTGGATCCGAAGACTCGCCAACTTCTACACACGAGTTTTCTTACGAAGGCTCGCCAACTTCAAACAAAAAAGAATGAGAACTTGTTGATCTTCTAACACGTGAAGATCGAAATATACAACTCTTTAATACTCTAGCACTTTGGGAGAGGATGACAATGAAAAGCTTGGAAGAGTATTAATGGTGGAGCTTGGTTGTTGGAAAATTTATGGAAGAGTTGGAAAGAAAGCTCAAGAGAGAGAGAGCTTTCTTTTATAGGAGAACCAAGAGTTGGTGGCATTTAATGCTCTGAATACAGACAGACCGACATGCCGTCGGTATGCAGCGGCATACCGTCGGTATACCGGCCAAATAGTAACGGTCATATTAATGACCGTTTGAGAGCATTAAATGCGGCCATTAATGCTGGTCAAAGCAATTCGAAAACCAAATATTTGAAACCGGTATACCGCCGGTATGCCGGAGCATGCCGCCGATATGCCGACAATTGTCACAGCAAGTTTTGAGTTGCTAAAAACGGTATACCGTCGGTATGTCGGAGCATGCCGTCGGTATGTCGACAATTTGTCACAACAACTTTTGGGTTGCTAAAAACGGTATACCGTCGGTATGTCGGAGCATACCGTCGGTATGCCGACAATTTGTCACAGCAACTTTCTGGACAAGAAAAGCGGTATACCCGGTATGCCGAAGCATGCCACCGGTATGCCGACTATTTGTCACAGCAACTTTCTGTATACTAAAAAATGGTATACCGTCGGTATGTCGAAGCATACCGCCGGTATGCCGCTCTGTAGCTATTTGATTTTTGACTTATTTTTTTACTGTCATCCGTCCTTAGGTGTTTACAGATATACCTAGACCAGTACAGACTCGAAGACTCTAAGCAGGAAGACGCCGTCTTTTGCTGGGAACGCCGGTAACTGCTACAGTCTTCAAGGAAGAAGGAGAAAGCTCTTGAACGGAAGAACTCCATGTAGTAGATCTTCTGAGAATGTTTGAATCTGAAGAACAGAAGACTAAACTACGAAGATGCTGTTAATTACTCAAAATAAAATATGCCAACATAAACCCCGAGGTTGTCCTTCACAAGCTCAACATTCGGCCAGATGCAAAGCCGGTCAAACAACAACAGCGACGCTTCTGCCCGGCATCATGGATGCGATCGAAGCTGAAGTCAACAAACTGATAGCCAGAGGCTTCATTCGTGAAAAATGACATCCGGACTGGGTCACCAATATAGTACCGGTCCTTAAGAAGAATGGAAAGATTCGAATCTGCATTGACTTCGCAATCTGAACGAGACATATCCCAAAAATGAATTCCCCCTCCATATCATAGACATCATGATCGACAACACATGCGGCTTGAACGTATATCATTCATGGATGGTTTCTCGGGGTACAACCAAATCAAGATGTCTCCTGACGACGAAAAGTATACATCATTCCGAACACCGATTGGCATACTGCTACACAGTCATGCCTTTCGGTTTAAAGAATGCTAGCACCATATATCAAAGAGCCATGAGTATCATCTTTAGAGACCACTTGCGCAAGACTGTGGAGTGCTATGTTAATAACATCGTCGTCAAGAGTCGCTATAAGGGAGACCATCTGCAGGATCTAAGGACGGTATTCGACCTGATGCGAGCACACAACCTGAAGATGAATCCTACAAATCCTTCTTGGGCGTATCCAGCAAAAAATTCTGGGTTTTATTATTACTGCCCAGGGAATTCATGTAGATCCAGAGAAGACGAAGGCAATTATGGAGATGGGTCCCCCAAGAAATCTTCGCGAACTCAGAGGCCTTCAAGGGAGGCTATCTTACATCAGGAGTTTTATTTCTAACTCTCCAGGCGATGTCGGCCATTTACACATCTCATGAAGAAAGGCGTCTCGTTCGTATGGGATGAAGAATGCCAACGTGCCTTCGACAGCATCAAAGAATATTTGTCGAACCCTCTAGTCCTGGTGGCCCGGTTGCTGGGAAACTATTCTTGCTATATGTACGAGCAATAGAACATTCCTTCGGCACTCTGCTGGCATAAAACAACGATGTAGGCCATGAACAAGCTATATAATACCTCAACCGAATGATGATTGGGCCAGAGCATCGATACACCGCCGTGGAGAAGGAATGCTTCGCCCTATGTTCGCCATTCAAAAGATGCGGCACTATGTCACAGGACAAACCATACATGTGATCTCACGAGTCAACTCTCTCAGGGTCCCCATGACTAAACCAGGGGCACTCAGCTTCCGCCTCGCCACATGGGCAATATTGCTGTCTTTATCATATGATCTTCGTCCAGTAAAAGGCTGTTAAAGGTCAAGCCCTGGCAGACTTTTTAGCAGCCCACCCAGGCTCGGAGTCGTCCAGAGTATATGAAGGAATCCCAGATGACGTTGCCGACTCACATGTGGCCTCCCATGATGATATGGTGAATATTCTTCAACGGTGCTTCGAAACTGGACCCAAGGGCAACATCGTCGTTGGAGTCGGGGTGGTGCTGATTTCTCCTTTCGGACAAGTGATCAGTCACGCTTACTCCCTCACGGAACCCTACTCTAAAAATGTGGGAGTAAAACACTTTGGTAATTGACCTCCAACTTGCAAGAGAGCTGGGGGTAAAATATCTTGAAGCATACGACGATTCGCAGTTAATCGTCAATCAGATCTGGGGTTTATACGAAGTCCGCCATGAAGACATGATCCCCTATCACCAAATAGCGATCAACATTATTTCGTCATTTGAGGGATTCTTCATCGAACACGTTCCCAGACTCCAAAAATCGTAGCCGATGCCCTAGCAGGCCGTGTCGCTTCCCTAGTAGTGCCAAATCATACTCATCATTCGGTTGACGTGATAGGCCATGAACTGGTCTGTCCCAAGAACAACGTCTAAGTCGTGGCGAGTTATTCCGCTAAGACGATCGACGAAGTGCCAGACTAGAGACAACCATTCATAGACTTCGTAGTCTACGATATCCTGCCCGAGAACCCAAAGGAAGCTACCTCTATCATAAGGCGTTCTCTCAGATTCTTCTACGATATAGAGATGAAAATGTTGTATCGCCGATCCTACGATAGCTTATTGCTTCGATGTCTGTCAAATACAGAAGCCAAAGAAGCCGAACGCGAAGCTCATGACGGTGTCTGCGGGGCCCATCAGCCTGGCCCAAAATTGCAAGATCGTCTTCGCCGAATGGGCTACTACTGGCCCACGATGGTAGCAGATGCGATAGACTATGCAAGAAAATACAAAGCCTGCCAAGTCCACGCGGACTTCATCCACCAACCATCGAGCTTCTACATCCGACAGTGGCGTCCTGGCCATTCGAAGCATGGGAATGGATATCATCGGTCCGATCACTCCCCCTCTTTCCGAGGACATCGCTTCATACTTGCCATCACAGATTACTTCTCCAAATGGCGAAAGTTGTTCCGCTGCAGAAGTAAAGACTTCACACGTGATCAGCTTCCTCAAGCATCATGTCATCTATCGCTTTAGACTGCCCCGAAGATATCCATGATAGTGGTCCGCAGTTCGCAACCCATGCCTTTATCGGTTCTGCGATAAGCATCGCATCCAGAATATGGCTTCAACTCCATACTCCGGCAGCGAATGGGTTGGCAGAAGATTTAACAAAACAATCATCAAACTTCTTAAGAAGTTCATGTCATCCAACAAACGTGACTGGAACAGAAGTTTGGTGAATGCTTATCGGCGTACCGTACCACAGTCTGAACAGCCACAGGGAACACACCATTCTCCCTGGTGTACGAGAGTGAGACAGTTCTCCCATTGGAGACTCAAATACCCTCGCTCCACGTCGCTCTCACTTACCAATTGACGACAGACGATACTATCGTTGCCGGTTACAAGAGTTGGAGGCCTTAGATGAAAAGCGCCTCTTGGCTCAGCAACGAATCGAGCTTTACCAAGCACGTATCTCCGGAGCCTTCAACAAGAAGGTTAAAGTCAGAACATTCCCGGTGGGCGATCTCATTCTGGTAGTTCGGAGGCCGATGGTCATGACTGAAAAAACTGCCGGCTAATTCCAGCCAAAATGGTGTTTACCGCCTCGCAAAAAAAATGGAGACTTGCTCATGTTGCCCGTCAACGCAAGCTCCTGAAAAATATTATGTCTAAACGGCATTCTCCTAATTCCAGATTATTGAGTTATGTACCCGCTGGTACCGCTGAACTCATATTCTAAATCCCAGATTATTGAGTTATGTACCCACCGGTTCCGCTGAACTCACATTCTCCGAATCCCAGATTATTGAGTTATGTACCCGCCGGTACCGCTGAACTTATATTCGCCAAATTCCAGATTATTGAGTTATGTACCCGCCGGTACCGCTGAACTCACATTCTCCAAATTCTAGATTATTGAGTTATGTACCCGCCGGTACTACTGAACTCACATTCTCCAAATTCCAGATTTCTGAGTTATGTACCCT